>CM050166.1:418164207-418611707 GCA_027410445.1 Discoglossus pictus | reverse complement strand
TTGATTTTTTTTTAGCATTTGAAATATCTAAAAATATTACAATTTGATTAATAAGTTTCATAGAATACATAGAAATGTGTGCTATCACTTCTCAACCACACTTTTGACTCTGTTTGGTGTTTATTGCATTGAAGGTGTTGAAGAAGACTGACATTGGGCACCACAGAGGAAATACATAGTACGGACCTCTGCTTTATTTTACCTGTTAGAATTTCCTTGGTATTGTAGGCTGTAAAATATATCTGACTAGGAAATAGCCCGTCAAAAAAGGCAGGAATAAAATCCCCCCTCCCCTGTGTCTCCTCTCCCCTCCCCTGTGTCTCCTTTCCCCCTCTCCTTCTCCTGTGCCTCCTTTCCCCCTCTCACTTTCCCCCCTCACACTCCCCTGTACCTGCTTTCCCCCCTTCCTTGTCCCCCCTCTCCCTCCCCTGTGTCTTCTTTCCCCCCTCTCTCCCTCTCCTGTGTCTCCTTTCCCCCTCTCCTTTCCCCCGTGTATTCTTTTCCCCTCTTACTCCCCCCCCTCGTGTCTCCTTTCCCCATCTCCCTCTCCTGTGCCTGCTTCCCCCCCTCTCCCTCCCTTGTGTCTCCAATCCCCCTCCTCTCCCTCCCTTGTCTCCTTTCCCCCTTCCTCTCCCGCCCCTGTGTCTCGTACCTGGATGGGATGGGACCCTGCCAGCAGCGCTGCACTCACCGCCTCTGCGGCTCCCGTCCTCCGGCCGGAACTATTTTCTGGACCACGTCGCAATATAAAAAGAGCACACTTATGTTGGATTTAAAGTTATATAGAAGTTTCATGGATTATAAATGCATCTGATGAGAGAAGAATCTATATTTGACATGAAAAGATCCCAGAATAAACATTAATAAACTTACCAAAAGTTTACAAATTTCTTCAGCTTTCTGGCAATTGATTTTTTTAGAAAGAATGTCCCTGAATATCCAAGCTAAATTTAGCATAAAATTCATAATTCGTTGTGGCCAACCAGAGGCAGCTAAAACATTATTGCAATGTGTGGAGATCCCGTCTCTGCAGCAAAGCACCATGGGATGTGTTGGCTTTTGTTCCCACCACAAAGAAGCAAGTTGGCTTGAAGTTTAGTATAGGGTTAAAAGATGTACATTAATGCAGTTTTTCTGTTGGTTAGTACCAGATGCCTATGAAGGCACCTCTGGGGGGTGGAAACCAAATTTTAAGTGAAGATATTATATAAGCATATGGCAGGTGCTTGTAATTTATGGTCCAAAAGCTTGCGTTTTTTTCTCTGATTGACAACCCCTTAAATACAATAACTTGGCCAGTGCATCAAATTATTTAGATTGATGGCGTTTGATGGGAAAGCCGTGAAAGAGATAACAAAAATATATAAAATAGTGTAAAGAGCATAATTTTACATATGTTTGCTCTGGATGGTGGTGGCAGAGCTGTGTACACAACTTCAGGGTCTCCTTAAAGATGTGCAATAGGTTCATGGGATTTCTCAAGGTTTCAGTCACTGTACTCTTGGTTTAAAATGAACCATCATTTGGTCTAAAATGAACCAGGTCTGATGATGTGCTAACATCAATATATATATATGTTTAATGCAAGAAAGCTTCATCTGCACAATTATATTTTTTGGTAAATATAATTGTGAACTAATATTTTGAAATCAAAAATGTTTTTACTGTAGGATATACAGATATTTGCTGAATATATTATTTTAAAAGGACATTTTTATAAAAAGATCTGAAAGATTATTTACAAAAACTGCTATTTTTAACTGAACAGAAGCAGATCTCAGTGGAAATTGTATTTATTGTCTATCCTTGCTCAAACCTCCATTTACAACACTGTAGCAGTACTTTGTTTCAAAAATGAAAACTTTCCTTCTCTCATAAGGGAAGAATATTTTGAAAAACAGCAGGAAAATAAAGCTCTGCTCTATTCTGAGTTTCTCAAGGTAATGCTTATGAGATCCAGATTCAGTTAAGATCTTACATTACATACTTAAAAGAGCTCCCCCAAATTCATGATTTTTAAAGTTGTTCTTAAAGACCATGATAGACTGACTATGCATTGTGTTAGTCATTTCTTTCTAAAGTAAATACGCTATGAGATATTCAGCATTGTTTCTGTTGCATTATTATTATGCAAATGAACTGGTGAACAGTTGCCAAATACTAATTATCTGCTTTAATCTAAATATTATAATCATAGTCTGCTTGTTTGTTTTCCAGGTGGCAAGGTAATGTGCCCAATGTTATCATGCAGTCGGTTCCCTCCCAACCCTCAAGTACTCTGAGCTTGATAGCATAAGGAGACACATATTAGCACAAACAATGCTGAATATCTCTGCAGCAAGAGGAAAAACTGTTAGTACAATGTATAACCAGTTTTAATGCTCATTAGGATGAAACCATCTTGTTTTTGGAATGGCAGAGTACCTTTAAGAAAACTCTGATTAGCTAAATGTTAGTGTACAGTCATGCATTTATGCTTTGCAGAAATTGTGGTGTCAGTGATCCTTGAAAGGGATATGGATATACTAGATATATAACACTTGTGTATTCATTTACTTTAATATATCAAATTGTATTAAGAAGTGCATAAAATTAAACAAATAGTTCCTTTATGGGTCTGCCCACTGCAGTGTATGCAGACTCTGCTGTACTGTGTTTCATACTAGCCAATCAGTGACCATCTCTCAGAAATATTCTGAAATTGCTGCTGAGACGTGGTCCCTGATAGGCTAGGACACTACACTGCACATCCAGCCCTACAGAGTTTTTGTTTTCATAAGATGCAGAGGGCAGACCCATGCAGGGACTATTTGTATGATTTTAGAAAGTAAAACAGAGCTTATTAATAAAATAAACTACACAAAAGTAAATAGATACACAGGTATAGTATATACCTCGTCAAATCCAAAAACTGGCCACCACAATTTACTCCGTGTGTTTATTTCATACATGATATCAACAGCTGTTCAACAAGTGAAGTATTTTTTCCTGTTGGTGCACCATATACATAAGTATTACTTTTAATACTATCAGCACATTCAAAAGAGGAAGATAAATACTTAATCATGATATGATTAAAGTTGTGAACCATAGAATAAATAATGGAATAAATTCCTAACCAATCTGATAACATCTTGCAAAGCAAAATAATTCAAAAGTGTGTCACAGAAAGATAACACCGTCTTGAACGTATGATAAGGAGAGGAATTAGATAGGGTTTGAAGACGGGTAGAGCACCTGGCTACTAACTCCATGGTCGCATTAAATAGTCGAGAAATCAGTTTGCATTTAAAACGGCCAATGCCATGAATTTCATAACTTAGAAGTAGTTAAAGAACGACTGCATTATAAAAAAAAATATTTGTTTGAAAACTTTGTCTGGAAATGAGCCATAAACCTTACATTAAAAATACATTTTGATGCCTCTGCAGGACCCTGAAGGAATCCATGATACATTGGTAAAGTTGTGTGGGTGAGAGGGGAGTTTACATTTCTGGAGAGATATTGTTGCAATGAATGATGCAAGGTGTCTGCATCTGTGCCAGCGAGAGTGTAGGGGCGTTGTGTCTATTTCAGTCGTTATCTTTACCATGGCTCTCTTATTCCCCACCCTCTCTCCACTGATAATCAAAGACACACCCTTGTGATTCAGTTCTGAGGATGTGATGTAACATACACAAAATGGATTCCTGAACTTATGAACAAATGTTATACACACCTGCTAATATTGTGAATATGTTACATACTTGACAAACACATGTCTTTTTTCTTCTGCAGTGGTCCTTTAGCAACTTTTTAATTTACTAAATTTACTAAAAAATAAAAAAACATTCATCTTTTTTGAGAAAGCTGACACTGATGTTTGCTGTTTTTCTAACCATGTTTAGGCTGGTGCTTCTCCGATTTTTCTAAAAATGTTGCTTTAAAAGTTATAATCTCTATACAATTACAATTAATACTTTACAAAATAATCTACACTAAGCAACCATATCCTATCCAAAAGTTTGGGAGCAAGAATGGGCAGACTACGTGGGCCATTTTGTTTTTTTGGTTCTTATCATTCTTCAAGTCCTTGTTTCTATCTCAGATATACACTGTTCATGAATATAAAGGTACATTGAGTTTGAGGAATACACAATGTTTGCACGTGCACATTTCTTTGTGTGTGCACATTTCTTTGATACATGCTTCTAACCAATGGTTTTGCATCCCATTGAATTTGTGCAGATTTCAGTAGCTTGTCTGGTGGTAGAAGCTCTTAGTAAAGGCAATATGACTTCGGTGAAATCACTGAGAACACTGAGGGCATTGAGGCCCCTCCGAGCTCTATCCAGATTTGAAGGCATGAGGGTAAGGGTAATTTTCACCATTAGTCTAATATGTGTCTATTAAATATTCACCTTTCTTTTACAGGAAAATAACATGTTTTTCCCTCCATTTCTAGGATCTTATCACCTTAAAATAAAGAGTTGCCATCCTGAAATCTGTAAAGGGTCTATTTCAATGCTAATTAGTATATACTTATTGTCATAAAAGCAAATTGGTTGTAGTATGTGATACATTTGAAAGAAAACTGGGGAATACCATTTCCATAATTTAATCATTGAAACAGCTCTTGATGGGTGTAGGATGCAGCTCTTTTCTGCTATTAACGACTTTTCCCCCAAGCAGGACAGTGTTTTTTTCCATAGGTTTCTCTAGAAGGAGCTGGCGATATTGGCAGAATTTTGCTAATAGCTTGGATTCTGCTTTGTGTCTCCATTCAGGTATCATTAATAAGTCTCGTAGCTACAGCCCTTGGATACTCCGACATGGGTCCTATTAAATCTCTTAGGACCCTCAGGGCTCTGAGACCATTAAGAGCATTATCACGTTTTGAAGGGATGAGGGTAAGATTAAAATGGTGACTGATGGGGTCCATTTGAATTTAAAGCATGTCAAGGACTTCCATTTACTTTGGATTTGATGTCAGTAGATCTGTATATAAAATGGCTTAAAACTCTGTGTTAAAAACAGACGCTTAACCATTTCATATACAGTAGTTTTTATATATTGTTTCATCTCTGTAGTGGGATTCAAGAAGTAAAAAAAGTCCCAATACACAGAAGAAATGAGCACCAAAAGATTTCAGATGAGGGTACATCAGCCGTGCAATAATGTCATGCAATGAACTGGGAATGCCCTGTCTCAAAATTTACAACCACCATTGAAATATTGGACATATTTCAAAACATTTAGTCCATATATACATTCATTGCAAATACTTTCTTCTGAAATATTTACATTTTTTGCAAGCATGCCACATATATAATCTAAACTTTGATTCTGCATGTTCTTCTGACCGCTACACTCTCTCTTATTTGTTTAATTGCCATTAACATTTTCTGTGTTGTGGATTGCATGTGCACCTTTTTTTATTTGCTTATCCTAAATATTTCATTTTTAACTAAGCATGTTTCTGTAAATATTATAACTTTGGAATATAGTTTACTTAGATCCCCAAAAAGCAGCTCACATTGAAAATAAATGTTATTTTATTATATATTATGTTTTATATAAGAATAAGTGGCTGCTAATATGCTATTGTGTATATGTATTGCTCTGCTTGTCCCAAACTGTTGCTATATTTGTGACCATTTTATTCACTCATTTTCATAATCAACATATATCAGCTTATTGTAGCTTCCTGCTTACTCATCTTTCAGTCATCGAATACCAAACAGCACAACATAGACATATTTAATTTACATAACTACTTACATTATTAACCAAGCCGTTTCATTATATGCAATAAAGAAAATATTAGGGAAAGGTGATTTTTTTTATTTTTTATACATATAAGCGTGAACTTATAAAAATGGAAAAGAAAACCACGAGAATAAGGTAAGAATGTAGATATAAGGGGTTTTGGAGAAGAAATAAGGGTTAGTAAAAGTTATAATTGTAAGGGAAAAAACAAGGGGGGAAATAGCCCAGCAGTAACTAAGAGTTGTCACCACCAGTATCATAACATGCATTGTAATTTATCTATAATTTTTTATGAATAAATCCAGTCAGCACCGTTGCATTGAGGTGGAATTTAGAGTTTAATTACTTAAAAACAGACGTTAAAATATGTGTAGAAAATATTATATTATACTATAAATGTAGTATAGTATGGGTTTATTACCTCACTATAATACATGACATTTACAAGTCTCAAGCACTATCGAGTTTTCTAACGGGTTATAGGAAAAGTAGAATTTTATATCAAATATGTGAAAGTTGAAATTTAGGATTTAGGCACAAGTTTGGCAGAGAGGTAGTGTTTACACATAAGTTAAGATAATGGTGGAGTTTGCACATCAATAAAGTATAGGTAAGGTGTGCACAGAAGTTTGGGCAGAATTTCACACAGGTTAGGTGAAGGCTGTACAAAAGTTATAGGGAAGTATAACCACTTTGTATCTATATGTTGAAATGCCTTTTATTCAGGTAAAATCATGTTAAATTACATAACTCAACAAGCAGTAAAAATATTAACAGTATAAGTTCTTCTAGTTCAACATTTAAAATATTGGAAAAAATCATGAGCATGTTTTGATATATAGAACAATCGTTTGGTGTATTTATGCCATCATTCTATTAAGAAGAACAAGAAAACCTTCATATCCAATCCCAGTTAAAGCCACTGATTTATTTGCTTACAAAACAACCAAACACTTAATATAGGAATAGATAAAATATACAAAATGCACTTCTCTGTTTAGCTACCACACACAAATTAAAATCTACATAAAAATACCGAAATCTGTCCACAAAATGACATATACACAGAAAATGCATGTTGGGGCTCAAAACACCATTGTGGCCAACCATATTTTTGTTCACATTGATAATTTTCAGAAAAAGACTTAAAAAAGATCAGGCTCCCCAACACGGTTATAGTCATCAATAGGGAAGACCCACTTACGTAGGTATGTTTGATTGACTCCCTTAATCAAACCTATTATGTCTAGAATAACCCAACACTCTCACCTATTCATGGGTCTCCCAGCAAAAAACACAATCAATTGTGGATTGTACGCTTTTGATTTTTGAATCTTGTAAGGAAACAAGCACTATATATGTTAGATTTGAAGCTCAAAATTAGTGCCTTCCAATCGTGCTTTTGCCTTTTACTTAACCTCTATATAGCGCTACAGAATATGTTGGCGCATTACAAATAATGTATAATATTAACACTAATAAATGCTAAAGTCACATACCAAATATGTTGTCTGCTGTACCAGAAGTTTGATCTCCACCTTTTAGGAACGCTGCTCCGTGTTCCAATAAATAATGTGCTTCTGCTTCTTTCTTCATTGAAAGCTAAAAATAGGAGCTACTTTGTTTTTTGGGTGCCAAATACAACTACCAAATTTAAGCATGAATAAATGCACCAAAGGAATACCCTTCATGATTTTTATAATTTGCTTGTCATGATTATTTTTTAGAATTAATATATTATAGATTCATTTATTCTAGTCTTAACGTTACATACATCAGACCCGAAAGACTGAAATAGGAAAGCAGAGTTTGCTGATTATCATGCTGTCTAATAAGTATTCCGCTAAGTACATGCTAATGGCCTATTAATGCACTTGGATTTCTTCCCAATTCTTCTAGTGCAGTAAACAACAATTAACAATATTTGTAATTAGGTATTGTTAGAGGGAAGTTTATTTCCTTTCAGTTTGAACCTTTTTTGTTTGTTTCATTTGAATAATTATAGAGGCACTTGAATATCTATTTGACATACAAATAAGTGTGCAATTTCTCGTCTTATTTTGCTGGTTAATTTGTCAGCTGTAAAATGAACTTGTTGAAAGTTGTTCAAAGAAGTACAAGCCCACTGACAGTAAAGAATTAAAACAGGGCATTGATTTAAATCATTAGCATATCCAGAATTAATATTTAATATTATAATTTTTTTAATAGTTTTTATATCCTACAGTCACTGTACTAAAAAAAGCAAATACAGTCAATTTAGTTTTCTAAGAATAAAGGGTATTTTCTCATATCTGTTAACTTCAGATTCACAATCAAAAGTATCTATCAAGAAACAGATTCATTAAGATTCGCTGCTAACAACAGCTGGTTGGGGCAATAAATTAACAAATGACCACACAATATAAACAAGAATATTATTTGTATCATTTCTATAGCAACACTAAGTAGTTAACTGTAGTTCCTTGAGTTCAATAATTTTTCCAGTATGGAGGTACATAATGGACGAGCTATTAGTCTGATGTTCAGATAAATTCTGATTATTTAATTGTAATGCAAACAGACTTGCTCAAATTTATTGCGTTCAGTTGAATCTGAGATATGACAAACTGGACATATCTTCCCATAAAGCAGACACTGAATCATTATTTTAGTGGTTTCCATATTAATCAATATAAAAAAATAACACTGTTTGTGTTCTAGCTAAAATATATTGAGAGGAGTACGAGTACATATAAAAATAGTTAAATATGTGTAGGAGAGCAGGGAGCAATAAAAAGCTAATAAAGAAGGGCTAGAATTAAGAGGAACCATTTGAGAGATTCAAAAATACATCTCAGAATTAACTCAACTAAACCACAAGATCAAAGGAGTATACTTTTTTATTATGGTTTACCAAACAACTGGAAAGAGATCACCTGGACAGTTAAGGAATCGATTGGATGTTTTTATTTATGTCCATTGGCTGATGGTTTTCTTAACGATGCTTAATAAATTAAACAGTGAATCAATGTTCTGCCATTTGCATTAATTAGATTCCAGAAGCAGAGTTATGTGTGGTTTTAAGAATAGCAAGGACACGCAGAATGTATTTTGGGTTTGATTTATGTCTACTTTTGAAGACATTCTATCAGCAGGATATGTTTAGAAGTTAAAGCCCTTGTACTATGTATTGACATCTCCTCTGCTACGTGACCACTTTGAAAGACTCATGAAATAATACACATAACAAATAAAAATTATTAGAGCATTCAAGGTTTATTTTCAGTAAATTTTGAAGGGGCACTGAAGTCAAATATTTTTATCATACTTTAGAAGACCACGTTTTATAAAACTTTGTTTTATATAAGAAGTAATCGATCTACAATTTACAAATGGTAAAATTGCATTGTGCCGGGTGTTAGTTTGTTCCTCATCTTCCCCATACCAGTTATTAAATGGCAGATAAAGCTACAAGAACGTACCATGCCAGCTTCAGCAAAAACAATTTGCATGCCATGTAAAGCTTTAAAAAGAGCTTATAAAATCAAATTAAATTATTGTCATCATTTTCAATACACAACTGGTTAAGCAAACTCACTCTTTGCTTACAAGTCTTATTTCTTGTAACATATCATACTAGAATAACTTCCCAATCATTTGTTTTTAATGTAAAAAAAATAACCTGTGTCTTTACAGTATTTAAAACTTGCCCGTTTTTAAAATCTAACGTACATAGTTCTTTCCCTAAAGCACTGTACAAGATTAAAAACTCACAAACTTACAATTTAAGATTTTCACTTTTTTATTAAAATACATTTAAACTGATTCCATGTATCCTGTTCAGTATTACTACTCAATCTATAATAAGCTATTATGAATAGGAATTGGTTCATTTGCTGAATATAATTGTTCATTATATTTGTCATTACAATGCTCTGTCCCACAAGGCCCAGTCCTCAGATTTTCACTGCCACAAGTCACTCTAAAACGTTCCTGAAACTTGTACTTCATTAATAAGTAAGATAAGTGTGATATTGTTTGAGGTTGATAAAAAAGAAGTACATGCAAATGAGATATTTTTAATAAGTGCTATGTTTTCAGTGATGGGCAGTCATGTCAAGTTTAGAACCGTACCCTCATTGTATTTCTAATGGAAAAGCTCTGTGGAGCCATTGCAAATACAAGACGAGTGGTGAAGATTAAAGAGATGAGCAGCAGAAATAGTGGAAATTGTCAATACAAGATTGAAGAATGCCCTAGTAAATGTTTTTTGGCTATGATTTTCTGCATGTTACCAGAAGTGTGATCAGAAATCTTGGAGCCCCCTTTACAAACTAAGCATTGTCAGGCCATTTATGATAAAAGTGAACTTACTAAGAAATTATTTGTATTAATTTAAATATATTAAATGAGTAATAATACACAATGGCCAAAAACATAATTTCTTTCATTTCATGTATTCTACCCTTTCATCATTCAATTTCCAATGATTTTCTGTCCTGTTTCATACTTTCCCATTACCTCTCTGCATCCCCCAATAAATTCCCTTAATTCATCTCTCCATTTCATCGCCAACTCCTTCTAACTCTTTATCCCGTTGTTTCTGTTACTTATTTAAGCTAAGCAATACATTCAGATTGCAACCACTGGATGGAGAATGAAAATACTCAGATTTGGAGACAGGGAATTATTATCGCTATACTGCATGAACTATGGTGACCCACACAAAACACACAGCCAAAAATGCAAATTAACCAGCAGGATGGATATTTTAGTATACAGCATGTTGGCCTTCTTACTCGCACATAGCCAAAAATGTAAATTAACTTGTAGGATGCATATTTTAGTATACAGCATGTTGGCCTTCTTACTCGCACATAGCCAAAAATGTAAATTAACCAGGAGGGTTGATTTTTTTTTTAGACTACGACAGGTTGGCCTCCTTATTTGCTGGTCTTCATATCCCATGTACTCCTTTGGAAACAACATGGTTACTAATAAATATGTCTAGAAATGTTTTTACAAAATTATCATGGGGTTAAAAATGTCTATCTTGGTCAATACCATGTAAGGTTGATGTTGGCTAAACTAAGACTTTTACTCTACAGATGGTATCCCATGTTATTTTGGAAACACATTTGGAGGGCTGCAGGATCTATTTTGGTAGTGGCCTTTATTGAGCTCCATCCATAATTTTGACTGTGAGTTGTTTCCACTTTCAATACCAGCCGGCTGCCAAATCCTTGGTAAAGATTGAAGGAGATTTAGTATAGGGAATCCAAAACTCTATGATCGCCCATCCAGTACTGTGAATGTAAAAAAAAAAAACATGGGGGCAATGGCTATTATGAGTGCTTTGCATAAAACACTACGTTCAGTAACTTTAGCAAGGCCATTGAAGTATCAATTTCAGATCTTCCCAATCTGTTTTCAAGGACCTTTGAGAACTTGATCTATGTTAAACGTCCTCCCCGAGTGTATCTGTCTCCAGGTCCAACATGTTTCCTCTCCACTCTCCTTCTGTGAATACACTTTCCAGGAAACTTTCACCAGTGGGGAATTTCTCATGGGTAGAGTGTATCACATTTGGACAACTGAGATAAAAGTTTATAAATTATGGGTGTATACATATTCTCAGTCTGTCATCAGCTTATTTTATTCTGCACTTCTTCGTTCCCCTGTCCCATTTTTCTCCTTGTCTGCCATCATTCTTTCCCCCAATTATCGCACCCACTGCTCATTTGCCTATAACAACGAGTAACATCATTTATGATATGAACAGCAAGTGCAATTGCTGCATTCTTGTGTAATAATGTATTGATAATCCCACTGTCAACGACCATTGTTTTGAATTTTAAATAAACCATGGTATGACCCTTTAAGAATAACTTTTAATTTACTTTGATTAGTTTAATATAGCTTAGTGTAACCATTCAGTACAAGTGGAACCTGGCCCGATTTGTATTATGTTCTAATATTTTATTTTAATTAGTTTCTCATGTAAACAGAGAAATGTTTAGCTTTAATTATTAACTAAGTTATACCAATTAAGAGCAGTCGCTATTGATTACTTTCGAGAGATGAGCTAAACCCTACTCTCTGGGATATATGTAGCAAGCTGAATAAATGAGTTTTAGCAGGGTTAAAACATAAAATATTCCAGTGTTTTCTGTGAAATTTATTTGTCAAACTTACATAAAATTAATAATGTTTAATAACCTAGATTCATAGAAAATACTGAAAATTAGGGTATTTAACTCCACTTCTTTATCCCCATTTATCCCTTATGCCAATCTGATACATATACCCATGTGCATTTCCTCATTAGGATATTTTAGTGTGATAAAGCACTCTACTGACTTGAATGGAAAAAGATAAGAAGTTACTTACTTAACACAGCAGGAAAAGTGCAGAAATGAAAATTAATCTTCAGCTATCTGTTGATTATTCTATTGAACCAATTTATTGCACGTCTAAAATTGTATGTTTTTTTATAATGAGGCTCTATGCTGTGACTGAAAGTGGCATTAACACCATTTCTTAAAAATCTCATGTCTTTACATTAAATCCAAACAGCCAGTCTCTGTTTGTAGTATATTTAATGCTATTTTATAAATATTGAGCAGTAAATGGAAGAGTCAGGATGATATATAATAACATGTTGTTTAAGCTATTCCAAAAAACAGTATATGTCAGGTTCAAATCCCAATTTACCATTGGAGAGCTGCTAGATTGCATAATAGAAATTCCACCCTTTGTCTTTTTACACCTTATAATAAAGTTTTTGATAACTGAAGGACATCTAGGTTTGCATGAATACAAGTTTTCCTGATAAATTGTCCACACTACTAAAGAACAGCATTATTTTTCACACAAACAACAAGAACATCAATTAATTCTAGAGACCTGAAATATTGTACTTTTTGATTTTTGGGGGGAATTTGAGCGTGATTTTTTCACTTTACATAGTAAAATAAATGCTGCCTACACATTTTACCTGCAGGCGACTTTCCTTCCTTGCTTTTTTTGCTAATTTGTTATGGCAAGGTCATGTACTCTATTCTCTCGCAGCAAGAACCTTTGTTCAGGGCATGACACACTCTAATACTAATTTAAGGCCAATTATATTCCTTTGTAAATTCTGTGCTGCTACATGTCAATAGGCAATTTTAGTCAGAGCTAGAGCATTCCAGGACTCCTATTTTATATATAGGATTAGGATTAAAAAAAAATTTGGCAATACAAAATATCATGGGGAGAATTTACCAAGCATCTCAAGTGCACCCATGGGGGAAAATAGCACTTCTCACCTCATCAAAGGCAAGAAAGTGTATTCCTCCCATGAGTCCTCATATGCATAGTTTTGTTTAGCTGTACAGTCATGTCTGACTATCCATGACCCTACGGACCACAGCTTGCAGTCACGTCTTGTGTCTGGTTGTCCTAATCCATAACATTTTCATGGCAAAAAATACTAGATTGGTTTGCCACTTCCTTCCTTCCCGATTTGCCTGAACTCTCTGCTATGACCTGCCCATCTTGGGTCGCCCTACATGGTATTGCTCAGAACTTCATTGAGGTACACAAGCCCCTTTACCACAACAAGGTAGTGATCCAGAAAGGGAATATGCATAGCAAATAATTAACTAATTATTAATTATTAATAATACTTTTAAAAACATTTAAATATTTAGAACTATTTAACTTTTTTGATTTAAAATAAAAAAGTGTTCCTCTGAAAGCATACTTTTTTTTTAGAAGATTAGAGTGATAGATTTTGCATAATAGAATTATTTTTATGAATATTTTGTAACATTTGCTCTGTGTCATTTTAATTACCAATATTTACATATTTATTGCATTCCTTGCAAAGACTCAAAACGCTTGCCAAAGTGTACTGAGAGGATCATCTGTATTATATGTATCTCCAACTTCACGTTGGAAACAACATGTGAATACACCCATTAATAATTATACAGCTGCTGTTAATATACCAGGCGGTCCATTAAACACATAGGGCCTCATTCTATTACCGGACGTAAATCGTCCGTAAGGCTGCGATTCCTTGCGGGGGTTCAGTTAACTCGCGATTCTATTATACGGCCCCGCAAGGATCTCCTCTTACAGCCGGCCGCATATCTTGAAACCGGCCGTAAGCTCTGAAATATAAAAACGCAAAAATAAATTCAAGCCTGCACTGTACAGCTCTGTAAATGCTAGGGATCATATTGGGGGACATGAGGATTAAAAGGAACCCACTCTCAAGCTTGCACATCAGCCCAAACCCGAGTTCAAATTAACTGTTTATTTTCCGGCTGCGGCGTGGGCGGGTCTGAGGTGCTCCAAGCACTCTGGACTTTTTACATGGATATTTTACGTATATTAAAAAAATATTATTTTACGGATTTGAGTATAGGGTAATTATGTGCTATTTTTTCTAACACCGAATATCACTTTATAGTCTTCTCAAAGTGCAGGATGGCTTTATTTGAGCTATTTTATGTGCTTAATTGGTGCTAGCGGGACCTGTTTGCTGCAAGTAAGCTGCGGCTCGTTTTTAGCCTTGCAGAGAGGTTTCCCGGAGCAATAGAATAGCAACCAGGCTTTTCTTACGGCCGATTTCCTTGCGGCCGTTTTAGATCAAAGGCTTTCCTCGGCCGCAAGAGATAGCAAGGCACCGGCCGCAAGCCTGCCGGAGTCCCCGGCCGGAGGGGAATAGAATAGCCGTAAAGCTTGCGGCCGGTCCTTGCGGCCCCGCAGCGGCTGCGGCCGGTAATAGAATGAGGCCCATATAGTATATGGCCTGATACACTGTAGTGCTTAGAGATGCAAAAAAGACTGCAAATCATGTTTTTTCTGTACATTTTAATAGAATGTAGTCTATACTATATAAGTGCATTATGAATATGACTGATTCTCATTTTGTAGCGATTGTGATAGTTTGTGGGACTATTAAATACTTGTTTTGTTACTATTTATTAAATAAATGAGACACAATACACTAAAATGCTCATAATGTAAATGATTATTATGAAGATTGGATTTAAAAATTTGATACAAAAGGTGGTGTTATTGAGCCTCATTTGTGTATCATTACCTAGAATCCTTAGTGGCAGGAACACTGTGAGAACAACACGTCTTATGACCTGCTTGAGACATCTCATGTTTTTTCCTCCCTTACTGGATATCTTAAGGAGGGTCTTCAGTCCCTTTTGCAACCATCATAGCATATTTGGTGTCTGGTTAGATTTACAAATTAATCTTTAAAAATTCATTGAAATAAGTATTTTTTTTTTTTTTTAATCCATTAACAGTTATGAGTATTAGAAAATTGCAGAGATTATGTATTCATTATTAAAATGTGGTAAAATGGGGACATATCAATAACAAAAGGGTGGAGAAAATAATTTTTCACAAAGTTACCTGATTTATATAAAAAAGGTATTAAGGGCATTTTATATTCTCTTTAAAAATAAGATCATAATTTAAATTAGCTGTACAAATAAATATTGTCTAACCAACTCCTGGCAATGCCTCTAGTCTCATATAAGACCATGGTAGTATCAGGTTACTGAGACATGATGGATAATTATTTGATCATTAATTCCTAATATCAGCTCACCTAAGGAAACATATTGATTATAAGGTCAGGGCTACATTAGTGTAAAGACATAATGGATGAGAGAGAGTGAGAAAAAAGCAGTTAGAAAAAAATAAATGGGTGCATATAAGTATTAGTGTTACCTTCCTAATCAATAGTGTCAGGAGATGGTTAGAGATTGAAATTCAAACACTGAACAAGGTAATATTATTATATTATTACACTTTGTTGTTAATATGTTGTATCAGAACAGGATCATACAATACGTTACATTTACCAAGCATCCCAGGGCCTAGAAATCAGAGTGATGTATAATTCCCATTGGGATATTCACCATTGTGGCCCCACTAAGGACTCAGACTCGACACTAAATATGCTTTGAAAGGTATACAAGTTGAATAAAAAAGGATTCCACTGTATATACAGTAATAAATGTATCAACATGTCTCAAGCAGGCCAGGTAACCTGTTTTTTTCTCAGTGCTCCACTTCTGCTAAGGCTTTTGGATGGTGACATATTATTATTATTATCCTGTATTTGTAACGCGCCAACATATTCCGCAGCGCAATACAGGGGCTAGGTACAAGTATAAACAATTTCCCCACAAGGAAAATAATGGAAGACCCTGTTATTGAGCTTTCAATCAGATATACACTGTGCTTTCCCTAAAGCACCTCACAAGATTGAAAACTCGCAAACTTACAAACAAGACTTGAAATGTTGCAATGTACTTAACATGGGATCTTATTAGGTGTATATCTCAAGGATCTCTCAGAATATAGCTTTGGATTAAGTCCAGTGGCAAAAACCACTTCTAGACCTCAGCATCACCCTAATATGGGGATCATTAGTGTGAGGTCGGGTCTGACAACTGTGAAATAAGACTGGAGGGAGAGTACTCTGAGCAGACACTAAGCATGGCATGGTGGATAGAAAGATGGTTGACAAAACCTTCATATATATATATATATATATATATATATATATATATATATATATATATTGTAAAGAAAGAATAAAAAGCATCTTGAGTATATTTACATGCCTCAAGAATGCCACAAGACCTGTTTTCCCACATAATTCCCCACTGCCATTAGGGAATTTGGGTACAGACATACAAATTGGGCTCAGAATTTACCATCTTCATGCCTGTAGCCCACTTAACATGGTCTTGATTTAGGTGTGTGTGATAGCCTTCATAACATAGCCAAGGATTAGGGTACAGAGCCAGAAACCCACTCACAGAGAATATCTCTTTAAGTCTTTCTGATTAAAGTAGATGTAGAGACACAGAGTGGCTTTTGCCATATTATAACGAAAAAATAGGAGAATTAATATGGAAATGAAACTGTTTTTCATTTAAAGTAAATTCATTTATTGCACAATGAAACAATTCATATGAATTCAAAATTGTTATGAAAATGTTGCTTGTTTATAACCCTTGAGGAATATAGTTGGCATACATATTTAGAAATGTCATCCTTAATACACAGTAAAAGAGACCAGATCCTACAGATTGCAGAATTCTTGTACGCACAGTGCCATAATACAATAGGCTGAAAGTTTGTGGTGTATAATTGTCAAAGTTCTCATAATGAATATATTTAGAAATACAATAAACTAGACAGAAGTAAAATTCATATAGTATATTTGTGCTGTAATATTTATATTGACAATACTTGCATAATTATAGATACAATACTATGGTTTCAATATATTCTAGATTCACAGGGCCATCCGGGGTAACTTTAATTAGGACTGAATGACTAGGAAATACATTGCTGCTTACAAATAGGTAGATAATTATAAAATTAAATACAAAGGAAAATTTTTAATTTATATTAATTTAATATAATTTATATTAAAATACTAGCTTTCACCACAACAATTATAATTATTACATCTAAGCATTCAAATACATTGAACTAAATTATAAAAAATATAAAAAATTAAGAACAGTAGAGGTATATTACTGGGTCAACAGAGGTATTTTATCAAGAGGAGTCAAAAAGTCTAGTAAATCTATAGAGCCTATTTATTACAATGTATAAAACACTAAAAAGACCACTGAAATCACCAGATTTGCTCTGCGCCATATGATAGAGGGTCAGAAGAGAAGATGAAAAGGTGTTTTCCTTTTTGAAATCACTGCTGAATTGTTGAAGTTATAGTCATTTTAGTTTGTAGTGGAAATGCATTTGAATTCCTCCCTGTGTTTAATAAAGTTTTATGAGTTTTTGTAACATGGTATGCAAGCTTCAGGAATACGTTTGTTCCATATTTAATATTTAGACTCAATAAGAGTCATCATATAGTGGTAGATATAGCATCAGGTAGCACTGTGGCCAATCTAGCATTCAGACCCCAGTGACAGGTCTAGTAATTTTATTTTAATAATGTTATTGAGTTTACTGGATAAAACAAACAAAGAACGGTTATAAATTGTATGACGAGGCAATCACTCGCTTTCTATCACTTTACCCCTGCAGAGCTGGCTCAGGATAACTCACAAGCTGGCTCAGTATCTGCGTTACAGCTAGTGAGGGACGCAGAGAAATATCTAAATACTGAACTTTTGCAGGGGGCTATCAGCATAGCTTCAGTTACTTAAATGACTGGCAATATGAAATAATTAATTAGCTTTGTGGCCAAGTTTCCATCCTCATTATCTATGCAACTTCTAATAGCAGTGTTTTAATGGCTGTAATAACAATAACTACAAATACGTATAACTCTTATAAACGTATATGGCATTTCAACTTGATTTTCAATCCTCTGTCTAATGGTGCACAGCTCTTTTGGTGTGTTTCATGTCCCTTTAAATGGAGTTATTAGCACCACTTTTTCAATTCCGTTTTTTGATAACGGTGTCCTTTTGTATTAACATATGGGGAAACATTCAGCAGATATGGTACAATGCTATCTGATACACTCAAATGTAAATCAACATTTTCCCCAAATGCATTAAAGTGTAATTTGTGATGCGCTCAATCTGCATGATTATATTACATTGCTCACATTAACATGCATGCTTATTGCTAAGGCCCATATTATTTTCTGTAGTACTTTCATTTGTGTCTGTCTGTAGCGTTTATCCGCTGGCATGGAAGGACATTGTACAAGCAACAAAAGCTGCATTGTTTACACCATAATATATAATCAGCACATTAGCGATGCCAGGCATTTTTTTGCTTGAGCATCTGTTCATTTTTTTTTTTAGGAAATAAATATAATTTAAATGAGAATGATGATAGAAAATAACAATTTTGTAAATATAACTTCAAAGTCCTATTGTGGACTCCCTAGGCCGAGCATTATATTACTCAAATATTTATTATAAATATGTAACTGTTAAGAATTAAAGAACTTTGCAGTTAGGTCCATATGAATGTTTTGATTTATTTAGACAGCTAGACATAAACACAAAGCTAGGCATAAACACACAACAAGACTATTGTCAGTCATTGAAGGGCAATTAAGAAGTGACTTCATTATTATGGCTATTCCAAATATGGAATATATTCCTGTTTAGGGTGAGACACTGGAAAGTCCTGAAAGTACTAGAGGACCTTAAAGGTCTCCTCAAAATTCTACAATCTAAATGGTTGTGCCGACTCCAGATTCTCCCATAATGTCAGTTATTAAGTAAACATGGTCTTTGGAAGATTATAGTTCTGAAAAAAGACGCAGAACCAATAAATGGAAACGTCTTACTACCTGGTGGTCTCGTATTGTTCTTTGGTTGGAGCAAACGTCTCACACTCCAATGATAAGTGGAGTTGTCAATGCCTTCTTTAAATATTACTGCATATGTATTGTCTGTATACACTCACTTGTACATTTTGGTTTGTTTGACAATTTAATTATGTAAATGAACATATGTCAGTTGTTGAATGTTATTTTCTAACTTGTCTTATTACATGCTATTGCTTGTAAATCTGGAATTATATAACCAACTGGATTAATTCCATTGTTTAACCCTACTTTTTTAAGTAACATATTTATAGCTATGCATCTGTCATGGTTTAGGTTTACATTTTGATAATAATTACAATGTGAATTACTGCCATATTCGTTCTATAAATCATCACAAATTATCATTAATCTTTAATTACAAATATCTGGATTTCTTATTATTCTTAAACTATTTTTCTAAATTAATTGGGTATTGCCACCATGACCTGTGCATTCCTATAAGAATGTTATATGTGTTTTTTTTACAGTGTTTCTTGGCTTGTTTTTTAATAGTTATAACTATTTTCTGATATTTTAGGATATCTCCAGATTAACAACGTATGTTATTGCTAAGCTCATACAAGACAGTTGTATGTAATGCGTTATGCTTGTAAAATATTGCGTATACTTTAATTAGTAAGAGAATTATTGTGTTGTTTTTTGTCAATGTAGCTACATACTTTGTGTTTGTCTGTAGATATCCACCCAATTTCTTTTTATCAACCAATGCTGCTTGTTCTTTACCAGAATTGTACCATATGTAATAATTCAAAATGAACCCATGAAGTGTTTCAGCTTGATTTTGTTTACACTACAATTCATTAAATTATGCTCTAAGAAAAGAAAAAAAAAAGGCTTTGTAAGAAGTTTATCACTTCTAATAACTATTCAATTTCACGTGAAAACGTTAAAATGCATGTACTAATTTTAATCATTAAAACCATGGCATTGAGCTATATCAGTGCTACAGTGAACCTATATGTGTACTAGTACATGGACATGTTTACTATGTTTTCACGTAATTTAAAGGAAAAAACATGTTTTATTTATAGATGCTATGTGGAGAGAGAACTTCTTATAAAAGTTTGTTTGCGTCTTTTATGTTATTTATTTTCCCACCAAAAATGGTGCCCATATAAAGAACTTCAATTTTTACTGTAATTTAAATGTTAATACCCGGAGAACATCTGGTGTCCCATATCATTGGGGGCATAGGGCTTTTGCCCTATTCTAAGCTTAGTACAAACTATTACAACATGCCAATGACAAGCCAAATGTCAACTGAACATTACTCATCATCCAAAATGGCTAAATCAAATAAGTAAATAAAATCAAGCTACATTTGACCGTTACTGTTAAAATAATAATTGTGATAATAATGTCTATTACGAAGCCATGTTTTTCAGTATATTAATTCTATTTTTCTTCTACTTCATTTACCTAAGGTTGTAGTGAATGCTTTGATTGGAGCTATTCCATCCATCATGAATGTTCTGCTGGTCTGTTTGATTTTCTGGCTAATTTTTAGCATCATGGGAGTGAATTTCTTTGCTGGAAAGTTTGGAAAATGTGTCAATGCCACAACCAAAGAAGTCTATTCACATGAATTTATCAATAATAAATCACAATGCTTGGACATGGGCTTCAATCAAAGCTACTGGACTATTGTGAAGGTCAACTTTGATAATGTTGGAGCAGGATACTTGGCATTACTTCAAGTGGTAAGTTTATTTCTGAGTGACTTATTTAATAATTTACGGTATGAATATATGTTTTTATATATCTTAATATATAGAGAATTGTAGTGTTTCCGCAAACTGGATTATCTGGGCAAAAATTCTGTGTGATGGCAGATGTTTTGAGGTTTGCTGCTCATCAATGGCAGTAGCTTCACTATTTGATCTAATTTCCTTGATTCCTTATTGTCCTTACAAGCAATGTTAATACACACGATAATGAGTGACAATTTAATGTAATATTCACCATTTATTTTTTAATTTTAATGTATTCATTATGTATCACTTAAATACAATAAACAATTGTGTTTTATTTATAGACAGTTCTTGCAAAAAATATATTACTGAAACAGAAAGTAAGACTTGTTCTAATATTATTTTGCAGAGCACGGTACTTATAATAAAAAGACGATATAATGTTCAGTGTAATTTAAAGGAATATCTAAGTTTGCTGGATTAATACATTTCTGCACTCTATAGGCAAAAAGCAGCCTATATCTCATAAACATTTTATTTTTTATTAATATCTAAAAATCCCTCTAATGATTGTGTTGACATCCCCAGGGGGTATCTACACAACTTCCTGATCCCCACGCAATCAGCATGCAGCATCCGGGGAGCAATATTAACCCACTATTTACCTGCTCTTGCTTCCTCAGCCAATAGTAGAGCAGTGTTGTCAGCCTCCTAGTCACTGCTGGGATATGACTCATCCCTGCTTCCTGTTTATGCTGTGTGCTGTTGCCATAGTAACTAACATAGTGCTATGTCTCTGGGGTTTGCTGTTTCTCCTGTTCAGGGTAAAATTCCCTGGTATTTTGGGGCTGGATTACACTTTTGACTGAGCCAGACTGATATACTACAGGATATTTCTCCCTGTACAAGAGAGCTAAAATAGTGTTGCTGTATGAGTAGGTAACCAGACATATAGAACGTACCTACTTAAGTGTAGTTTATCCTAAGACTGGGCACCTAACAGACATAACAGACTGTAATTAATTTTACTTATACAATCAGTGAAAATATCTGACAAAAATAATAAGCCACATTTAATTAGATTCCCCCCTGCCAGTTCTCCTTTATAGTAAGAATGGATTTTTTTAGTGTTAAATAAAACTGGTAGGGAAGGGTAAGCATTTGTACCTGGCTTCTTTTTAGGATGGGCTTCCAACATCTTAAAAGCAGTTGAGTTCTATTTGGTATATTCATCTTGTTTAAAGCCCCTATTAAGCATGACAGCAATTGTATGATGTAACACTAACTAATACAGTGTTTGATAACTAGTCACACACTCTTTTGGTTAAATAAACATGTAAATATATCAGCTGTACTCCAAATATTTTATTTTCTTATTGAGCACTTCATCTATTTCCTTTTTGTATCTTGAAATGATTAAACCAGGTGCATCATTTAATTTCCCCTTCAATTCCATTTAAAAATGTCAGAGGAATTACATTAAACATTCCCAGCACACCTTGATTTATAATGTACTCAATCAGAAAAGTAGCTTTTTGAGCGAGAAAAAAAAATCATTGGTGATTAAGACTGTATCTTCGAAGAGGTAAAAAAAGATTGCAGGCACTAAATTCCAGCTGATTGTGAAACAAGAAAGGCATTTACTGTGTTCTATTGAACTTCTATTGTTTTGGGCCACTTAGAGCTGTTTTGCGTTTATGATGCTTTCAGTGGTCAGCAAATATCTATCATTAGCTTTACTGAAGCACGCCCCGCAACAAAGAAAGAAACGGCGGGACTAGTTTGCATGCTTGTAGAAAACAAGTAGCATGGTTAAGAAAATTATAGAGCTTTGAATGGGATCTTTAAGGAATTTGTTGAACACCATGAGAAATCCACGTTTTGATGGACAACCCCAGACAGTTTTTCTCAGCATTATTTGGCCAAAGCTGCAATTGGCATCTCTATTAAAACTCAGAACCCAAGAAAAATAAGTACACAAAAAATGATTTGAGATGATATGGGATGTATTTTGCAATAAATATTCATTAAAAATTATTAATTTTAATTAATAATTAATTTTCATATGAAAACCATTAAAATATATTAAATAGTGTAATTATTATTTAATTTCTAGATACAATATTGTATTCTTTCACAAGTTTTTATGCTCACTAGGGGTTTTACATTGATTTATAAACTAACCCAGGCATAAATACTATTTATGTAAAATAATCAAAATGAGTAATGAAAATAAATAAATATACTATGGCACTGCTAACCAGTTTTACAGCTAGAATATTAAAATATAAAAAAAAAAAAAAAAAAAATTAATGGCTGGTAAGTCGTCCCAGTGTACCGATATGATGATTCCTGAGAGATTATTATGTAATAATTTAGTGACACTAAATCGTTTTTTTTATTTTTATGTTCACGAAGTTACAGAAAATGCCACTATTGAGGAGCTTTTATAAATATATATATATATATATATATATATATATAAAAGTTCTAATCAGTTGATATTATTCATCTTGAAGATTCTCCATGAAGGCCAGACATGCCCATGTATTTACAGCATTTACAAAAACTAGCAAACAACTTTTTTTTTGTTGAAAGGACTACTGCAATGCCATAGCAAAAGAAGCAAGTCATTTTAATTATGCATATATCATTAATATATTTCCTATTTATTAATTTATAATAGCTGTATTCAATATTAAATTTACATTCAGAGGTTAACATATAAGTCTCCATTTGAGCTGTGTGTCTCCACCCTGATAAGGTCATCAAGAGGGGACAGGAATTTAGCTGAGAGACATAGATAAGAGGCTAAACGATTAATAAACGTCTCCCTACATTGACTATATAGTTAACAGAGAACAGCCAAAGCTGTGTTTGATCTTTGCACGTACATTTGAATAGATGTTATGGGGTAGACAGTATAGAGTGGCTAAAGGATGAGTTATCTACTCATGAGGTAGAAGAAGGTGGCTAGTATAGTCAATACGGAGGTCTTGGCATGCACTTCAAACCTGCAGAGTCTTAGCAGCCTAAAGTGTTTTCTTGCTAAGGCCAGAAGCTTGCAAGAAAAAATGGGCAAGCTAGAGTTATGGGAGAAATGGGAAATGGGACTTAATAGGGATTACTAAAACATGGTGCAATACATTATATGATTGATAATTTAGATGGTTATAACCTATTTAAGAAAGATAGGGCCAATGGCAGAAGATGATGAGGGATCTGTCTGTATCTTAATCACGATTTAAAGTCTATAATCATAGAATATATTTATGGTAAAACTAGTGATAATGTTGAAATCTTGTGGGTTGAGTTACATATAGGAGGAACAAATCATAATACATTATTGTAATTATATTCAATGTTTAAAAAAACAATCTTCAATATATTGAATATTGTTTTTGAAAAAAAAAACATTGAATATGAATTGTATGATCACTTCCTTATTAAAACATCTAGCTCCTCTTGTTATTGCATTACAGTGGTCCTTGTAATGTTTTTCTATAATAAATAATAGAGCTGGTGGCAAATAACTACAAATCCCATGTAGTTTTCCCATTCTGTGCATGATGGCCTGATCATTGCACTATTGGGTTTTTGGTCAATGTTACCCGTCTGCCAATACTGACATAGCTCTCCAGCAATGTATTATTTACATAGACACTGAACCAGTGCTAATTGTTGCAATATGTAATGTGGTGATGCTTTCATGGCATTATGTCAGCGTGTTTCAATATTACACTTCTTCATTGTTCTTCTTTTCCCTTGTGGAGAGACACAGCTGTTTCTTCTTGACATTAGAATGGAAAGCATTGTAAAACTTTTTTTTTAGGGGAACCTGACCACTATTGTATATTAAGCATTAAATCTAATTGATGGGTTTATGTAAATATATTTTCTTATTTGATTTTCAGATCTTTGCCAAAATTGCATACATGTTCTTAATCATGATAGTTTGCAAAACACAAATGTTGTAATTAAAAACCCTTAATTAAATCTAAATGACATGCCGTTTAATCTACATAAATGTATTTACATGCATTTTTTAGTTGTTCATTTATGATATTTTCTGCAGGCAACTTTTAAAGGATGGATGGATATCATGTATGCAGCTGTAGACTCTCGTAATGAGGTCAGTATATGGATTCTTTGTGTGTTATTTTATTTATTATATTTATATTACAGTAATTATTCAAAAAGCTAAACCATTCACACTAAAATTAATTTATATATATATATATATATATATATATATATATATATATATATATATATAGTAAATAAATAGTACATCTGTGTTCACATTTGAATGTCTAAAACACGTTAAAAAACCTGCTTCCAGCTCAGAATTCTGAGACAATCAGTTATTACACTGCATTCTGGTAAATTAAGCTGGTACATGCAAATGTGCCCACAAATGCCTCACTCTTTAATCCATAGCCATTATCAAACATGGCTTCCTTTAAGCTTATGCATGCTGTATTACACAGCTTTAATGCAAAGCCGAGGTTGGATTTAACACAAGCTGAGTATCCTATCCATGTACAGCTGTTTCAAGCTTACTGGCTATCATCAGCATGGAGCGGGATCTCAGCCTGTGTTGTGGAAATTATGAGTAGGTAGTTCACCACAACAATCATTTATAATATGGTGGGCAAAAGGGCGATAGAAGCCTCCACCATACAGTAGTACAGTAAATAAATAGTACTTCTGTGTTCACATTTGAATGTCTAAAACAAGTTAAAAAACCTGCTTCCAGCTCAGAGTTCCGAGAAAAACAGTTATTACACTGCATTCTGGGAAGCTGAGCTGGGACATGCAAATGTGCCCACAAATGCTTCGCCCTTCAATCCATAGCCATTATCAAACTATATATAATACACAGTATATATAATGTACATTTGTGTTCACATTTGGACATCTAAAGATAAGTAAAAAAAAATATTTTCTGCTCAGAAATAAAGAAATAAAATACAAATTGGGAATAACTACTGTACAGTTTTAGAGGTTTGAATGTGGCTGAAGAAATTTAATTTATTTAAATATATTTTTTATCATTGGCACACTGCCCGCTCATAATGATCTGTAGCGGAAGAAATGCATATAGCCTATTTATTTAGGATTTGTTTTACCAATGTAAAGAACATTATGGTTACTTATCCATACAGCTTTAATCCTGGAACGTAAAGGGGAGCTCAAAGGATCCAAGGGACATTTAGCCTAATTAGGTACAAGAGGACTAATTAATTGATAGTAAAATAGGAGCAGAAAACCAAACACAAGAGCTTCTTAGTGTGTATTTTATTGTACACACTTAACCTGTCAATCAGACTATTCAAGCCTGGACAATTTTGAAAATGCCTGTGATATAAATTATCCAAAGCAGCCAACTGGAAGCTGCACCAACTGGTGCACAGTGTCATTTTATCATAAATTATTCAACTACAGTTTACAGAATTCTGTAGCCATTGGTACTTTACTGACAGACAGAATCAATCTCATTTTATATATATGTGTTCAACTTTTCCAACTTGAATTGAGGGCTCCTTAATTAAAAAACAGGCTTGGCCATCACTGTTCAATTCACCTTGAAACATTCATGACTGGGCCAGCATATGTATAGTATAATGTATTAAGATAAACATGCAACATTTGCTGTCTGTGTTCCACTCAAACTTGGTGGTCCCATTTAATTGTGTATAGTTTGTTAATTTAAATACTTTATATTAAATTTTTTACTCCCAACATGTGACATATGGTTATTGTTATTCAGATTTATTTTCCAGATGATGGATAATAATCTGCAGTATGGGCTGAAGTGAGATTTAAAGAAAAATCTAAATGTTCAATTGACCAGATTTAACTAATTATGTTTGTGTGGTATACATTTAATATTTGTAGTAGTTTAGCATAAAGAGACACAACGACCACCAAGCTTAGTGCTTAAACTTCATATATGCATTATACCATATTGTTGTCAATTACTTCTAAAGTCGCCTATAGACTAAGTTGAGTAAAAATGATGTATTTTTAATGCCTATCAGGTGTAACAGTATTAATAATAAATAATAAATATGACCACTTGCTATAGATATAAAGGATGCAGACATAGTTATGCCAGTGTATTTTTTCCACACATTTGAAGTCTCTTACCCCTTAAGTATTTCAACACAGCACTATAAGGCCCACAAACTGATAAAGGGAACATAATGCACATGAGAAAGAACAGAAAAAATATATAATTATCCCAAATATTTACATGTTCTCAATTTTTTTAAATTAGTAATAGTGCATCATACAATTTTAAAAGTACAACAGTATATACATATGCAGTTGTAATTATCATGTGTCCAGACAAATAGTTTCTACTATAGACGGATAGACATGGATAACACTGATTTTATAAAACAGGCATGTAATAAATATAATTCAATAATAAACATATTCAAAAGCTTTTGCATATCTTGCAGCTTTCTGGCTCTGTTATTTGTATAGCATCTATATTCAATGTCGTCCAGTTGTATTGTGAAGACATTTTTCAGAATAGGCAACAATTATATTCTCGGCGTGACTGGTTGGGTTTGTAGGGGCAACAATGGTAGGGTCTAAACATGCAACAAAAGAGCTAAGGTGATGCAGACTTAGGTAGGGTTGTAAGGAACTATATTATATCAGAGTTAGGGAGAGGAAATTAGTCTTTAGGGGGTAAGGTATGGAAAATATCAGATATGAAGGGAGAGTTTGTTCCATTGACGTTGTGAAACAAGGGAGAAAAGCTTAAATTAGATCGGCCACTGGTTTGCAATGGGTGGAGAAGATTGTGGAGTGTAGAGACCTCTGGAGACAAAGTTGTAAATCAGTTTTAATATCAATCTCCATGTTCATGCAAAAGAAATGTAAAACAAAATAAATATGCCATTGCATATCATACAATATGGCGAGGACACTTTCCTAAACGAGTCCTCCTATATTTCTATTTTCTATGTTATCCTTTTGTAGATTTACAATATCAAGGTTGAATAATTCCAAAAAACAAACAAATATCAACAAACAAGGTTGTTTTACATTGAAGACACCTCATTCAATGATATTTTTTTGGTAATTATGTATTTTTGGTCTAGTAAATGTGAAGACAACTGGCAATTCAGATTATCTGTTGGATAACTAGAGACATGTAACTACTTTTCTACATTGTTCAGGTTTATTGCTATAGTGTATAGGTGGTGCAGTGCACTTTTATTTTAACGTATTTTCACTGTGTTTATTTCTATAGACAGACATGCAGCCTAACTATGAAGAGAACAAGTACATGTACCTGTACTTTGTGATATTCATCATCTTTGGATCCTTCTTCACATTAAACCTCTTTATTGGTGTAATCATTGACAATTTTAACCAACAAAAGAAAAAGATAAGTATCTGACTTACAATAGAGTTCATTCATGTGTACTGCAAACTCTTTCTTAGACTAGCTCAAGGCACCTCTTTATAGCTTCCTTACATTTAATGAGTGATAACATCTTGCATTTTATTGCTATAAATGTGGATCTCAGAAGAAGCACTTGAAACTGTTGTTCAGTTTATTTATCTATAGTTTATATCTCCAATCTTTGCCAGCTATTGACATTATGACTTAGCTGTAATGGTTATAAATACATTTCTGTAAATATGTGGATTTCCTGTAAACATTAGGAATAAAGGAAGTAATTTTAATCATTTCAATTTACAAATTCTAGCAACAAATTTTTCTTTTAGAAGTTTGTACTATAAACATAGTTATGATTGTATTTTATTGAAATACTGGTCGTTAATTAATGGCTTAAATAACTAAGGATGCATTCAATGATCATATTTGGGCACCCTGGCCTTCGCGTGCAGCTGAATAGCGCGCCATCATCAGGGCGCCGAGAACTGCGCTCTGATGACGCTCTAGGCTCCAGCCTGGTGCTGTGTGATCTGCTCCTGTCTGGTGCCCCCCACCCCATTATACAAGACACCTCCAATGGATACGCTGCTGAGTCTCACATGCCCAGGCATCTCTTCTAGATTGTAAGCTCTCTGTAACAGGGACCTCAATACTGCCCATTACTTTCATTACTATGTCAAGAAAGAATAAATATATAATGTGTGTGGCATTTACAAAATTCAATAAGCTGATACATAAGGTATTGAGGTCCCTGTTACAGAGAGCTTACAATCTAGAAGAGATGACTGGACATGTAAGACTCAGAAGCGTATCCATTGGAGGTGTCTTGTATAATGGGGGGAACCAGACAGGGGCAGATCACACAGCACCAGGCTGGAGCGCAGAGCGTCATCAGAGCGCAGTTCTCTGCGCCGGGATGACGACGCGCTATTCTGCTGCGTGCGAAGGTCGTGCCACCCATATTTGAGACCATTGTTTACCATTGCAGTCTAATTGGCCAGTGGAGTCCTGATTATTATTTTTTTTTAATAAAGCTTTGGCCCCTATTAAATTGTCCAAATTGTAGTTACTGTAGCCCGTAATGTAGCCCACAAAGGTTACTGCTACTATATTGGCGTCTTTTAGCTACCCGCAAACTAATTAATTAATGGCTTAAATAACTAAGAGTTACAGGCTGAAAATTCCCGCAGTTGTCAAAATCGTATGTCCGACCCAGCGAAGCCTTTGATCGACCAAGCTCACAATCGCTAAAATCGCAAATTGCTATTTAATTGCTACAATTCCTCAAGCCCGCAAATGTTTAATGTGCTAGAAAGGACTCGCAAGGGGGTTAAACACCTGTTCGTAACACTACAAAAGCAAATAAAAACACATTATTATGGGCTTGCTTAATTGATCATGCCCTGAAATGCTACTTACAGTTACATGCTTCACGGTTTAGTCTTTTTCCAATGTAGTTGTGTGCTTGTTCAATGTAATCACTCTGTAACTGCTGCAAATTTCAAGCCCACAGACTGTATGAAGGCAACTGCGGTTTAAAATTTAATAGATGCCTTCCCCCCCACACACACACAACATTTGTGAAATTTGTTTAATAAACACTATTACTGCTATAGAGACATATCAGTGATAATAATGCTGATAATTCAAATATTTTACATTCTCCTAGTTTCATTTTGGTCCGGGTTCATTTATTTAGTTTTATATATTATATTATTTGCAACAAAAATAACTTTTTTGCTTTCTCTTTTTACTTAGGAGGGCAGGACATCTTTATGACTGAGGAACAAAAGAAGTATTACAATGCCATGAAGAAGCTTGGATCGAAAAAGCCTCAAAAGCCCATTCCCAGACCAACGGTAAAGAGACTGATTTTGTTTGTTGTATTTTTTCTTGGGTGGTTATTAAAAATGCAACAAATTTCCAACAATGTCAGTACATTTAAAGTACACTTCCATGTCAGTTCATGCCCTGTCTCATTATTAATGTGATTTCAAAGTGCATGTTTTTACTTTAGCAATATTGTGGATTTTAATATGAATCTTTCGACTACAAGAAAGATCAGCAGCTTTTAGTTCCCGTACCAAATATGACTCAGTACTGGTTATCATGAGTCATTTGTCCCCATCATTTCTAAGAAAGGAGCAAGGATGTGTGTTTTGCCATTTCTGCCAGGAGTTTATCCAATTTTTATTTAAAAACGCTTAAATAATGCTAAAAATAGATAAAAAGTAGTACAGAAGTTTCCAGATCAGTGTTGGGCAACTCGTCCTATAAAGGTGCCAATGGCCCAGGATCCTCTCTATCTGCCTATACATTCAGGTTTTCTGTTTTAAATCACCTGTATTGCTTAGTTTGACTCACTCTCATTGATCTACCTGTGCTCCTCCGGCGATATATTGAAAGCCTGATTGTTGGCCACCCTCTTAGCACCAGGTGGCCCACCACTGGTCTAGATACTAATTGTTATTGTTTATAAAAGCTTCAATGCAATCTAGTTGTAAAACATCAGACAAAAAAATTATTCGGTAGCCAACAATATCCAACTGTGCCACCAATACCCTCAGCAATTTTGACATTGGAAGCATGGCTATTAGTGTAAAAAATAGAGTACTTACAAAATAATAAGAAAAAATTATGGAAATCATTTTAATAACATAAAACTGATCAATGTTTTCAGGGGCATGCATTCCGTTTTGGTGGATTACTAAATTAATTGAATTAGTATATACTGTAGATGTCAAAGGGAGCCCAACAGACAGTTTCTGGGCTTCACACATCCTTGCCAATTTTTTAGTCTACCATTTTTCTTTCATTCAAACACACTTCCTCTGTACTTTGTTGACTCCATTAATACATTTAAATGGCCTTGTGCATAATATGTCCTACTTTTATCACTAGACATGTATATTCTCACCAGATAACCCTATCATTTACATCAATGCTCTTTTACAGAACAAGTTCCAAGGATTTGTCTTTGATGTTGTTACGAAGCAAGCTTTCGACATTATCATCATGATTCTTATATGCCTTAATATGGTCACTATGATGGTGGAAACAGATGATCAAAGTGATGACATCGAATTATTGCTTTACAAAATTAACTTGGCATTTGTTGTCATATTCTCCGGAGAATGTGTGCTAAAAATCCTGGCTCTCAGATATTACTTCTTTACTATCGGCTGGAACATTTTTGATTTTGTTGTAGTGATTCTCTCAGTTGTAGGTAAGTAAATATGCATTTAAATGGGACAAACCAGCTGCATTTATTTATATATCTATAACCCAATATTAAATATTGTAAAATAATAAAACAAGAAAAGCTTCCTTAAGATTTCCAATAACACCAGTATCAGCTCTTTAAACATAATTTCCTGCTGAGATGTATTTTATTTGCATATAGGGGATTAAAATAAAAACTGTTGTCTATCAACATTTTATTTACAGTGCATTGCACGCTTATATATATATATATATATATATATATAATACCATATAATATGGGCATACACACTTAAACTGTCTATACATTGGACAAGTCATTTGTCTCTACAGTAAATCATTACTGAGATATTCCGCATGGACTTTGTGGCTCATTTATACTATAGTGCAGCTCAGTATGCTTATTTATGTGTCAAAGTGCTTGGTATTGGTGGAGAGAAGATTTAACGACACCACCACAGAGAAAGAGGCAAGTAGACTGTAATCCTAATGAGCATTTAGTACAATGTATAGCTTGTTTTTTATGCTCTTTAAAAGTAACTTAAAAAAAATAGCTTAATTTTGGGATTAACATAGTTCTTTTAAACTACCATAGAGTGGCCATATACTAATGCAATATTATTATTAACCTTTATTTGTAACGCACCAACATATTCTGTAGCGCTATATAGGGGTTAAGTCCAAGGCAAAAAACAATGTAACACTTGAGCAATTGAGCAAATGATAGCTACTTGAGCCTGTTATGTAGCCCGTAAAATAATTTGCTATTCAATTGGCGCCTTTTAGCTACCCACAAACGATTTGTGGGTTACATGCTGAATATCCCTGCGGATGTCAAAATCGTGACTCCAACCCATCTAAGCCTTTGCTCTTACAAGCCCGTAAATGTTACAATTGCAAATCGCTATTCAATTGCTACAGTTCCTTAAGCCTGCAATTGTTTTCACACCGGTAAATGGCAAATCTAGAAGAAAATCCTACGGGTACCAGATAGGACTCGCAAGGGGGTTAAACACCTGATCGTAGCACTGTAAATGCAAATAAACAGTCAATACTGCACTTTACGGGGAAAGCAATGAAAGACACAATTAATTGCGCAACAGTCGCAAGCTTGCAAATCTGCAATCAAAAATTATATATTTTACGTTTAATTTCGGTGTTATATCGATCTCGGTAATCAAGGAGTTAATACATATCAGACCTCCCACATGGACTAGAACAGTATAGTCATTCATTTTTATTATTTTGTACATTGCCGGATTGCGAGTCTGATCGCATATCGGGCCTCTAAACACTAATTGATTGACGTTTAACCTCCATGTTTTACTGACGTCATGAGGATGATCATTTACTATTGGCTGTTTCTAAATTGGTAGTTACAGCCTTGCATAATTGATTATCATCATGTTCTGAAATGCTACTCACGGGTGCAGGGTTTACGCTTTGGCCAGGTAGCTGCAGGCTTGTTCAATTGAATCGCTCTGTAACGGTTGCATATTTCAAGCTGTTGCATTTGAATAGAGGCCATTGTGTTTTTTGTCAAGGAACTTTTACAAGATTGAAAACTTGCCATTTTACAATCTGAAGGGTGTGGCTGCGATACAGGAGGGTGATATGCAAGATGGCAGCTGGTTGTGTTTTGTACTGTAGAAGTATGCCGGTGTGCACATTAAAGCTTCTTTAAACTGATGCCATTTTTGTGAGTTTTTGAAGATAGTCTTGTGGAGCAAGGGGAGGTGTTTTCTAGAGTAGGAGCTGCACAAGAAAAGTCCTGATGGTGGAGTGAGAGAGGTGAAAAGAAGAAGAAGGCCATAACAGAGTAAAGAGGGCAGTTGGGCGAGTATTGTGAGGCAACAGCAGAGATATAAAAGGATGCACTATTATTAATGGTTTTATATGATGGAGGCTATGGGAAGCCAGTGGAGTGACTGACAGAGAGGTGCTACAGACATTGAGCGTTGAGTATGGTAGATGAGTCTAGTGGAGGTGTCATTATGGACTGGAGTAGAGACAGACAGGGGATGGGGATCCCAGCAAGGAGCAAGTTGCAGTAGTTGAGGCGAGATATGATAAGATTATGCCTTATTATTATTATTTTATTTGTAACACACCAACATATTCCCTTAGCGCTGTACAGGGGTAAGATCAAGTTAAAATAATAACTATATTAACACAGTGCAAATGAATGCATGACTCTGTCTTTGAGATTAAAATCTAAAGTACTCATTGTTTTCTTTAAAGCACTTAGCAAGATTAACAAATCGCAAAGATACAAACTAAAGGGTAGGCTTAGAATTGTTGTTTTGTCTTGTGTAAGTTGATGACATATTTTGGAGATATTTTTGAGGTGAAAATGACAATATTTTGCTACTTATTGTATGTGAGAAATGAAAGAGAGGGCAGGGTCCAGTAGAGCCACAAGACAACGAACCTGGGAGGTAGGAGTGATGTTGCAATGGGAGTTGCAATAGTTCTCAAACATCTCCTAGAAACACAGACAAGCATGGATGTAGGGATAACATTGTGTAGATAAAGGTGATGTATTCACATTAATCTGTCCCTAAATCCTAGCGAGTCTGAGGATCCGAAAGAAGAGGTTTGGGAAGACCTGTAGTAATGTATTTAGAATATGCAACTGAAGTATAAACAAGTATTGCAAAGCTCATCATATGTTTCTTCTTTTCAGTAGAATGATAAATATTTTACTAGTATAATAGTTGTATTAATTGCTAAACTTTTATGTTCCTAATTCTTTTTTTTATTCTATTACAGGCATCGTACTCTCGGATATTATTGAAAAATATTTTGTGTCTCCAACGCTGTTCAGGGTTATACGTTTAGCTCGGATTGGACGCGTACTCCGACTTATTAGAGGAGCCAAAGGAATAAGAACTCTTCTGTTTGCCTTAATGATGTCCCTTCCTGCTCTGTTTAATATCGGCCTTTTACTCTTTCTCGTTATGTTCATATATGCTATTTTTGGGATGGCTAACTTTGCCTACGTAAAAATGGAAAGTGGCATTGACGACATGTTTAATTTCCAAACTTTTGGGAACAGCATGATCTGTCTATTCCAAATCACAACATCTGCCGGATGGGATGGCCTTCTTAACCCAATATTAAATAGCAAACCTCCAGATTGTGACCCGAATATAGCCAACCCAGGTAGTTTAACCACTGGAAACTGTGGGAATCCCTCTGTGGGAATTGTATTTTTTGTCAGTTACATTATCATATCATTTCTTATTGTTGTAAATATGTACATTGCCATTATTTTGGAAAACTTCAGTGTTGCAACTGAGGAAAGTACCGAACCCCTAAGCGAAGATGACTTTGAGATGTTTTATGAAGTCTGGGAGAAATTTGATCCAGAAGCAACTCAGTTTATTGCTTATGCAGTTCTATCTGATTTTGCAGATTCTCTTGCTGATCCTTTGCGCATACCAAAACCAAATAAAATCAAACTCATAGCAATGGATCTTCCAATGGTCAGTGGAGATAGAATTCATTGCTTGGATATTTTGTTTGCCTTTACCAAACGAGTTCTTGGAGAATCTGGAGAGATGGATACCCTTAAGATACAAATGGAGGAAAAATTTATGGCTGCCAATCCATCTAAAATTTCTTATGAACCAATCACAACCACTTTAAGAAGGAAACAGGAAGAGGTGTCGGCCTGTGTTATTCAAAGAGCCTTCAGAAGGCACTTGCTTTATCGTTCCATGAAACAGGCCTCATTCCTTTACCGTCACAGATCATGTGATGGGAATATCATTGAAGAGGATGCACCTGAAAAGGAGGGTCTTATTGCATTCATGATGAATGAAAATTATGGGCGGCAATTGGATAAAATGGAATCTTTGTCTTCGACCTCTTTTCCGCCCTCCTATGACAGCGTAACAAGGGACACAACTGACAGTAGCCAGTTTAAAAGGGAAGACTCTGATAAAAATGATGAACTCACAGATTGTAAAATATGTGCTGATAGAGATAAAGAATCATTTGTTTAATCATTGTTTTTGAAATGCTTTCGGATATTGTTTACAGAATGTTATAACGTAAGTGCACAACAGTTCTGGCAGCCTTCGTATGAAATTTAGTTGCAAATAAAAGGAACTTGACTCTTAACTACTGGGATTGATTGCTTTGCAATCATTGACTCTGTCACAATCAACTTTGCTCTGTATTTCTACACGAAGAAATTATTGCAGAGTCACATAAATATTATCAGTGGTGTGATTATGAATACGCTAACGTGTAAAGGAGTATTGCAATGTATCTCTATACACAGAAAAGCCTGACTGTATACATTCATTTATGGTCTAATATTAGTGTGTCTAGTAAGGATATATGACCTTGCATTCTAAATTAAAATCCAAATATCACAAGCTGCTGTAGCAAAATGTATACACTTACTGTATATGTCATGAATGGTCTTTCATAAATTTATATTTGATATTTTTTTTACATAATAAAATAATGTTCTCTTTTCCATGGAGGGGGCAGATCGTTATTTAGTGATCTGCATTATTAACTCTCAACAAATGTAATAATAATAAAAAAGATGAACTGTTGGATCTTGCTGCTGAACATTGTTACAAAATATTTGAACTGTTTATTACAACCTGACATGTAATTGCTTGGCATGAGTAATGCAAATAAAGCTTTTAAAAAGGGGTCAATTAATGTGTACTTAGTAATGAGCAAGCTTTTCTAATCAATCGTCTCTAAGAAAACAGGTGCTAATGATGAATATGGTACAATAATTTAATCATTGTGGTTTGTGGACTGATTTAAATGAATAGTTCATTATAATTTCATTTAATCTCAATAATCCCAGAGAGAAAAAATTATAGAAATGAAACCATATCTAAAAATTATTTCATAATAATATTTTCCAAAGGTGCATATCTTGTTCTGAACCTTCAGTCACACCAAAATCAACAGGTTTTGGCTTTTTGTAGTAGAAAGTATAATGTGACACATTTACCATTTCATATTATTTTAAATGCATAATCTATTAAACTATACTCACTAATTAGATGTTGATGGAAATAAGCCCATATATTGCCTTACACCTTGGGTTTGATTAAACTCAGGACAGCCTTATGCATTTTCCACTTTTACTCCCATTTTGGTAGCAGCAAGTTCATGGATTATTTCAGAATTTTCTATATCATGACCTTCTGTTCTAATATTCTTTTTTTCTGGAAAATGCATCCCCCTGAACCGCATTTAATTTATTAAAGGTTCTGATTTGCCGTCTCTCTCCCTCCTTTTATCCCATCCGTATTTCCTCAACCTAAACCTGGCTAATATTCAAGGGTGAAATTGGCAAAGATGGTAATGGTAAAAACAATACTTTGCAGAAGATTTAAACTTCACTCTTTATGAATATGTACATTGCTACTAAGGTTATTAAAATCAGTTGTCAATGATGTTAAATTTCAATGATCTGTGAATGTCATTATAAAGTAAATACCATTAAGTATTGGTTTAAACTCAATGTACTCATCTTCTTTAAATTGAAAAGAGCCCCGATTTTCCATTGTTGAATAATAGACCATATTTAAAACATTTTTAGCTTTCCTAATTATGGAAGTCACCCTAGAAGGTATAATATTATCACAATGTATTTATTGTAAGCTTGTAAGTGGACTTAAATCATAATGGAAATCCATTGCCATTTACTATATTTTCTTTCTGAAGCATCCGCACCATACTTAAATACATTTTGAATGCCATTACATGGAAATATGTTTATTGTGTACCTAAAAGAAGACTCAGGTCTTGAGACAATTTGATTTTGGAAACTTTTGTAAAAAATTAATGAAATATCTCTGATTTAGGGATAAATAGACTTCTCTGATGCACTAGACCTACTCTATAGATTTTTGAAGTAGACCTCCCACTGGGACATTTAAATCCTAATCAATTTTCAAAGTATTGATATGTGATATAGATGGTGGCGTTTGATGTAGATAATGTGAACAGATAAGAGACACATTATAGGAATATAATGTGTAAGGATTGCTTCTTCAAGTTTAACACTAGAACTATAACCTGAACCCAAGTTTACTAAACACCTCTAAGCCTTAGTACCATTTAATAAACATAAACATTGTCATTATTTCTTGGTGCTTAGCCAATTCAGTACTGTACACAATTTTCTTGCAAGTAAAACTGAGGTCAGGGTTAAATATTAACACATTAGAAGATGTATATATTCTATAATATTGTAAAAATGAACAGTGTACATACTAATATGCTTGCATTCCTCTCATCATCCTTTTTTAAAGTGGTTCTCTGGGTTTAAGCACAATATATGCCATGAAAAATGAAGTTTGTGAGCAAAGCTTGAAGCCAACAGCATGACAGGTTGTCAGGTTCTTCTTAGAATGTTTTTAAATATTTCCATTTTTAAATTGTAATTAAGTTAAAAAAGAAAGTTTAAAATTCTAGCATATATTTATTTACTTAGAAATATAAATCTCAAGCAATCCCTTTAAAAAATTATAAAATTATGAAGTAACTAAATTTTACTTGATGATATATTACTGTATTCACTTTAATTTAATCCTATTTTGGACAATAGCTTTAAATGAAACAAGATGTCAAAGCACAATTATTATGCATGGAGTATTACTTGTTGTAAAGATATTTGATTTGTCAATCTTTATCGTTTAACTGGGCATAACAGAAATCCGAACTGTGGCTATATTAATTATAGTGTGGCTTTTTATCGAAAGAATCTAATATTGCCATGTCTGCTTGTGATTTATGTTTTTTTCTCCTACTGTAAATAATCAGGTTTCTGAGATAAGATATGTGGCTTAACCACCGTTTGTGTCTTTGATCTTCACTTTTTTAAATAAAAATATAATTTCAATTTCAGCAATAATTCTGGCCACAATTCTTAATGCATACACCATAAGCATACTTAAAAAGACTCTTTACATATATTACACACCGTATAACACTACTACTACTCATATAACAAAATATCACTGTAGTCAATGTTTTTCTTTATTGGCATTTGAATAACTAATTTAGATAATGGGCAAAATCCATGTACAAAGCAGAAAAAGAACAGACCAATCTTTATATTTTTAAATTGGATATACATTTATGTTTTACTTTGTATATATGCGTTCTGGTGCTTGTTGGTGTATATAATTATGCTACTGCCCAAAACTACCACAGCGCAGTGAAATTATTGTATCTGGTATAAAATGGTATATGTAGATAAGCATAACTATGAAGAGTGAGGTAGCAATGAGTGTCCAGTAATCTAGATAATAATTGCCGTATATAGTGATACCTTTTTTTTGGGACATATCAGCTTTTCAAGAACTGCATCTGTGTAGGAGAATTAGATCTGTGTTTTCCAAACTTAGTTCAATTGAATCCTGGATTTGTGGGCCATGGATTACCCTGAAATGTTTTTTTGTCTTTTCATTGTAAAGCTTTGTGGTGCACTCTAGAGAGTGTAATTGAGAGGCATTTGTAAAGTTCTTATAAAAAGTCCTAGAGACCATATTAGGATCCTAGGAAAATCTCTGGGGACCTATTTTACAGATTCTTGGGTTCCATTGACATCTTAGGGCCTCATTCAATTGTGATTTGGCCAATTGAATAGGGCTCTATATAAGCACATAGCATACTTTTTTTTACATAAGTTTTTAGTTTGTGAACTTATATCCAAATGCAAGGTCTTCACTAACTAAAAACGTCTGTAAAAAAATATGCTATGTGCTTATATAGAGCGCGATTCAATTGGCCAAATTGCAATTGAATGAGGCCCTTAGTTAGGATTATGGGTATTCCACCAGCAATTGAGTCAAGGAATAGTTTCCTTGGCTAAATTAGTCTATAAAATATAATATGTAAATATTGCGTGTAGCCATATGAACTAAAGGGTAAATTATGGGGAACTCTTAACAATGTTAAATCTTACTACATATGGCTCATTGGAATGAAGAGAACGCCATGAATCCTCCAACATTTCACCCCTGTGTTACATCACATTTTATTTTTAATTTGAAAGCTTGTACATCAGAGACGTGTAGAACAGTTTGCAGAAAGATTAATCAGTTGATGTAACGTTGAATAATTTGTAGTATTAGCGTATGGTGGTGTAAAAGATAACAAAATAAATTCAATAATTATTATAGCAATTATTGTTTTCTGAATAGAAATAGCCAGCATTTACAGGAGAGACAGTGGATAGATGTGTTACTCAATGTATAATTTGGGCTGTTGGTAGGTTCCAAAACGACTTGAGGTTTAAGCCCATGGAAACACTCAACCCATGCTGGTATAGAATAGTCATGGAGGCCCATCACACAGGATGTGATCTTAGTTGTCGCTTGACTGCCCGCTCAACTCCATAACAGAGCACAAGGTTTCACTGTGAGCAGAAGCTCGTCTGAAAACCTGGGAATGTGTAGGGATCTGTAAGCCAGACCCAAATTACTGTATACCAGTACCCCTCGTACCCCCCTGTGGGGCCCTGAGCGTGACTTTACTAGACTAGACAAGGTGCTGAAGCCACATTACCCAGTACCTAACATTGCCAAGCTGTTTAATTTCATATTACAGCATTAAAGTAACTATACTAATGTTATTGAGCCGACATGTTCATGCCTACCGTTCCAGCCAAACATAATTGTGTAGCATGCCCTATACACATTCCCTTTATTTGACTACAGCTGTTATATTCTACCATTTCTAGCTTTCACTCAGAAAATCCCATATTTTATTCAATGTTTTGTTCTAGTATTTTTCCCATCATGAATAGGTTGATTTTTTTTTTAACATTTTGATGTGTCTCTTTTACTGGTTATTTTAATGCATATGGCATTATACTGTTTGTAAAGCAGCCTGCCATCAAGCTAAGTATCATGACAATGACATATTTTTAGCAATTAATTGTCTGCATATTATTACAGCTGCGACATTGCTTTAAACACAGAAATAATGTTCTTTTTAGATTGTAGGCTTTATTGTTGTGATTTCAATTAAAATAAAAATGTAGGAGGTGTTTCACATTTTATTATCATAAGTCGTCAAAAATACCACACTATGAATAAGGGTATTGTGATGCTTATTTAAGCCTAACCAATTTAGGACCAAATCACATTATATCCATAATGCTGTCTTAAAAAATTCTGTTGAATGTAAATTTATCTTACTACATTTAGGGCATTTACTGTAAGACTTCCTTCTGGGCATTTTGCTGTTAGCTTTGCTCATAGGAAAGGAACAGACAACATTGATTTGCTTTATATTAATCCATGTAAGCCATAAATCTTAATTAAACATTCATTTTAGCAGACTCTGCTTGTGTCTGGACTTTCATATTGAACCTTCAGATCCCCTTTTACTATGACTTTCAGTGTACTCTACTCGTCCAGTTCCTTTCACGTTTATCCAGGAGTGTGACAAATCTACTAAATAATAACACCCACAAGGAGTTGGTTATTGTCTGGTGTTTCTGGCAGCCCTATTAAATTCCAAACCCGTAAGTGCAGCGTGAGACCCGCACGGCTGCGGGCTCCAAATTTGGCCAAGTTACAGAGCTATTAAATTCAAGCAGGATGCGAGTTACAGGCTTCAGACGCAAACCCGTAAACCATTTGCCGAATGTTGGATGCGTGGCCGTGAACGTGATACATTTTGGCAAACCTGTAGTTACGGGCTTAGATGGAGCCAATGTCAACAGAGATCGTCATAGTTAGTCACTGAAAAATGGAGGTGGGATTTCAAAGCCTCACGGGCCTCATACCCACATTCCAGAAATAATGCAATATTGATAAAACAATATGAAATTGATATGATATTCTATTACAGGCAAGTTCCATTATATGTATTAACACAATGATTGCCGGGATCGATATAACGCAGAAATTAAACTGAAAATAAAGTATTTTATATTGCCGATCCCTTTTATTATAAGTTCTGCAGTGTGTGTATATTTGCATTTACAGTGCTACGGATAGGGCTTTAACCCACTAGCGGGTCCTCTCTGGTACTGTTGGCCTTTTGACTCCATTTGAACGCCAGTGAATTTGTTGCAATTGAATAGCGTGACTGTTACGGGCTTGATAGATCAAAGGATTTGTGGGCGTGCAGTTCAAATTCCCACGTCCCGTAGGCTTTTCTCACTCATAACACGCAGATCGGCAGCGGCTTGCTTTACTGGGCCAATTTAATAGCCGTAAGTCTTGCGGGCTACGTTACAGGCTACGGTTTTCAACGTTGATGGAATTGAATAGGGCTACAAGTATTAGGTTTTCTCTTAGTACACTGTGGTTCTCCAGGTAGTATCTCAGGCAGCAACAGGTACAATGCAACAACAGCTTGTAGTGTAGCATTCACCTTTATTAGCTAAAAACATTAATGTGATATCTCTGTATTGGTAAAGAGAAAGGCGCCCACACTCCCATAATAGCACTTATCCCACCAGAATCTCTCTTGGCAGTCTTTGGCTTCTCCCTGGTTTGGCTGTCGTCATTTCTACTTATGGTGAGACGTCTTTTTCTTTCTTAGAGCTGTCATTCCCACTAGTAATATAAACATGAAAATCAAAAGATGAAATTAACTTTTATTATACGCTATTTGCCCCGATTTTGCTCTTTCTCCTACCAATCATAGTAGAGGTAGGTAAAATAGGATTGAAGACAAAGTTTCTTCTTGGGATGTTAATAGGAAAGAGGCTGGGTTGAGATGTGCGTGTGCCCCGTCATAGCAATGAGAGATAGTCGACTAAAGGTGGGAGGTTAATCAAGATGGGAGTGGTGGGAGTGTTGGTGACAATCTAAGATTGATCAGGCAACTTCTTAGCAGGTTCTGCTTACTAACAGCCTTATTAAATTGCAATTCGGCCAATTGAATAGGGCTCTATATAGGCACAGAGCATATTTTTTTTACAGAAGTTTTTAGTTAGTGAAGACCTTGCTTTTAGATAGAAGTTCACTAACTAAAAACTTCTGTAAAAAAAAAAATGCTTTGTGCCTATATAGAGCCCTATTCAATTGGCCGAATTGCAATTTAATAAGGCTGTAAATGAATGGCAATGGTTAGAGTGCCTATAAAAAAAAAACGAAGGAGCTGCACAAGGTTGGTTAATAGGCATAGAAGAAGGTGGAGTGCACCATATGATCTTCAGAATGACATAGACCAGGCTTCATGGAGTGGGTTCCTTAGCTTATTTCATGCATCATAGCTCTGGGTTCCTCAGACTAGGTTTCAGGAAATAAGCTTGTTTCTCTGTTAATGTGATTCTTCATAGTACTGTGTTCAGCAGAACTGACGTAACTATATAAAATAAGTAACAATAGATACCTTTATAGGTACATTATATATATATGTGATGGGACTGTTCACATATGGAGAAATATTGGGATAAGATACGTGATATTGTATAAAAAATAACAAGTGTCAAATTTGTCCCAGAACCAACACTAAGTTATCTTTAGATATGCATTGAAAACAATCAATATCACAAATCTAAATGGGCATTGGCATGCTTGTGGTACTCAGAAAAAAATAATAAATTCAAAATAGTAATACACTTCGTTTTTATTACCCTCATTAAATTGAGGTTTTGGGCGACCTGGTAGCCCGTAAGTGAGGTCGCAAGTTAATTGGCTATTCAATTGGTGTCGTTTTAAAATGTCCACTAATCGCAATTCAATTGCAAAAATTACTCAATACCGAGGCTGCATTCAAGCCCGCAAACGCCAAATGGCGGCCCAAAGCTTATGGGTTCCAACTAGGACCCGCAAAGGGTTTACAGACTAGTTTGTAACACTGAAAATAACAATATAAAGACACCAAATGCACTTAAAAATACAGGGAAAGCAATGGAAGGCATTACAATTACATGCACAACAACTCCCAAATATCAAGAATAGCAAAAAATAAAATATTATTTTCTACATAGGTTGTAATGGTCAAGCATATGCCAATATGAAAAGCCATGCTGCACATGCTGAAACCTATTAAAGACACACTATCTCATTAAATTGCAACACAAATACATGAAAATGGCTGCCATATTAACCCTTTCTCGCTCACAGAGGCTCTGATGTGGACCCTAAAAATACAAAGATCATCTTATATACATTTCACTCATCACCTCTACATTGGGTCAACAAATAGTGGACAAATTACAGCGCCACATGGCATATATAAAGTACCAGGGGAACATTTCACATATGGTTGTTCAGTCCCTCAGTTGTGTCTGACTCTCTGTGATGTTATGGACTGCAGCACACCTACTAATGTCTCTGTCTGTGCGTATCCACAAGGTTTGCATGCCAAAGATACTGGACTGGGTTGCCAGTTCCTTCTCTATTGGACTGTGATTTGTCTGACCTCTCAGCTATCACCTGCCCACCGACAGTGGCCCTACATGGTATAGCTCATAGCTTCATTCAGGTATGGAGTGACCTAGCTCTATATGTCTCTATGAGTGTTCTTTACATTTTGTGTATTTGAACTATGTGTAATCTGTAAATATGTGTAATCAAGGATTAAGTGTAAAATATTAAATAGGATAGGATAAATGAACAAAACCACAAATTACTGCTCTGAAATCTCTTCTACTCTCTCTCTCACTCTCAAAACACACCCACTCCGGGACCTGCGTGCTACTTCGAAAGAAAATACAACACAGTCAACGTATGGGTGGGTGGAACGCAAATTTACAATCTCCCTCTGTCAATCATCTGCGGCTAGACCTCTTTCTAGTGGCTGAGAGGCTGTGTCGCACTATGTTATACCGCGATTGGATCATAATGGCCGATCGCATCTCGGCCAGCCCCTTAACAGTTTGCGGCCGCGGGAGGGATTTGCGGGCTTGAGGTTTCGACCCGTAACTCGTGCCTTTGCTCAGTTGAATAGCATCGCAATCGAAGACGAACTGGAGCCTGCAACACACCCGCAGACATTCGGCCGTCTGCGATCGAGTTGCGGGCTTGCAATTGAATGGTGTCCACATATTCCACAGAGTAAAATATGACGCAGACAATTATTTAAAGACATGGAGCCACATTCAATTGTTCGATTTTGAGATCCGGTAGCCCGTAAGTGAGGTCGCAAGCTATTTTAGTATTCAATTGGCGTCTTTTTGCGGTCTCGGAACGGCTTTCAAGTTACCAAAAAATGTTGGTTTATGATATCTAATGCTATTATGACTATTATTATTTTTATATTTAGTGATCTATTGCATGTTAACTAGAGCTCATTAGTTTACATCTATAGGAATGTGACACTAATGTGATGTATGTGGATGTCGTATAACTCCAACCATTAAAAACACACTGACACGGTTAGAATAGTATAACAAAGCTTTATTGTATACACAGATTATAATCAGATATGGTCTAGACTGTGCATTAATATCATGGGTGTGTTGTGGCGGATCCCAGGAGAGCAAGAGGCTTGTGGGGAAAAGGGGATACCTACAGAGGTTAATGTCATAGTCTAGAATAAGCATGATGCATAGCATCTACCAGGGTCACATGTGGTCACTACACCACTGCAACCGGAATCTGATGAAAAAAAGAATCATCACAAATAACTCCATTTAATTGAAGAAACCATTAATGTGCATAGCACTTACACATACAGTGTGGTGGCAAAAAAAAAAGAGTGGTCAACTAAAAAAAGATGGAGGAGGATAAAAAAAAAACTAATCAACATGCATATACAGTACAGTGCTAAATACTGTAACTGTAACAATACACCAACTCACCTGATTCCCATCTGCAAGCATTACTAACTATTAGCTAGTAATAGGGCAAATAGCCAATAATACGAAGAGGACACAAAGGTCATCAGCCAGATTCACCCGATGCTCTGTTTTCAGGCCGATATTGAGGTCAGGATCACATGCTTCACTAGTGCATATATTAATGCTGGCTGTCATTAACATGCCATTGTGAGACTCTGCAAGTCCACTGCCATGGCGGTATTAGTCTACATTTCAGCTAACAACAATCATGTCTGAGATATCTGCCTATATTATAGGGAGTTACATGTTAGGGGGGGGGGGGGGCTTTCATTGAAGGAATGTCTACCTGAGAGGCACTGGGAAAACCTTACACCTCATTCATTTCCTTCACAATGCTTGCAGATGCAGAACATGCCTTAATGTACCTGAATTGTACCTAAAACAAAAAAAGAGAAACAAAAAAAAAAAAAATAGAAAACATACAAAGGCCTGAAAAAGCATAAGTACTGCAACATCTCTTCTCAACAACATTCCTCATTGATCATAAATTGGTGACATGTTCAACAGAACCCTCTGTATCCACAGAGATGAGGTTCATGGACCATGTGATGGGAGGTAGCCATCAGCATACAAAATATCACCATCACATAGGCCAAGATCCAAGAATCTGTAGCCAGGCTATATTAGGTTAACATTGTGACCAATAGATTGTCACTGAGGAGTGCTGTTGAGAAGGCACAAACATGTCCGCAGTCCCTATGTCCTCCTCCGCCTAGCCACTGGGCCCATACCGTCCGTGGCCAACCAACATCTCCCTGCTGGTGGTGGTGGTGGCGGTCATGGTGCGGAGGCAATGGCACCACGATTGGCGGTGGCGGAGGCATGGTGGGAGGTGAGGAGGGGCCGGGCTGCTGGTGTCAAGGGATGCTTCAGGGGTAGAGGAGGCAGGGCTGGGGATGAGTCCAAGTCTTAGCAGCCCAGCCAGATAGGACTCATGAGATGATGCCTCCTACCCTCCCTAGAGCGCCTTGCGAGACTGTGCATCACCTCCACATGATTGGCAGAGATGCTGGCCTGGATCCTCCGGAGACAGTTCAGTTGCTGGTGCATGTGGGCCTGCATCTCCGCCTGAGCAGCCTGGCTTGGTGGTGACGGTGATGGAGGTCCTCGGTGCAGGGCTGGGTGAGTAGGTGGCGGAGATGGAGTGGGGAGGGTCTGGGGCCCGGCTGGAGCCAGGGGTGATGCAGGCGGTGGTGTTGGTGTTCCCGGTGGTAGTGGGGAAGGAGGTGGTGGCTAGTTGGAGGGCTCCAGCAAAATCTGCAGTCTTTTGAGAAGGGGATAGTGGGGTCAAATATCGTCAGGGTGGCTGGAGTTCCAGTGGATGACCACACCACCCAAACGACCTCCCCACCTCCGAGCCAGGACCCTCTGATCCTCATCCTTCCTCCTCCCCCTGCTCCTCAACTTCCTGCTCAGATGGAGCCTTAGCCCACGCATCTGGCTTGCCACTGGACCCAGACCTCCTCCTGGATGCTGAAAGATAGAAAAGAAAGCTATATGTCATTAGTATGATGAATAATACATTGTTATGTGTTCATTCCTAACTATCTGGCATCTAGGCTTGAACATGGATGATTATCTTAATTGCAACTCAGATTAGCTATCATTTGCTAGATATGATCTATTCTTTGGTTTATGGTCTTGATTGTTCTTGGCTCATAACCTATGTTCCCTCTAATTTTTAGCAAAAAAATTCTGTTGTGCAACATTTTGCAAGAAGAGTAAACTTTTGTGCACAATATAATCAATGTTATTGTGTCTTAAGCTCACTAGCATACATTGCTTGAAATGTAGTACTTGTTTACAATACAACGGAGTATGGGTTAAGAAATTTAGCAAAGTTTTACATGTAGAAATAGATTTATTACAAACACGAAGGCCCCTATTCAATGTGCAACAGATACAGAGTGATTCAATTGATCAAGCCCGCAGCTACCTGGCCAAAAGCCTAAACCGTAAACCATGCACCCGTAAGTAGCATTTCAGAACATGATCATGATCAATTAAGCAAGGCCGTAACCACTGATTTAGAAACATCCAATAGTAAATGAAACCGTCATCATGACGTCAGTAAAACATGGGGGTTAAACGTCAATCAATTAGGTTTTAGAAGTCTGATATGCGATCGGACTCGCAATCCGGCAATGTACAAACTAATAAAAATTAATGAAGGAAATGTTATAGTCCATGTGTGTGGCCTGATATGTATTAACTCCTTGATTCCTGAGATTGATATAACACAGAAATTAAACGTAAAAAAAAATATTTTTTGATTGCAGATTTACGAGCTTGAGACTGTTGTGCAATTAATTCTAATGTCTGTAATCGCTTTCCCCGTTATTTACAGTACAGTATTGAGTTTTTTATTTGCATTTACAGTGCTATGATCAGGTGTTTAACCCCCTTGCAAGTCCTATCTGGTCCTCGTAGGATATTCTTCTACAATTGCCATTTACGGGTGTGATAACAATTGCGGGATTGAGGAATTGGAGCAATTGAATAGAGATTTGCGATTGTAACATTTACAGGTTTGAAAGATCAAAGGCTTAGATGGGTTGGGATTATGATTTTGACAACCGGAGGGATTTTTAGCCTGTAATCCGCAAATAGTTTACGGGCAGTTAATAGACGCCAATTAAATAGCACATTAGTTTACGGGCTACATTACAAGCTCCAGTAACAATTGCTCAATTGAATAGGGGCCTAAGTGTTTCAATTCGCTTCCACATGTAACAGGAATTCAACCTTCTTAATTGTAAATAAATAATATTGGGTGAACTTTTTTCACAATGCTGCAGAGCTATTGCATTTACAATAGATCTTAAACTCTTTTTATAATACAGTAGACTCTCAGTTAAACGGCACCCTTGGGGATTTGTAGATGCCGGATAAATGTAGTTTCTGGCTGTTTGAGAGTTACATATAAAAGAGGCCTGGATTAGATGCAGATAGAATGTTCTGCTAATTATTTTTGTCAGTGAGGGCTGTTCTACCAGCAGCAGCTTTCACTCCTCACTGCACTGGCTCAGTCACTCATGCCTTTTTGCTTCCAGATAAAATTAAATGGAAGAGGCGTACAGTGGATGAAATCTAGGTGCCTGTAAGCCTTTTGTGTCACAACCTGGCTCCAGGCATTTGTTGAGCCCTGTAAAATATAATTTTTATTTAAAGTACAGGATTCCTTTTTTCCTGTTTGCTTGAGAGTTCAGATTGCTGTAATCATGTCAATAAGAGTGATCTTTTACTTTACTATCACTCGGTTCCTTTTGATAGGATTGATTTGTGCATTAGGGTGGGAGTAATTATACAATAATGGCTTTTATACTGTATTCATTTTAAGTGTTTTAATGATGATAGATGTGGCGGGTATTAGTCTATATATCAGAGCACACTTAAATATAATAGTGTTAGTCCATATCCCAAGGGACACAATCCAATCCTTTATTATATTAAAGTATACCATCAAAGTGCACTATATTTTACTAAATAGTAACTCCTTCGCATATTCTATATATGAGGCATCCCTCAGTCATTTAACCACAGATTTTGTTCTTTGTTTCCACCAAGTACTCAGTCTTTATCTCCACCATCCTGGTGGCACCAGGTACTAATTCCATATGGAAGAACATTAATTTCTAATTCCCTATAGGTGGATATTTAATCTTAGTTTTCCCATGAACTTTTTCAAATCAGGGAGAAATAGATCTCCATTGACCCTATTTCCTTTTCCTTTTGCATGATTCTTTTCTTTGTTATGTGCACATAACCTTTTCCCCATTAACTTTTTCCTCCCAGGGAGAAATAGATCTCTATTGACCCTTTTCCTTTTGCCCTGTGTGATTATTTTATTTGTTATGTGGACACATTGAAATGCTGGAAGGGTGAATGACGCCGATGCTTTGAGAGAGCAAGCTAATGTTGGATGTCAGCGTCTGACGTCAGAACCAGACATTCGGATTTGCCCTAATGTGTTTCTCTGCCCACCAGCACTCTCTGAAAGGGAGCATCAGTGTCATTCACCCTTACTTGCAGTTTGTTTCAAGGCACATAAATAAAATAATCATACAGGGCAAAAGGAAAATGGTCAATGAATATCTTTTTCTCCCTGTGTGGAAAAAGTTAATGGGGAAAACTAAGATTTAATATGCCCCTAGAGATATGTGTGCGCTCCATGTTTAGTTGTGTGCGCTCAGCTCAGGGTATCTGTGCATGCCCTCGCACACAAGCACAGCTTAGAGGGAACAGTTCTCCTTACCCTATCTTGATTCTGGCTGTGTTGTGTAACTGTATAGGCTGCAATGGGCAATTTATGAACTCTCTATTACTTTAATACTGTGATTGTGCCCAGGAATGACAGTGATTTGTCAGCTTCATGGATTTAATAACGCATCCATCTATCCCTTTTTAAATCCATGGAACTGATGGGTCAGTGTCCTTGTTGATCATTATGTACATGTGTAGTGTGTGTGTGTGATGCACATGTGGTGGCATGTTGGTGTATGTCATATTCACTTAACTTGGAGGCTGGGTCCTGCTGGGCCACCGTGCCTGAAGTTCCAGTATCGGGCAGCGGTCTCAGAAGGTCCCTGGTGACCCTCTCCGACTCATTATAGGTCACGATGCATCCATGGTCCTCCTTACTCATCCTCCTCCTCACCTTGGCCCTGATATCATCAAATCTGTGTTTGACAGACCTCAGAGCCCTTGGCACTGTGCCTACCACCATAACCTCTGCCGCTACCTCCTGCCGAGCCTGAGCCCTAGGCCCAGGCTTAACTTCCATCCCCTTGCAAGAAAGATGGGGCAGCCACGGATAGCACTGAGGAGGACCAAATTCTCCCGGTGTGTATAATTGTGGGCCCTGTGCTTGACCTTAGCCTCTTGCCCTCTCAACAATTAACTCCCTTACCTGTCCCTTCCCGAACTACCACCCCTCCTGGGATCAGGCCCCTTTCCCTCTGTCCCTCTTCTAAGTGTGCCTGATGCTCTGGCCCTCCTTCCACGACTCACATCAGCACTCTGCTCCTCTCCCTCCTCCTCCTCTCCTTCCTTCTTTTCTCCCTCCTGCTCTTCTCCCTCCTTGCCTTCCTCCTCGCCATCTTCTCCTCAACCTTCTTGCCCTCCTTGCCCTCCTCTCCTCCCTCCACTTCCTCCACCTCCTCCAAATCTACAACACAGTCAACACATGGGTGTGTGGAACTCAAATTTATAAGCTCCTACTGTCAATCATATTAATCTAGACCGCTTTCTATTGGCTGATTGGCTGTGTCTCATTACATTCTACCGCAATTGGCTTGTAACAGTTTGCCACCGTGGGAGAGATTTATGGGCTTGAGGCTCTGACACGTAACTCGCGCCCCTGCTCAATCGAATAGCATTGCAATTAGAGATTAACGGGAGGCCGCAACTCACTCGCAGACATTCGGCTGTTTGCAATCAAGTTACGGGCTTGGAATTGAATGGGATTTGTGGTTCTTTGGTAATAAATTAGATGTAGATGAGCACATAACACTGTTTGTTTGTTGTATACAACTGTATAAGGCATCTAAACATCAGAGCAAATCTGTGACTCATTTGCTTAATTGTTGCATTAATTACTTTTTGTTTAAAATTAAATATGAAACAATTCAATAAAATTAAGTTATTAAAAAAGGAATAACATAGAGCAGGCTTAAGGGAGTGAACTGGTTCCTGAATTCAAGTGATTCTTCATAGCCCTGTGTTCATAACAATAACAATCATGGTGTGAATGGGTTTCTAGACGTGAAAAGTCTGTTTCACTACAGTATAGCAAAGTAAAAATTGCAGCTTTGGATAAACAATATTAGCTCAAATTAGGCAAAATTGCAGTTTAACAAGGTATAACATCCAAATATTATGCTGGCAGAAAATAATAAGCATTAATATATTTTTTAAGGCTCTTCAGAAAAATAAAGATAGGCAGCATTGTCTCTGTGGGCAGGCCTATATATAAAAACTTCTATCTGTTATTTTAGAGATAGAACTGTACATAAGATATATATATAGGTTTTATGATAAAATTCAGGAAATATTGGTTGGCAGCCACTAGATGGAGGTATAAAGGGAAGATGTGTATCACGGGAGAGAATAATTCCTTACTTTTTGGACTATTTAAACATATTTTATTGTTAAATTTACCAAATGCACCTGTGTTATGGCAACCTAATTAATAATTATAGCCTGAGGTTGATTGAGTCATACCCACATTTATCAATCTCTTACACGTATAGGACCAAAAATTAGTAAGACTTGTTTAGTCCTATGATCTATTAAGTTTAGACAAATTATGTCTACGAGTTTTAAAAATATGGTTTAAGGGAGACACTTTTTTGCAAATGTGTCTGTAAAATGTTGCATTTCAAAACTGTATAAACTCCCCTTTGATATCACTTAATGGGTAATGTGGGCCAACAGTGAGCTTGGTGATGCCATATCTTAATACATATCCCAATAAAGTAACACACACATGTTGAAGTAGGGGAACCCTTGGGAAATAGGGATCATAACACACAGTCTTGTTTGAAAATAACTTTATCGCATTGAGTGATCGTAATGCAGAATTTCATGGAGCGTATGTTTTAACTGATCCATAGTAGTGGAGAGATACTTCAAGAGTTCTCTACCAGTCATCCTCTGACCCAAAAAGTTCACACAAGAGTGTGACTTATATGGCCCAGCAAAACACAGTATAGAAAATAGAAAGCTTTTTATATTTTGTGCTGACTGTGCACTCAAGCCAGTGGTTCTCAACCTTTTTTGGGGCCAGAGATTGTCTGGCTACCATTCAAAACATCTCTTGACCACTTCAGCAAGGGTGGAGCTTCCAGTGGTGCAGGGGGTGCAATGCACCAGGGCCCTCCTCTGGGGACAGATATTGCAATATTTCAGGAATGTGGGTCCGATCGTTACTCGTAATTGAAGCCCGTAGGACTTTGAAATCCGACCTCCATTTTTCATTGATGTACTGATGATGATCTCTGTTTCCATTTGCTGTTTCTAAATCCAGAGTTACGGCCTTGGTTAATTGATCTGTTCAAGGTTGCAAATACTGAATGAGGCTCATAATCTTACACAAGACACAGCTAAAATTCTAATTTCCTCTCTCAATTACAGCAGATCTCTCCTTGCTGGCCTCCCCATCACCTGTTTGTCCCCACTCCAATCCATATTGAACACATCCACTAGACTCATCTACCAAACTCATTGGTCGATATCTGCATCACCTCTCTGTCAGGCACTCCACTGGCTTTCCATAGCCTCCAGAATAAAATTTAAAATCACGAACCTAACATATAAAGCTCTCATTAATGCACCCTGTTATATCTCTGCTCTCATCTCAAAATACTCCCCAAACTGCCCTCTTCCCTCTGCTAACAGCCTTCTTTTATCCACCTCTCTTAACACCTCCTCTCACTCCCGTCGTCAGCACTTTTCACGTCCTGTTCCTCTAGGCTATCCTCCTGCCTCAAATCTGTCAAGACCTCGCTAAACACACATCTCTTTAAAGAAGCTTATCGCCTGTCGCCTTAAAATGCACAATGTATCATTCACCCCTGTACCACAGCCAAACCCTTTAGACTGAAAGTTTGCAAGTTTTCAATCTTGTTGCTGCTTTAGTGTGTAATTTAGATTTTAAGCTCAAAAACAGGGCCCTCCATTCTTTTACAATTTGTGAAAATCTGTTTTCATTTGTACTTAACCCCTGTACAGCGCTAAGGAATATGTTGGTGCATTACAAATAAAGGATAATTATAATAATACAATTACATAAAAAATCATGAGTGTTTTGATAACAATATTTGTTGGATCAGCAACTACAATATCAATCATAATTATTTATATTAATATTAGAGTCTTGCTATGATTTTTCAAGCTTAATATTTTTTAATTCAAATTGTTTTGATTTTGTTAAATACGGCATCACAAAAAATAGCATGTAATCAGTAATTAACATACACAAATAAATAGTTAATAGATATAGATATATAATATGACAACAACCCCATGATATCTCATAAATGTAAACAATAAATTCCATCAATTAGATAAAAAGGCCAAATTGATAATGTTATATGGAATATCTTCACAGGCAACATAAATCTATGGTGCACCGAGCCATTACTAAAAACCAAGACACCACTCTAAGAGCTTATTCTTATTAAGATCCAATATTGTTACATTTTCAGATATCTCTCTGAAAAGACATGCAGTCTGCCACAGAGTCTGTCTTCTTTCTAAAAGACCACTGTATTCTGTAAATAATTTGTATATGTTTTTTAAATTAATTTTATATTTTTTGGAAACATTTTAGTGAAATATATGAAATATACTTGCTTTATTGTGCCACTCATATTACTCAGCATTGGGGCTCCCATTCTCCCTCACAGAGATCCTCCTCCATTTTGTGTAACTGGAGCGTCCAACAAAATATATAAAGATAATGTCACTGTTGGGGGTGGAGCCATCCACACAGCTGAGCAGGTTCCACATACAACACAGCTGTTAGTGTGATTCATACCCCTAGCATAAAATCAGCACTAAATAATGTGTCATATATATTATTATCACATATAATAAATGCAAATTGTTTTCACGCTATGTTAAACGTTACGGTCCATCCACAATGAGCAATGAGCATCGAAGGAGGTCATCGCAAGGCCCAAAGGTTACGGGTTTGCCATCAGGGCCGTAAAGTAGAGGAGGTGGAAGAGGTTCATCGCGAGGCCCGCAACTTAGATGGAGGGAAAGGGGATGCCTTAGGCCTTTGGTGCTCATCGCGAGGTCCATAATGAGCGCCAAAGGCCGTGACGCTCAGCTCGAGGCCCGCAAAGAGCCCTTAATCAGCAAAAGAGAGACACGGGGGGCAAAGAAACAGGGGAGATGGGGGCAAAGACACAGGAGAGGAAGGAGGAAGGGAAAGGAAACACAGGGGAGGGAAGCTCGCACAAGCCATAGCAAGGGATGGAAAATGTGGCTTAGCTGTGGATCGTGAGGCCCGTAAAGTGGGAGTAATTGCGAGTCTTGACGTCCTTAACGTCCTTAGACTCCCAGATTGCAGCTAAGAGGCAAAATAGAGCATGCACAGTGCATTTTGCACCTAAACCAACTGTTTTGTTTTGCAACTGTGGCTATATATACTGGACAATTTCAAGATCTTTGTCACTTTCTCATCAGGTGATGAACAGTGTGACTGGACATTTATCTGCTTACGTACTTTTTGAAGAGAGATTGTTAGCGCTTTAGGATATGGATTACAGAACATTACAGAGATTAGGTAAAGTATAATTACTTTCTAATTAATTAACTTATTATAAAAAAAAAATGGAAAATAGAATTGAATTAAAACTTCTTAACATATTTAGAAGAAAGAAAATTGTTGGTTTAGAAAAAAAATAAGAAAAAAAACTTTATAACGGATAAATTTAAAGATTAAAAAAAAGAGATAAAATATAGAAAAATAGTAGGCTATTATTCAAGAAAGAAATAATAATTGTTTTTATTTGATTTAACAGTTTGCAGCTCTCGGTCAACTTGATGAAGACCGTGTCAAAGATTTTGTGGCCTACAGTGGCTGTCGATAAAGACAGACTGTCAGCTCTGCATGATTTTCCCTACAATTACTTAGATAAATAATAATAAATAATTTAAAAATAACCACAAAAAAATAGTAATAGCAAGTTAATTAATAACTAGATAGATTACAAATTTGAAGAGCATCAATTAATGTTGGGGATTGGGGTATAATGAAAGTATATTAATAGAGAACATGATAGGGAATATACAGCAGATATTAGTAATTTAATATTTTTGGATAGCATGAATTAACTATTAATTGAAATACCCCCCCCCCCTCCCCCCCCATTATTGTAGTGTACTGCTGTTTAGACATAACTAATAGAAATAATTAGATTGGAACACAGGTTTCATATGAGAACATTTACATTTCTCTTCCAGATTGAAAGAAAAGCTGGACAGAATTGACATACCATCATAAGTTGAAAAGAAGGGTGGAGTCAGAAAAAGAAAGGAAGTTTCATTCATTAATCGATTACAACTTCAGGTAAGCTAAGAAACATATTAGTAACATTTTAAAGTTTCAAAAATAAAAAAAACATATGTTAAAAAATTAAATTTTTATTTCAAATTACAGATTACAATGTCTGATAACTAAGAAAACAGCAAAGAATGCAAACAACATCTGACAAGGGGACGCAAACAAAGAAGGAGAGATTGACATTCGCCCAAGACTACGAGAAGTTTAAGAGAAGAAAATTGTGAGAGATTTGCAAAGAAAAGAAAAATGGCTGCAAAAGAAAAAACACAGTGTCAGGGGCTACCAAAAAAAAAACAAGTGATAAAGATAATATGGTAACGAGAGTAATGTGGAGATAGATATTAATATTGATATACAGTATGTTCTCACTATAGTCCATTATTTACATCTATAACAGCAGAACATCAGAATTGTGGTATGTTGAATGTTGTTTGTCAGTTTTGTGGAGCTTATCATTTTCAACAGGAAAGACCAGGAGATGGGGAGTTTATTAGTTATTGTCAGAAAGGAAAGCTAAGACTGCCAGAAAGAGACCAATTTCCACAATATTTACAAAGTATAATGAGTGACCCTACAATTACAAATGACACTAATTTCAAACAAAACATACAATCTTTCAATAGTGTCATTTCATTTGCTTCTATGGGTGCAACATTAGCTGCTAATGTTCTAGGGCATAACCTTTACTGTTTTAAAGTCAAGGCCAAATTTACCACCGTACTTCTCATTTACACCCGAAAGCAGGAGAGCAAAGAAATTTAGCTCAACTACAGTGCCTTGCAAAAGTATTCACCCCCTTGACGTTTTACCTATTTTGTTACATTACAGCCTTAAGTTCAATGTTTTTTAAATCTGAATTCGATATGATGGATCAGAACACAATAGTCTAAGTTGGTGAAGTGAAATGAGAAAAATATATACATAAAACTATTTTTTTAGAAATACCAAACAGAAAATTGGCATGTGCGTATGTATTCACCCCCTTTGTTATGAAAGCCCATAAAAAGCTCTAGTGCAACCAATTACCTTCAGAAGTCACATAATTTGTGAAATGATGTCCACCTGTATGCAATCTAAGTGTCACATGATCTGTCATTACATATACACACCTTTTTTGAAAGACCCCAGAGGCTGCAACACCTAAGCAAGAGGTACCACTAACCAAACACTGCCATGAAGACCAAGGAACTCTCCAAAAAAGTAAGGGACAATGTTGTTGAGAAGAACAAGTCAGGGTTATGTTATAAAAAAATACCCAGACTTTTTCTGTTATTTTGTCCTATTTGCTTCACAATAAAAAAAAACATCTTCAAAGTTGTGGGCATGTTCTGTAAATTAAATGATGCAAATCCTCAAACAATCCATGCTAATTCCAGGTTGTGAGGCAACAAAACACGAAAAATGCCAAGGTGAGTGAATACTTTTGCAAGGCACTGTATATGTCCTAGATACAATAGAAGCAGTTGAACAATGTATGAAACTTTCAGAAAATTAAAAATGCTTAGCCCCAATTTTTCAAGAGCTTGATAACATTATGGCCGAAAACCCATATACTCAAGCATACAAAAAATTATCAGAAGTAGAAAGAGAACAACAGAGTCATGTTGAACAAAATCAGTTGTCTATTCCAAAAGTCAGTATGGTTCTTAGAAGAGATCGCCATTGTGAGAAACGCTGTTAAATTTACCAACGTCTAATGAGGGTGCAATGGTGTTTCAAAATGGTGATGGGGAACCACCATTTGAGAGTGATATTAGAATATATCCCAGAACTCAAGAGCAACTTTTCTTTAACATAAATATCTTAAGTAGTAATTTGGATCCCATGACATATCCGATTGTTTATCCAAATGGAGAGGCAGGATGGCCACCTAAATTAGTACTTCAAAGTTATCCAAACAGTAAAGTTTGTGACAGAAATAATATCTTAATGCTTGAATGTAAAGTTACACAGACTGCTATTCGAGATTAATTTAATCCAATTTTATATGGCGGAAACTGACACAACAATGGATCATTGATTCATATCTACAAGTAGAAGCTAATAATTTTAATTTTATAAAATTTCAACAAAGTAAGTTACATGTTGAACTATATTGTGGACTTATGGATTATGTAACTGAATTGGCTACAAAAAGGGACATTCCAGCTGGAAGAGCAATCATTTTGACATCTTCTTTCCAGCAATCTCCTCGCAATATGAGAGAAAGATACAATGATGCGATGGCTATTGTTATTACATTTGGGAACCAGATTTATTTATTACATTTACATGTAATGCACAATGGCCAGAGATTGTGGATAATTTGAAAGATGCACAAAGTGTTTTTGATAGACCAGATTTAGTGGCTAGAGTTTTCAAAGTAACTATCAGCATTAATATATGACATAACCATCGCACATTTATTTGGTAAATGTGTGGCTTTTGTTTATACTATTGAATTTAAAAGAAGAGGCCTTCCACATGCACATATACTTTTAATCCCTCCAGAAAAATATACATTTCATTTCTGGTGAGAGAGTAGATTCAGTGATTATTGCTGAGCTACTAGATCCAGAAAAACATTAAAAACTTTATGAAATTGTTACACATTGCATTATTCATGGTCCATGTGGAGATATACATTTACAGTTCCCATGTATGAAAAATAATAAATGCACAAAATAATTCCCAAAATAATTTAGAGTGTAAACTATATATATATATATATATATATATATATTTGTGGAAAGATTGTAGATAATCGATATGTGGTTCCATATAATCCACATTTGCTGATGAAGTATAATTCACACATAAATGTGGAAGCTTGCACTTCTATCAAATCCATTAAATATGTGTATAAATATATTTACAAAGGATATGATGCAGCAACTGCAGTTGTGCAAAGTGCACAAAATTAACAAGATAATCAAATTTTACATGATGAACTTTCATGTTATGTAGATGCGCGATATGTAAATGCTCAAGAAGCAATGTGGCGACTTCGGGAATTTTAAATGCATGATCGCTCACATGCTGTCTATCGATTAGCTGTACATTTGCCACAAAGCCATATAGTTTACTTTAATCCTGGTGATGAAAGAAATACTTTTGCCCAAAATTAACATAGTAACAACAGTGAGGCAAGGGAATTCTTATACATTGAGATTCCATATAACTATGTTTACATTAATGGGCATTGGCGAATACGAAAAGGGAGTGGTAATAAAATTATACCAAGAATTTATACTGTTAGTCCAAGAGAATGTTTTAGTTTATGATTAAGATTTTGAAAATGAACACACAGTTAATTACATAGTTTTTGATACCTTTCAATTACCTGCGCAATATAGAAACTTCCTTCCAGATGATACTGAATGGGAGAGATGTCTAGAAGAAGCAGCACTATGTCAAATGCCAAGTCAGATAAGGGAACAGTTTTTATTAATTTGCATATTTTGTAATGTACCTGATGCATTATCTTTGTGAACAAATTTAAATCAGATATGTGTGAAGACTTTATGAAAAAATACAATGAATCCATTGCAGAATTAAAAGGATTAATGGTAATTCAAGAGGTATTTCTTTGTCATGGATTATGTTTTACAATTTTTAATCTACCAGATCCAGGAATTATAGAGGAAATAAACTATGAAGAGTATGACTGTGATGTGGAAAAACAAAAAGTAGAAGAAAAAATTGCCACTTTAAATACATTACAACTGGAAGCATTTAACGCCTTACAACAAGCACTAGGTGATGAAAGGATCGGGCAAAACTTATCTATATAATTTATTTTGAGGTCAAGGTTAAATAGTAGTTCCCTTTGCAACAACTTGAATTGCTGCCCTTTTGTTGGAAGGTGGTAGAATTGTGCATAATGGATTTAAACTTCCAGTTCCCATTTTGGAAACATCAGTCTCGGATATTAGAATGACATAATTTCGAGCAAAAAAATAATAACTAAAGTAAATTAATTATTATTGATGAGACAACAATGACGTCTTGCCATGCTATCAAATGTATTGATCGGTTGTTACGTGAATTCATAGCTAATGATTTGCCTATTGGGGGGAAGATGATGTTGTTAGGTGGCGATTTCAGGCAAACATTACCTGTTGTTGTCCATGGAAATTGAACAGACATTGTGGAAACATGTATAAAGTCAAGTCCACTATGGAAACTATTTACACACCTTAAATTAGAGAAAAATATGAGATCAGAAGGCAAAAATTAATTCAGTGATTGGTTAATTATAATTGGCGAAGGCAAAACAGAGGTCATAAGTAATTTACCGGAGGATACTGTTGAAATTCCATCAGAAATTATTTGTAAAGATTCAATAATATCAGCTAAATGGAGTAATTACCAATGAGTTCTCAGAGCTTGCACATAAAGAAATATAAAAAAATAAATAAAGATGCATTGCTTCTGAATAATGACATTTTGTAATTAATAGATGGAACCAAAAACACTTAGTACAGTGCAGATTCTGTACTTGCTGATGACAAACAGAGTGAGACAAACTTTGCAACTGAATTTATAAATTCATTAACACCATCTGGAATGCCACCACATATTTTGCAGCTCAAAAAAGGGGCAATCGCAATGTTACTGTGAAATATGAACCCAAAAAAAGGACTTTGTAATTGGACCAGATTAATTGTCCAGGATTTAAGAGAGCTTTTCATACATGAGGATATTCTAAATGGTACCCATAAAGGTGAATAAGTTTTCATACCAAGAATTGATTTAGCTCCAAGTGAGAGTAGTTTGCCCTTTTTCCTTCAAAGAAGACAACTTCCAATCATAATGGCATTTGCCTTGACCATCAATAAATCAGGAGGATGAGGAGGGCTGTTGAGGAGCGTGGTTGAGGAGGGTGATAAGGGAGGGAAAGAGACACGAGGCAGAGGGGGAAAAGAGACACAGGGAAGGGAGGGGGCAAAGAGACATAGGGGAGGGAGAGGGGGGAAGAGACCCAGGGGAAGGAGAGGAGGGGAAGAGACAAAGGGGAGGGAGAGGAGGAGAAGAGACACAGTGGGGGAGAGGGGGGAAGAGACACAGGAAAGGGAGAGGGGGAAGAGACACAGAGAAGGAACAGGAGGGGAAGAGACACAGGGGAGGGAGAGGAGGGGAAGAGACACAGGGGAGGGAGAGGGGGGAAGAGATACAGGGGAGAGAGAGGGGGACACAAGAAAGGGGCACAGAGGGCACACAAGAGGGGGACACAGAGGGCACAAGAGGAACACAGGGGCGCAGCACATTTCCCACCCTCGTCTTATACTCGAGTCACTAAGTTTTCCCAGTATTTTGTGGTAAAATAGGTGCCTCGGCTTATACTCGGGTCGGCTTATACTCGAGTATATACAGTAATTTAAAATTGGTTTGGCATATAGAAAATGTGTATTCCTCTTGCATAAAAAAAAAATATATATATATGGGGGGTACATTGTTATGATCTACATGTATATTAAAAATAATAAAATGTTGAAAATTTAATATGACGATATTGTTCATTATTTGTTGAGAGAAAAAAAAATTAGATGTAATGAAAAATATTATCTTTTAATTGGTTTACTGATTTATTACTTATTGTCGAAAAATTATGAAAAGAGACAGGAGGTGTACAGAGAGACACGCATGGTACACAAATAGATAGTACATAAACAGACAATACACATAAATAACATGTATACATAATGTGTATCTATTATATAGAGTTTTAACCCAGTCATCTATATTTATTTGAATTATGTAATTATAATTAGTTTATATTTATGGATGAGTTTTGTATGCTGTACCGTAACATGCATTACATTTTATTTGCTTAATAAAGCGCTCCTTATGTATTTATTTTTGCTTCAATGAAAAATATATGCTATAGTTTATTCTAAAGAAAATGTTTTAGTCTAATGTTTTAACTTCTTATACTACTTACTATAATTTACACTTATTAATCAATTAAGGAAATGCAATTTAAAGTTGAAAACAAAGGCTCCTATTTAATTGTCCAAATCGCATGAGTCCGTAATGGAGCCTGTAAATGTTAGTGATATTTAATTGGCTTCATTGTACTACTTGCATTCCAATTGTGAGTTATAGGCTTAAAATCACTACGTTGTCAAAAACGGAACTCTGTCCTATCTCCTCTTTTGATGTTTCAAACCCGTAAATGTCACCAGTGCTAAAGACGCAAAATACATATTCAATTACAACATTTCAACAAAGCCCGTAACTGCCTTTAAAACTGTAAATGGCAAATGTATCAAAAATTTCTACAAGTATTAGATAGGACTTGCAAGTGGGTTAAAAACCTGTTTGTAACACTGCAAAATCAAGTAAACACACAATACTATACTTAAAAAAACTGGGAAAGCAATGAAAGGCATTAGAATAATTGCACAACAGTCTCAAGCTCATAAATCTGCAATGAAAAAAAAAAAGTGTAATGTTTTATTTCCGTGTTACATCGATCTCGGAAATCAAGGAGTTAATACATATCATGGAACCCGTATGGACTACAACAGTTGATTTATTGATTTTTATTGATTTCTACATTTCTGGATTGCGAGTCTGATCGCACACTGGTCTTCTAAACACTAACTGATTATAGTTTAAACTCCATTTGTTACTGACGTCATGATGACAGTCTCATTTACTATTATTTAATTTAGGCCCGCATATGCGGACCCTCGCAAAGTGAGGGCCCGCATTTGTGGAGGTGGAGGCTCCCACGTCGACCGCAAAATTTACGGACTTATCATCCACAAATACGAGCCACGGGACTTAGAAAAATAAACATTACAAGCTTGCAAAAATACGACCTTAGCACCAGAAACACGCACACATGAAAACATTAAAAACACAATAAATACACACAACAAACACATAAAAAGCTTACCCACAGCAAGGGGGGGGGGCACCCAGGACCTCTGAAAGTGAAGTTACATCTCAATTTAAGTCGAAATACAAGAGTTTTGACACCCGAAAATCCCCTAAGCGAGAGAAAAAATGGCAGCCGAAAAAAATGAAAATGAGGCTACAGGAAACTAAACACGCAAAACCCCACCAAACACATACAGATTTTCCGAAAAAGACGGACGAGGTCCAAGAACAAGGATGCAAAATCAGCCACAGCCGCGTACCACACATTAGGCGCCATTTTACAACACTAACTTACACTTTGCGGAAGTACATAGCTACCCTAACGGATTTTCCTCGCGCACGCACACTATTTACACTGCACACATTACTGACACTTACACAGCAGCTCCACAACACACATTGTATGCTGCAGCAACATCAAAACAGATTGTCAGCTCTTCAACACTTTCTGCATATATTACTTCAAAATAAGTAAAGTATATTCCTTTATTATTTCATTAATTATTTAATTGGCATACAAAAAAAAAAAAAACGCTGCTCATAGCACACAAACAACCAACAGCCTCGCAATGATCTTGGAACACCAACAAAATTATTGTCACAAACAAACAAAATTACCTGCCTTACAATCTTATTGCCATCATTTTTTGACGGGGAAGTCGCCAGTAAATTTATATTTTTGTGTGTGTATGAGTGCAATATTATATACAATTGGAAAGGCAACTCTGGAAGCGAATGTCTGATGCTATATTTTGTATTTCGTAAAATCACATTTCAGACTTGAAGCTGCTGTTTGAGTTTTATTTTTAAAACAAACAAATTAATATGTAAATGTTATAAACCATTTTTTACCATTTACTTTAAATAAACAAAGATAAATCTTTGAAAACCTCATTAGGAGCCCACATTCTGATTTTAATATCTCACCAATACATTCATGTTTCTGTGAATGAGCATTACAGGCCAATCAGTTTTTTCACATCACCGTGTGCTTATAGAATACGAGCATCAGGAAGTTAGAGGGTGGAGTTTGAAACCAAGACTCTGCCAGTCTTTAAATTTCCTCTTCTTTAGAAAAAAAAAAAATTCATGTTAAATGCTAAAAAAAAAGTTTAAAATATTAATATATTAATGTATTTGCTCAGAAAAATAAAATATAATAAAATATATTCTCTGCTAGTTTAGCAAATTATTTTCATTTATTTGTAACATGCAATACATTCAGTAGTGCTATAGAAGGGTTAAGTTCAAGGCACAAAACAATAACTTAATACATTTTAAAGGATGGGGGGCACTGTCTTTGAGCTTAGAATCCAGTGCCTCTATGCTTTCCCCAAAGCACCTTGCAAGATTGAAAACTCACAAACTTACAATCTGAATTGTCTAATTTTTATATTACATATATGATAAACGACATTCTCCTGGCAGGTATCAGATGAGTTCACGGTCTCTTCACTTTGCTTTTTCATGCTGTGCGTCTACATAATCACTATCACTTATGTCTCTGACCTCTGATCTCTCTGATCTGAGACATGAACTTAATCATTTCAGCCCTTTAACCAGTTTATATGATGAATGTTGTACTCATCACAAGAGGTCAGTAAGCCTGAAACCATTTGTTAACTCATAGTAATGTCCTAGGCTATCCTTTGACATGTACAGTATGTCCATGATGATAAAAAACAGATAGATAAATGTATATTCAGGGCATATGTAATCTGTATCTTACTAAGGTCAACATTAATTCATACCTTAAAAGATAACTGTAGTTCTATATGTAAAACATACTCCTTTGAATAACTACATTTGAAAATAGACTAAATGCTTTTAGAATGTAAAAATAACAGCCTCTAATGTATTACTTTTTCTATGGAGCTATGCTACAAAATAATCTACAATTTTGGTTTCTACTGACCAAACTTCCTGAGGTTAGAGGAACATTTGAATACACAGTAAGCATCTATCTGCATAATGGTAAGGTCATAGCTAAAGCTCTCTTTCACTAGAATTAATGGTTTATTGGTTTATTTGGACACAGCCCCCTGAAAAAGTAGCAGATGTAAGCAGGTTGAAAAGAAATTGATTAATACATGCATTTAAAAGCTAACAGTTTAAAGGTTGTGTTTATTGTTTTATGTTATAAATAAATTTTGCCCATTGACCAGTTTAATTTTCTCAAAACACCATATAGAAAAATATGATATATTTGGTAGAGGCATTGCAATAAAATGGGTGTGCATTACCCTTACTGAATAATTGGTTAACCAGGGAGAAAGCAAAAAGAGGCTTGAAAAAATTAATGTAAATAATGCATCAAAAGGAACTGAGTTCTTTAATAGCCTATACATTGTTTCAAATTTTTCAATATTCAATCACCACAAGCTCAGTATCGAAGGATTGTTGAAGAGCAGATATGGTACCTTTATGTAAAATGGGAACTAAAGTAAATCCGGATATTTATAGACCAGTAAGTAAAAAATATGTTAAATACAGGAAACAAATGGTTATTGTAAATAGAACATACTCAGATTGGTCTATTGTGATAAGTGGTGTACCTCAGGATTCAGTACTAGGTCCTTTTCTTTTTATTATAGTTATTAATGATTTAGAAGTAGGGCTGGAAAATTTTTTTATCCATAATTGCTGGTGGCACTAAATTGAGCAAGATAATTAAATGAGACCAGATTGGGATTTCCCTACAAAGGGACTACATGATCGATATCAGGTGCCAGCAACAAAGGCAAATAAAATATCAGCATGCATTAAGAGGTTTATAGAAGTAAGGGAAGCAAGTGTATTTCAGCCACTAAATAAATACCTTATTTGGAATATGGAGTACAATTTTGGACACCCCTTTAAAAAAAAAAAAGGACATTGAAAAGGTACACCAAAGGACAAAAAAATAATAAAGGGAATGAAGGGAAGGAAGAGTTAGGAAAAACTAAAAAAATTGATTGGGGGAAGTATTTTTGATAAAAAAGGGCATACAAGGCTATGTCAGTTAACTAGAAATAGGAATGAGTTTGATCCAGGGTACAATCTGATTGCCAGTTTTTGGATTTAGGCAGGAAATGAAATATTTATATTGTCCTTTTCCTATAGCATTTGGTTTGACTAGTTAATTTATTAACCAGGTGGTGATCTTCGCTTTGCCATAAGTAATGTCTTTGTTGCTTTCCAAGATTTATTATGCCAGACCTTTTCTTCAGGATGATAATAACCAATTAAATCGTCATATCTGACAGCAAAGAGTAGAATTTAATTAGTTATTCGTATATGCATATGTCCTTATTCAACAAAATTGAATTTTACATTGAATGTAATTTATTGTAATCTACTGTTTTTTAATAATTTCATATTCATTTACATACATTTGTGCATAGTTGTGAATTCAGTTTGGTGAAATTTGAATGTCCATATTCAGATATTTTCTGTTGCATATGATAGCATCTTAATGGCTGATATTTGCATTTTGTATCTTGCCCAGAGTATTCTGTTGAGACTTGTAGCTAGAAATTCCTTTATTAAATGATAGACATAGAAAATAACAACACAGCTTCTTGTGAGGACACATTTTGTTAAAGCTTAAAGCCCAGATCAGTGGAGGGCAATAAGCTCACCAATCAGAATGAATGAAACTGAGTAATTCACATGTGCTCAAGCAGAGTTCCTAAAATATTGGGCTGCTGGTGGCCATCGAAGGACCGGATTAGCCACCTGTTTTTTAGAGGGAATGGAGCACAAGAGAAGCACAAGGTAAATAATAGGAAATGGTTAGGTAAAAACACCGAAGAGTATGGCCTCAAATGCATTTTGTATGAAAGGATAATGTAAATTGATGTTAATGGAGTGACTTATAAACATCTGTGAAGAGGTGGGTTTCAGGGAAAACTTGAAAATTATAAGAAAGGAAGAAATTCAAGTGGTGTGTGGCAGTACATTTAAGAGATATACTGTAACAATGTGGGTAAACAGACAGTAATAAGGGGGTAGAAGCAATGCAACTTAGTAGACACTTATAGGTCAAAGATACCTTTTGTAAAGATGCTGGCCTCGGACAACTTAGATATTGTGTCCACCCAATGTCTACAGTTTCTTAATGCAACATTAATGTCTTATTATTATTTTGATCTACCTGTATTGATCTACCGAATGGGCTTGCTCATGTGGTTAATCATCCTCCACCCCCGATGGTGGTAATGAATTGCATTACATCAGACAAATGCGTTAGTAGAGTATGAGGACTTTTTAATGTATTTAATGCTTAAAATACCTAACCTTCAAATTCAATTATCTAACATTTCCAAACATTTTTATAATAACAATCTGCTTTAACTATGTTTATTTTATTGTATAAGGGGATGCTAGTGAGGAATTATAGGGGAACGGGTAACAAGAACTTCAAAGAGCATAGTCTATTTTTTGCAAGGTGGATGATGTATAAAAGTCATTCCTTGATTTCCATACTGTGACTTTTTGCCTCAGAATGAAAGAGTAACTGGTATAAACTAATGCTTGAAATAAACTGCGTATATTTGTTTGCCGAAGTTCTTTGAGTGTGGTGGACAACTGAGATACCCAAATTAGACTTGAGTTGACAGTTGACGAGAGCTGTGCATTCTTTTTCTTGGCAGCTGTTTGTTTCGTATCCGTGAGTCTTTCTCAAATTCATGCTTGGAATGAATCCTCACATACATGTTCTATGGTGTATGAGGTATTTTTCCTCATGACCTTTTACAATGAGTAAGTGCAACACTTAATTAGTTGAATGGGAGAAACATATGGTTACCAGGTCAAAAGGCGGCATATAAAAACAATTCCGGGCGTCCCTCAGATGCCTATTCCTTTTCAAACAAGCAATATTTCATTATGCCGCATGACGGGACTCAAGCAATGTTGAGATGAAATGTGGCTCTACTGTGTTATTACTGTTTTTTATGGTTTAAAACAAATATTACATCTTTAAAACAAGTATTTTATTCAAATGTTTAATTAACAACCATGCAATGTATGCTCACAGGAAATCAGCAGCTGAAGAGTAAAGCAACTTTGTTCTGCTTTACTGTGTATGTAACGCTGATCCTATCCAACCAGGAGGTTACACTATTGCTATATAACTTCTATATTGTTGTAACTTCTATATTGTTAAAACAAGTATTTTATTCAAATGTTTAATTAACAACCATGCAATGTATGCTCATAGGAAATCAGCAGCTGAAGAGTAAAGCAACTTTGTTCTGCTTTACTGTGTATGTAACACTGATCCTATCCAACCAGGAGGTTACACTATTGCTATATAACTTCTATATTGTTGTAATACCTTTAAAAGAAAAAGCTAATGAGTAAGAGATGATGAAGCTAAGCCTAACTGAAAACGTAGGATCAGTGACATCAGAGAAGTAAATATTTAATAAACAAAACAATCACATGATTCATTTAATTAAAATTTCTAGCAAAAGAGGATGTCCCTTAACATTTTTCATATCACATAAACTGTGTCATGCAGTGATTACATTACAGATCTTGAAGTCTGAGTTTTCTGTCTGTTGTATTGTCAGATGTTTATTGCTGTTTCCTGTTGTACCATCTAACATTAATTAAAGCCTCACTTGAGGAAGCATGACATCAAGAAACTCAGTATTAGATACAGCCAGTCTGTGAGCTGCTGATGTGCTAGATGTTATGACTTTATACATAGGTATTGTGTGCAATTTAACTATTGGATCATCTTCATCATCATCGTGGAAGCAGAATTTGAATCATTGAGGAAGCAGAATTTGAATCCCTTGAAGAAAACACAATAATAATGCATTGTCTGCAGCAAAGATCTGCAAACTTTCGTAAATAAAAATTAGGCCAAATAACATTTTTAGCAAAGAGCCAATGCATTAGAAAGATCGTTTGAATACGTGATAATAGATGAAATTAAGCAAACTTATATGACTGCATAAACTAATATCAAAAGACAAATAGAGAAATAGATGGGCCAGGAAAAATACATCACTTTGAATTTCTATGACTAGCATTTAAGGGATGTTAAAAATATGTTGATATACAGTGGATATAAAAAGTCCACACACCCCTGTTAAAATGTCAGGTTGCTGTGCTGTAAAAAAATGAGACAAAGATAAATCATTTCAGAACTTTTTCCACCTTTAATGTGACCTATAAACTGTACAACTCAATTGAAAAAAAAACTGAAATAGAGCCAGTATAGAGCCAATAATGGAGGAGCTCTATACAGTCAGCAAAAACAAGACCTGGAGCTGACTGTGGCTCAGACCATGAGCTTCTTATTGCAAAGTTCACAATTAAACTGAAGAAAAGAGGGAAAATCATCAGACCAAGCATATAGAAAATAAATAATATCCCTTGTGAATTTGTAGTGGAGGTAAAGAATAGATTTAAGGGCTAGACCTGGAATGTAGAAGTTTGGACCGAAGTTTGCAACATTCTCCACGTAACAGCAACAAAGAATATCCCTAAAAGAAAGAAAACCAAGAAGGCAAACTGAAATGATGATGAGGCTTTAAAAGCAGTGGTCGTTGGTGCATTGGGGCAAATGGGCAACTGCCCCCCCCCAAAAAAACAACTGAATGCCCTGACTTAATCCCCCATCACTTACTTACTTGTTTAATTTAAATAATAAAACAATAAAAATCTGCTGCCGTCACTTTAAATTTCAAAACCCATTGTGCAGCAGACACTGACTTACACACTGACTTATCACATCTATCCCCCTGCTGGTGACTTGCCTAGTACTACAGATCAGGGTACATGTGAGAATTAAAAAAACAATCAAAATGCTGTCTTTGTCCGATCTGTGCTCTAAACTATAGGACTGAGCCCGTCTGTCACGTGCAGCATCAACCAATCAGAATGGACGGGAAGGAAATGACCCGTATCCTCCAGAGACAGCCGTTCTCACTGTCCCCAGGCACTTAGGACCGCATATGAATTGAATATATTGGTGCAATCCTGACAATCTGAATAACGTCTATTGAAAAAAACTCCTGGCTCACTGTGCTGCAGATAGAGGGAGCTGGGTGTAAAGCTTCAGCTTTCTCAGTACTCTGGTGGTCTTATTGTTTCTGACTACCCTGCTCCACACACCAAGCTTGTTACCTGTCTGTCTCCACTCCGGCCTTAGCAGAGCTCAGGTGAGTCCATATTCCTCTCTTTAGTCACTCTCAGGACACTTTCACCCTCTGTCAGTGTCTCTCTGACATGCAGTGATCACATGGATGCAGCACACCAGGTACATCTGCCTGTGTTTCTGGTTGTGCTTATCGATATGGTTTTCATTGCAAAGATACTTCAAGTAGCCAGTTCCTACTCCAGTGGACCGTGGTTTGTCTGACTTCTCTGAAATGACCTGCCCATCTTGGGTGGCCCTTCATGATATAACTCACAGCTTCATTAAGGTAACAAGCCCCTTCACCACAACAAGGTAGCGATCCAGAAGGGGCCCTATATCTTAGTCTCTCTCTATGTCCATTATAATACTTACTCCACAAAAGCTTTGCTCTTGTAATACAGTACCATTATGCATAATCTATCCTGGGCTTTGCTTCAAGCTAAATGCTCTCTCTGTCTTATCTATTGTCCAATCCATCTTTTGCTTGTCTTCATTCTATGCCCCCTTAATATAACATCTGAGTGAATTGATTTTTTTTTTAAATATTACTGGAGTTTCCTCAGTAAATGCTATTTTAAATAACCCACAGAGATTGGATATCCAGTAAGTCACAAGACCGTTGCATGAACTCTGAAGCTATTTCTCATATCTTTGAAAAGCTCTATATCCAAACTTGGAAGCATTTAATAGTGAAAGGCTCTTTAAACTTTAGCCCCCCCCCCCCCCCCCGAATGTTCTTGCCTCCTATGCCCCTAGCTGAAGGAGCAAAATTAGAAACATATGCTTAATTAACCACTCAAATATGTTTCTTTGCAACTGAACATTAATTATATACAGGCAGCATATAAAGTGAATAAATATTAAAAAAAACACATAGATTTATCAAATGTATTTTTTTAAAGATAGTCTAAATAACATGTGGGTGGTTTGAGATTCTTTTCCCACATGCTATTTCAATTATGTTTAAAATGGAGGGAGAAACAAAACAGTACTGAGTCATCCAGAACCAACTTGGGGTGCAACTTTCTTGCTCTGGTCTGTTGTTGGTGAATTATCACCCTGTCCTTCTGTAGGTGCAAGATGTTCCGTGCTCTCAATTTGTTTAATACATCTATTTGCTTATTTAACAAATAATTTATTTATGCAGTTTTACTGTTTTTCAGTATGTTTGCTGCTATCATACAGCCTTATTAAATTGTGATTTGGACAATTGAATAGGGCTCTATACAAGCACATAGCATATTGTTGTTGTAACGGAGCTGGAACACGCAGTCCAATATCTCCGCTGGTATACAGTAAAATATCCAAGAAGCACTACAGTCTCACCATTCCCAACCTCCCATATTGGACGACACACAATTTGGGAGTCAAATGAATACTGACTTTATTTTGTTATGTGCAGAAATATTTATACCCATCTCTTCCCACAGGCAATACACATGCCCATATTTGGCCACACAATACACATTAAGAGAACAATAGGCGGGTCACACCTCCCCGAGGCTCCCTGGCAACTTTGATACAATCAGACATTGATTCAATTACACTTCTTTGTTCTTATCTGAGAATGAAAACACTGTATACAATAGACTTCCTTTATCTTATGCGGAGTCTCTGTAACAGGATTATCTCCCATGCCAATTAGCTGCAAATGTCTGGGACAATATTCTGCAGAGCATAAACCAACATACATGCAGTATAATAGTAGGATCATATTTTAACCATAATAATCATAAAACAGGGTAAAACAGTGATGGGTTCCGTTACACACCTCCCCCGTGACCATAAGCCGGCATACACGGTCTGATCCCAACGGATCGGCCTGGGGATGTCCGGACAAAATTATTTGTTGGTCAATTCTCTAGTTTGACAACCCATCAGCATTACTGCAATTCACATTTACTCACATTTCCCATATCCCCAGGTAGCTGGGATCTGAGCGCACAAAACTACCGAATAGCGCTCAGATCCTCTTCACACAGATCAATTGCCATGTAGCTAAAGTCTTTCCCATAGTCTTTCATTATATGAATGGGCTTCATGGCACAGTTATCTGGGGTATCATGGTTCATACAGGGCAAGTACAGAATGACCCCCCTGTATGTAAAGGGCCAGAATGAGTGACATACACTATGGTATGGCCGAACACTGGTTCCAAAGGGCAATATGTCCCAGGGCCATAGTCGCAGGGCAGGAGGCTGGCAAACAGTCCTCTCCAAGACAAAGTGGTGAAGGGCACTTCGTCACACATCTCTCCTTTGGGGGGAATTCTAACCAGGTACCTGGATATTTTGCTGTGGTGATGGGGCAACACGCTGAGGGGACTTGAGGGGCAGAGGCCAGCGGCACTCTGCCCTGATACCAGCTCTTCTGCTGGTATATCCTGCAGGACATCCTGCTCTGTACAAGGGACAAAGGGAGGGCAGAGGCCGACTGCACTCTGCCCCACTGTCAGCTCTTCTGCTGGGGTACTTGGGACGTATTCCGGCTCAGTAGCCAGGGAAAGGTTGGGGTCAGTGGGGATTAACATTTCCTCTGTTAACCCTGGAGCCACATTAGGAGTTAGCTGGGGAGGGGAATTTGTACTTACCCCCTCCTCCGGTTGTCCCAGTGAGAGTAGTTGGGGATCTGGACAGGCTGTCCAGCATCCCGGTAGGTCAGGCACAGAGACCCTGGTCCCATCTGCGCCGTCTGGGGGATTGGTGTCTCCCTTTGTTAGGGTAAGCTGTCGCTGGGGGGAGAGGGCGACATCTTCAGCTCCCTGGGGTTCACACTGCCGCTGGGTGGGAAGGACGACACCTTCTGCCCCCTGGGGTTCACACTGCCGCTGGGGAGGAAGGACGACACCTTCTGCCCCCTGGGGTTCACACGGCCGCTGGGGGGGAAGGACGACACCTTCTGCCCCCTGTGGTTCACACTGCCACTGGGGGGGGGGGACACGACCCCTTCTGCCCCCTGGGGTTCACCATGCCGCTGGGGGGGAAGGACGACACCTTCTGCCCCCTGGGGTTCACACTGCCGCTGGGGAGGAAGGACGGCCCCTTCTGCTCCCTGGGGTACACACTGCCGCTGGGGGGGAAGGACGACACCTTCGGCCCCCTGGGGTACACTGCCGCTGGGGAGGAAGGACGGCACCTTCTGCTCCCTGGGGTACACACTGTCGCTGGGGAGAAAGGACGACACCTTCAGCAACCTGGGGTACACACTGCCACTGGGGAGGAAGGACGACACCTTCAGCTCCCTGGGGTACACACTGCCGCTGGGGGGGAAGGACGACACCTTCGGCCCCCTGGGGTACACACTGCCGTTGGGGAGAAAAGACGGCACCTTCTGCTCCCTGGGGTACACACTGCCGCTGGGGAGGAAGGACGACACCTTCAGCTCCCTGGGGAACACACTGCCGCTGGGGAGGAAGGACGACACCTTCTGCTCCCTGGGGTACACACTGCCGCTGGGGAGGAAGGACGACACCTTCAGCTCCCTGGGGAACACACTGCCGCTGGGGAGGAAGGACGACACCTTCAGCTCCCTGTGGTTCACACTGCCGCTGGGGGGGAAGGACGACACCTTCGGCCCCCTGGGTTACACACTGTCGCTGGGGAGGGGAATTAGTTGGAGTATTCCACGTGGAGCGGTTTCTGTTTCTGGGACAGTCTCTCTGCATGTGGCCCTGCTGGTTACACGTGTGGCACCTGATGTACCGTGGATGGGTTTGGTAGTTCCCACCACCCAGACGCAGTGCTGGGGGGGGTTAATGGTGGGAGGTGGGTTAGCAGCTCCCAAGATGGACCGCTCCCGTGCCCGCTGCTTTTCCATTATGAATTTGTGGACCTCTGTCATTAACCATTCCAAGGTTTTTATGGGAAGCGAACCTGGGAAAAAGGCCAGTCTGCTTTGGAGTTCTCTTTCAAACTCAGTCTGTGGGGTAATAAGGGGTACTGTAACCATGAGTTCCTTTCTGTCTGCATCCCTGTAGTCCGCGGCCGCCTCCTCCTCCTCATGATGGAACGCTGTCTGAAAACTAGCCGTTTCCATCCTGCTGTAGCCAGGGGCGCTGTACGGATACTAGCGTTGCCCTCAATTTGTACTCCACGGAATGGTGTCTCCTATAGCTGTCCTTCTGACCGTGGGAACAATTCCGCCACTTGCCACCAAATGTAACGGAGCTGGAACACGCAGTCCAATATCTCCGCTGGTATACGGTAAAATATCCAAGAAGCACTACAGTCTCACCATTCCCAACCTCCCATATTGGACGACACACAATTTGGGAGTCAAATGAATACTGACTTTATTTTGTTATGTGCAGAAATATTTATACCCATCTCTTCCCACAGGCAATACACATGCCCATATTTGGCCGCACAATACACATAAAGAGAACAATAGGTGGGTCACACCTCCCCGAGGCTCCCTCGCAACTTTGATACAATCAGACATTGATTCAATTACACTTCTTTGTTCTTATCTGAGAATGAAAACACTGTATACAATAGACTTCCTTTATCTTATGCGGAGTCTCTGTAACAGGATTATCTCCCATGCCAAGTAGCTGCAAATGTCTGGGACAATATTCTGCAGAGCATAAACCAACATACATGCAGTATAATAGTAGGATCATATTTTAACCATAATAATCATAAAACAGGGTAAAACAGTGATGGGTTCCGTTACAGTTGTTACAGAAGTGTTTAGTTAGTGAAGACCTTGCTTTTGGATAAAAGTTGACTAACTAAACACTTCTGTAAAAAAAGTATGCTTTATGCTTATATAGAGCCCTATTCAATTGGCCGAATCGCAATTTAATAAGGCTGATAGTATCTGCTTGTATCATTATTGGCTCAGTCATAAAATACCTGACTTAGGCCTGACAGGCACAGAGGGATAGAGAGAGAGAGGGAGGGATAGAGAAGTAGGAAGATGGGGTCAGGCGAGGCTTAGGGAGGGAGGGGGAAGAGGAATAGAAGGGGAGAGAGGGATAGGGTAGAGAGGTATAAATAGGGAGAGGGATAGAAAGAGATAGAGGGAGGGATAGAGAGAGGAATGGAAGGAGAGATGGATAGAGAGGGAGAGAGAGGGATAGAAGAAAAGCCATAGGATCTATCTATCTAACTCTCTATCCCCCTCTCTTTCTGTCCCTTCCTCTCGCTCTCTCTTTATCTCTTTGTCTCGCTCTTTATCCCTCTCTCTCTCTCTATCCATCTCTCTATTCCTCTCTTTCCATCTCTATCATTCTCTCTCTATCTGCCTCTTTTTCCATCCCCCTCTCTCTCTGGGAACACTTTTATCTATTTCTACGAGCTGCCACAGACACAAGTCCTAATCTAACATGTTTTTTATGTGTTCTATTTAATTATTTCATGTCATCAAGAAAATGGAGGCACTTCCAAGCATAAGAATAATGAGCAGAACTAGCACCAAATAAGCGCAAAAAGTGACAGGAAGAAAAAAAGTAAGTGGGTGGAGTCTGTGTATCTGGGCAGGGCCTATATAGGTAACATGTTGTGAAGGAGAGGGGTTTATACTGTTTGGTAGAGTCAATGTAAGGGGAGGGGCCAGGTCTCTGTCTTCTGCCCCACCATCTTGGGAAGTCACCACCCGTCACTGTTTAAAAGTAGCCCAGGAAAGCGAAAGGTAGTGGAGATAGGAAAAGATTTGTCCAACTAAATACAGAATTCCAGAGGATAGCAAGAAGAGACAAGAAGCCATTCTACAAGGAGGGATGTAAAGAGATTGAAGAAGATAACAGAATGGATAAGTCAAGAAATCTCCTCAAAAAAATTGGGGAACTCAAAGGCACCTTTCATGCCAAAGTAGGTGTGATAAAAGACATGACTTAACAGAACAAGATCAGATAAAGAAGAGGTAGCAGGAATACACTGAAGATCTATACAGGAAGGATCTTAACAACAATGCGCTGGAGCCAGACATCTTGGAGAGCGAAGTGAGAATGGCCCTAGGATGCCTTGCTGATAACAAGGCTGCAGGAGTTGATGGAATCTCAAGGTCAGTCTACATCCCATTCTCAAAAAAGGCAGTAACAAACAGTGCTCCAATTATCTAACAATTGCCCTCATTTCACATGCCAGCAAAGTAATGCTTAAGATCCTACAAGCTCGACTCCAACAATATATGGACACGAAATTACCATATGTGCAAGCTGGGTTCCACAGAGGACGAGGCACAAGAGATCAAATTGCCAGTGTCGGATGGATAATACAGAAAGAGATAAAAAATCAAACATTTATTTCTGCTTCATAGACTTTTCTAAAGCTTTTGACTGTGTGGATCACAACAAAAAGTGTCAAGAGATGGGAGGAACAGATCTCATCCTCCTCCTGAAGAATCTGTATTTGTACCAAGAACCGAATGTGTCAGAACCGAACATGGGACAACCAAATGGTTCAAGATCCTTATTTATTCAACTTATACGCAGAGTAAATCATGTGTAAGGCCAGGCTGGTTGAAACAAAAGCTAGAATTAATATTGCTGGAAGACATATCAACAACCTCAGATACGTGGATAATACTACTCTGATGTCTGAAAGTGAGGAGGAACTAAAGGACCTATTGACCTATTGATGAAGGTAAAAGAAGAGAATGCAAAAGTTGGCCTGCTGCTCAACGTTAAAAATACGAAGGTCATGGCAAACGGCAATCTCAGTTCCTGGCAAAAAGATGGAGAAGAAGTGGAGTCTGTGACATTTTTTTTCCGGGGATACAAGGTCTCTACAGATGGTGACTTTAGTCATGACATTAAAAGATGTTTGCTTCTGAGGAGGAAAGCTATGTCAAGCTTGGACAAGCTAATAAAAAGTAAAGATGGTATTCCCAGTAGTAACATACAGATGTGAGAGCTGGACCATAAAGAAATGTCTGAGCAAAAATAAGTAGAATTGACCCCTTTGAACTGTGGTGTTGGCGAAAACTACTTAGAGTCCTTTTTACTGCAAGAAGATCCAATAAATCAGTACTTCAGGAAATCAAGACAAACTTAATGACAAATGATCATGAGGCTGAGGCTCAAATATTTTGGCTATATCATCAGATGGCAAGATTCGCTGGAGAAGAATCTGATGCTGGGAAAGATTGAAGGCACACAAAGAAGAGGACAACAGAGGTGAAGATGGATAGATGAGATAACTGAAGCAATGAACATGAACTTGATGGAGCCTCTAAGCTATGATTGCAATGATTGAGAGATATTTACCTGGCGTGCTGCTGTCCACAGGGTCACGGAGTGTTGGACACTACTAAACAACTAACAATCTCTTTCCAGCATCTCCCCCCTGTGCCTTCCCTGTGTGTTTCTCTTCTGTGTGTGTGCTGACTGTTTGTGTGGGGGCGCTGACTGGCGTCCTGCGTGCCCGGCATTGTTCGTGTAAGTGTTGCTGACTTTGCCATTGTGTATCTTATAACTACCGCGTGCCTGGCTTTGCATCCAGTTTCAGAAATTTTTACGTTTTTTGTCTGCCATTTTTTTTTCTCCCCCTGTGCTGTGTGTGAGTGTGTTTTTACGTTTATTTTATTATTTTTCTTTCTGCAATTCGACCGTTAAATTAGTATTTTTACGAGGTTGGATACTGTTGGTGTAAGTGTTTTTGCTGTTGTGTAAGTTTTCATCCAGTTTCAGATTTTTTTACTTTTTTCGTCTGCCATGTTTTTTCTCGCTTAGCCGATTTTTGAGTGACGAAACATGGCAAATAAGTCTCAAAATCTATTGCAACCTCACTCCTAGGCTTCCTGGCTGTTCCCCTGTGCTGTGTGTGAGAGTGTTTTCATTTATTTTTTTATTATTTTTTATGGTTTTCGATTTCCGCGGTTCGGACGTAAAATTTGTATTTTTGCAAGGTCAGATTTTTGTGCCCCCGAGATTCCGAGTCCTTCGTTCCTGAACTGCTTGCAGCCTAAGTAAGTCCTGTGTTCCTCAACTGCTTGCAGCCTAAGTAAGTCCTGCGTTCCTCAACTGCTTGAAGCATTAGTAAGTCCTGCGTTCCTCAACTGCTTGCAGCCTAAGTAAGTCCTGTGTTCCTCAAATGCTTGTAGCTGAAGTAAGTCCCGTGTTCTTCAACTGCTTACAGCCTAAATAAGTCCTGTGTTCCTCAACTGCTTGCAGCCTAAGTAAGTCCTGCGTTCCTCAACTGCTTGCAGCCTAAGTAAGTCCTGTGTTCCTCAAATGCTTGTAGCTGAAGTAAGTCCCGTGTTCTTCAACTGCTTGCAGCCTAAGTAAGTCCTGTGTTCCTCAAATGCTTGTAGCTGAAGTAAGTCCTGCGTTCCTCAACTGCTTGCAGCCTAAGTAAGTACCGTATTCCTCAACTGCTTGCAGCCTAAGTAAGTGCTGTATTCCTCAACTGCGTGCAGCCTAAGTAAATGCTGCGCTCCTCACTGCTCCCGTGTGCCTCAACTACTCGCCTCGCTTTGCGAGGCACGCAGGAGCGCCTTCATTGCTCATTTCATCCTAAGTCCAGCGTGCTTCAATGCCTAACTTTGCGAGACTCGCCGGGCCATGAGCGCCTTCGGCGCTCATTGCCTAAGTCCTGCGAGCTCGGAAAGCTTCAATGCCTCAACGGCTCGCAAGCTAGACGACAAATTGAAGTTTAACAATTATAATATGTGATATATATATATATATATATATATATATATATATATATATATATATATATACACTAGTGACATACCCGTCCAAAAATTACGCTCAATAAAATTTGAAGCCATGGCAATGCTGTTTGGCACACAATGTTAAGCTATTTATACGGATATAAGGACCTTTGGTGCTCATTGAGAGCCTCTCCTCGCGTGTCCTTTGGCTGCTCTCTCTATTTTTTAAAATACTAATTAATTAATTAATTGAATAATAAATTAATATAGTTTACCTTTTTCTAATTACCATATGCAACAATCAATTGGCTGAAGAGGTAACAATGTCTTTTTATTGGCCTGCAGCATATAATGTCCAGTTGGACTGTTGCTGGCCTGAGGAGATTGTTTTAAACATAGGCTGCGTGCGCGAGGGCAAACCATTGGTTTATTTGTGTAAAGAGCTAGTTTAGATGTAAAATGGTGTTGTCTGTCTATGTGCTATGCGGTTTGCAAGAATTTTCCATCCTTTGTAATACCGTATTTTGTACCTTGTATGTTCCTGGGTGAAAGTGGTACACCGTTGGCTGTGTTTTGCGCGGTCCAGGGTTGTGTAGCCTGTTTGTCATTTCGTTTAGCCGCCATTTTTTTTCTCGCTTAGGGGATTTTCGAGTGCCCAAATCGACTTAAATTTGCATTCCACCTCACTCCCAGATGTCCTGGTGGTTCCCCCGTTCTGTGTGTCATGTTTTGGTTGTATTTTTGTTTGTATTTTGTGTGTTTTTTTTTTTTTTTGCTTTGCGCGGTTCGGCTGTTAACTTTCTTTTTTTTCTAAGTCCCACGTTCGTCAACTGCTTGCAGCCTAAGGTGATCCCGCGTTTCCTAGGTGTTTGGAGGCTAAGTCCCTAAGTCCTGCTTGGTGTGGTGTGCCCCAGGGGAAAGCCGTTTGAAGTGCTCAGTTGTTTCAGCAATCCCCTGCCTGCACCACTCCACAAACACACATGTACAGTTAGGAAATGCATTACTGAATATTGGAACAAAGACTTACACAATTATAAACCACTCTATTCAAATAATAGAGGCAACTATAAGCAAGATAAATAATAATTGTTAACAATATCTACTAGTTTGGAGTCCTTGGATTTAATTATAAAAATATTATATCTTTGTTCCCTTTTAAGCAAATATTTTTATAATATATTTAACTATGCAATTTGCTAATACTTATATTTTATTTGCTTCATTTATAAGAATAAGTTCTAATATTTATTTCAAAATTGTTTGCACAAATTATTTTATTATGGCTACAATTTATTAGAACTAATTGTTATGATTTTGATATATGATGTAACTGTTACTTTAATGTATATTGTAATAAAATTAATAAAATATAAGATAAAAAAAAGAATATCTGCTGAGTCGAGAGTATCGAGGGAGAAGTTGCTCTTAGTACAAATTCTCTGTGTCATACCTTGGAGATACTGGAGTCCATAGAAGAGCAGTAGTCAGGAATCTAACAGGCTGTGACTCAGCTTAAGTTCCGTAACATGAATAAGGATTTTCATGGAATGGCTGTCTAAACTGTCAAGGGCGCCCTTGGCATCCCGCGTAACTGCAGCTGTCTTCCATTCAAGTGGGTATGAAAGCCTCTAAGCTATGACTGCATTCCCAGCACTGGGTATAAGAAGTGACATTTTATATAAAGCAAAGCTACAACCTTATTAAGAGGTAATGTTGCTTATATATGATTTTTTACTATTGTACCTATCTTTACCACAGAAATTTTCTTGGCCACTTATATTCTTTTTTGCAGATCTCCATTTCTTTCTTAAACTGGATCCAAATTTACATTTGCTTTAAATGCTTTTGATTGTTTGTAGCTTTATTATTTTAATATTGATGGTACATTTAAAAAAAAAACAAAAAAACTTTCTTTGATTAAGCTGACAGACTGGCAGTCTGTGGGCTTCAGACAACTCCCTGTAACTTTTTTGTCTTGTCAAGTACAGTATTGGCCAGTCACAATTCTTTATATTTATGGTCTGGCAGATACACCAAAATCTGTCTGTACATCAGGTAATCAACATGAGAAAAAAAGGAAGGTGGAGACTGCCATTGTTTTGGCTTAATCAAAAAGTGCGCTATCAACAAAAAAATAACAAGGCAATAACTGATCAAATATCTAAGTTCCCAGTTTTTTTACTTTTACTAATCTAACACATATGGGTCATATCAGAAACAAACATTACATTGAGTCATCCTATATACCGTATATACTCGAGTATAAGCCGGCCCGAGTATAAGCCGAGGCACCTATTTTACCACAAAATACTGGGAAAACTTAGTGACTCGAGTATAAGCAGAGGGTGGGAAATGTGCTGCCCCCTGTGTCCCTCTTGTGCCCTCTGTGTCCCCCTCTTGTGTGCCCTCTGTGCCTCTTTCTTGTGTTCCCTCTCTCTCTCCCCTGTGTATCTTCCCTCCTCTCCCACCCCTGTGTCTCTCCCGCCCCTGTGTCTCTCCCCCTCTCCCTCCGCTGTGTCTCTTCCCCTCCTCTCCCTCCCCTGTGTCTCTTCCCCCCTCTCCCTTCCCTGTGTCTCTTTCCCTCCCCCTCCCTTCCCTGTGTCTCTTTCCCTCCCTTATCACCCTCCTCAACCCCCTTCCTCATTCTCATCCTTCCTCCTCAACCCCCTCCTCATGCTCAACCGCCCTCTTAAAACACCCCCTCAACCTCCCTCCTCAACCCCCCTCCTCAACCTCAACCCTCATCCTCAACCCCCTCATCCTCAACCCCCCATCCTCATCCTCAACCCCCAATCCTCAACCCCCTCCTAATCCTAAACCCCCCTCCTCATCCTCAATCTCCCTCCTCAACCCCCCTCCTCAACCTCAACACCCCCATCCTCATCCTCAACCCCCTTATCCTCAACCACCCTCCTCATCCTAAACCCTCCTCCTCATCCTAAACCCCCCTCCTCATCCTCAACCTCCCTCCTCAACCCCCCTCCTCAACCTCCCTTCTCAACCTCCCTCCTCAACCCCCCTCCTCAACGTCCCTCCTGAACCACCCTCCTCAACCTCAACCCCCCATCCTCAAACCCCCATTCTCAACCCCCATCCTCATCCTAAACCCCCCTCCTCATCCTCAACCTCCCTCCTCAACTCCCATCCTCATCCTAAACCCCCCTCCTCAACCTCAACCCCCCTCCTCATCCTCAACCCCCCTCCTCACCCTAAACCCCCCTCCTCACCCTAAACCCCCTCTTCACCCTAAACCCCCTCCTCATCCTAAGCCCCCCTCCTCACTTTACCCCTCTAATTACCTCCCCTTCTCCCTTTCCCGTCACTTACCTTCCATCTGCAGCTGCTCCTCCACTCCTCCGCGCTCCTTCCGGCTGCGTCTTGACCCGGCCAATGCTAATGACGTGACAAGCATGTGATGTCACGTCATTAGCATATTCCGGGTCCCGACGCAGACCCGTAGACAATGAAAGCAGCGTGTAGACAATGAAATACAGCACATGCAATGAGCTGGCTTGATGGGTATATAAAGTGCCATGTAGATATTCTGTAAACATATCAGCCATCACTGTCAAGGATAAAATGCGCAAATGACCATCCCCTTCTCAAAGATAGAGAAATTGCGCATTTTATCCATGACAGTGATGACTGATATGTTTACAGAATACCTACTGCAGAGCACCGCATGCAATTGATGTCAGAGGTTAATGTCGGCTGCGAAGGTGTGTGAGTGTATAAGGGCCAATGACACACTACATTTGAGCAACTCACCATCCAAATGAACCAGGGGGCTACCAACATGTGTCTAAAATGACAGTACAGTGAACCCTGTGGCATATGGGGCTCCGAAGCAAACAGCTGGTCACTGCACCCATGCTACCGAGGGTTTATTGGCAGAAACTGCTTCAATTTGCAGAACAATACCAAAGTTGGACCACTTCTGATTGTCAAAGGGTTGCCTTCTCTGATGAGTCACATTTTCTGCTAAATCGACTGGATGGAAGTTGGCGTCTCAGGTGCAAAACCTCTGAGAACAAACACTCTGCAACAATTGTTAGAAGAACATAAGCTGATGGCGGCTGGGGGGATGCTTTCTTAGCATTGGGTTATCTATCCATCCTTGCAGATCAAGAACATGCATATATGTTGACTGTCTTCTCTGCAGCGGATGAGATCTTCCAGCAGGATAATGAACATGTCAAATGGTCAGAATTGTCCACGTGTGGTTGGAGGAGCACAACAAAGACTTCCGAGGACTTCCCTGGCCTCCATATTCCCCGGACTTGAACCTCATTGAGCACCTGTTGGACCACTTCAGTCATCATGTTCGCTATATGGATCCTCCATCACGCACTCTTTAGCAGCGGTCTGCATCGCTCCAGATACCTTTGCCGACCTTCCAGCATCTTATTGACTTAGAACCACCCGTCCAGCTGCTGTCAATGCTGCACACATTGGTTATTTGGGATATTAGGTCATAATAATGTGACTCGACTGTGTATATGGCAAGTGATGGGACTAACACTGAGTAGCAACCAGAGACTTACCAAAAGCTCACAAGATACTTTCTGAAATGGTTTCTCAACAGCACTAAGCAGGAAACCTTACTAGCTGCTTCACTATTGAGATTTACTAGATTTTGAGATGGAAGGTAATCTCATAAATGTTTATGTACATGTTGTCCTATCAAACTGTACAGCATTGCGACATTTCAAACACAACCTGGGAAATATTGCCGACCCACAAATTGCTCAGTCGCATGTGACTCTACGTACTGCTAATTTTAAAATAAAATCTGTACTAGGCGCATTTTCCTAATTTTTTATTTTTTATGCATGCTATAATTATTGTGCTTCCTGTAAAACGATGGTAAGTAAATTGCAGTCTGATTTCTTCCTCAGCCACAAGAATGTCAGACTAGATTCCTTTCAGTCCTGGCTGCATTACTGATTCCACCTGTTGCTAACCGTGACAAATCCTTCTCGCTTTAAACTCCATGAAGTCAAAGTTAAAAGGCGACACTAGAAGAGCATTGGGAGGTTATGACCGAGTCAGCTGGCGGTATTTCCGGGATGGTGTAAGACAGCATGGAATGACTATGTGGTGTTGTTATATACTGGCTGACGGCTTGGCAAGGATGTTGCATACATTGAAAGCTTCTGATGGACTTGCATTCAGTCTGCCCGAGTGTTACATAAGCACCACTGAGTTCATGGAAGTTACTAGAACTTCTATATATTTTTCTAGTAATTATATAAGGAATATGAATATTTAAAAATTAAATATAAAAGTTATTGTATTGGATGATTTAAAAGCAAGCAAACAATGCTAAGAGAATTACTAATGTCGCTCTATAGATCTTAAGTTAACTTAGAAAACTGTGACCAGTTCTTGAGACTGTATCTTCAAAACGATATTAACAAATTGCAAACAATTTAAAGGATAAGTAAAATGGAGCATGACAAAACTCCTAAGAAAAGACTTCACAACCTGAATATGTATAATTTAGAGGACAGAAGATAGCGGGGCGATATGATAGGATTCATCAAATATGTCAAAAGGCTTAATAAAGTTCAGGAAGGAAGTATCTCTTAGAAAAAAACATAAATACAAGAACAAGAGGTTATGATTTGAAATTGGGAGGGGGAATATTTAGGAGTAATATGTAAAAATACTACTTTATAGTCGGGGTAGTGCATAATTAGAACAGCCTTCAAGTGGATATGGTAAGGACAAACACAATTAAGGAATTGAAATATACTTGAGAGAAGCATACTGCTGTCCTGCCTGGCCCAGAACCACACGTTCCAACGCAAGCAACTCAATAGCAACTGCCGAATCAGATGTATGACCGGCACCGATGTTGCCTTGGTGTTATTGATGGAGTGTACTACCGCTACATTCTCTGACTGGTACACAACCCGCTGATGCCTCAAGCCTAAACCCCCGTGCACAAACCGCTACAACTATGGCATAGTGCTCCAAAAACAACGCGTTCTCTGTTAGACCAGCCTCTGTCCTATTAGCTGGCCACCGTGCCACTCACCAATTACCGGCAAAGAAAACACCAAAACCCTTGCCGCCAGACGCGCCGGTGAACAGCTGAATATCTCTTTTAGAAACCCCCCGTGGGTGAATATGCGTCCTCCAGTTGAACGTGTCTAAAAATATTAATCAGACTTGCACATTGAAGCCAACACACTGACAAAATGATGAGGGCGTTTGACACCCGCTGTGGCTAGAGAAAGCCGTCTGCAGAATATTCTGTTCATGGGCCGGATACGGCAAGCGAAGGTTAATTTCCCTAAAATGGACTGTAGCCTGTTAAGAGACACCCTCCTGGCACCCATCAAAGCTGCCAATTCTGATCGCAAATCGCTTGTCTATCAGAAGGCTACATTCCATCCTAACCGAGTCTATCTGAATGTCAAAAAAGGTCAAATGATTCACGGGGTCTTCCGTTTTCTCATGCGCCAGGGGAACTCCAAAATCTCGTGCCATTGTTTGAAAAGCATCTAGCAACTCTTGACACATGGCGTCACCCGCCGGGCCCACAAACATAAAGTCATCCAGGTAGTGAACCGTAGTGGAATGACCCGCATCGAAACTCATGACCCACTGTAAAAATGTACTAAACTTCTCAAAGCAAGAGCACAAAAGGAAACATCACATGGGTAAGCAGAAATCCCAGCCAAAATTACAACCCAGCAGATATTGGCTGGATGGGTGCACTGACAGAAGGCAGAAAGCCGATTCCACATTAACCTTCGTCATCAATGCTCCATGCCCAGTCCTTGTCAATCGCGTCATTTACGGAGGCACCATATGGGTAAGACAAGTGGTGGATGAGCCGCAACTTGCCTGGTTTCCTTCTTAGGAACTACCCCCAGCGGTGACACATGCAGTCGATCTATCAGGGGGTAAAGGAATGGCCCAGCCATTCTACCCAAACGCACTTCCTTTGCAATATTCTCCTCCATCACACCCGTGTATTCGGCCACTGATTTCAAATTGGCAGGATGGCTGCTGGCCAACTCCATTTCACATGGAATTATAAAGCCATCTTGGGTCAGCAATCGTGCTGCTGCCGCCCTACCGTAGCGTAAGAGCCACAGGAGCATTGCGTCCTATGACCCCCAACAAAGCTTTCAACCCTGTTAGTAACTGTCCCTGTTCCTGATGGCCCCCACCCCCATAAGGTGTGTGTGTTGCTTGTGAACAGTCACCTTGTGACTGTGTCGTGGCCATACTTTGCGGATCTGGGAGACTTTGTCCCTGCCCCTGCTCAGGAGCCATCCTAGCAGGCCTCTCCTTCCTGGGCTCATGATAAGAGCTGGAAAAGGCGCAGCTGCAGTTGCAGGATCTGCGGCTGTGAGACTGCTACCGATCCCTCGAATGTCTGAAAAGGCAAGAGGAACCTTTACTAGCCCATCTGTGCCTGCAAGATGAGGTCCTGACATTGCCAGTATCATCTAGAGAAGAATCACTCTGTGCCACCACTGACCCTATTGGGTTTCCTAGGTTCCACAGACCCTGTGTATGTTTGTCATGGTCAGCAAGTCCGAAACCGTCAGCGGAAGGCAGAGGAGTCTGTCCCATATTAGTACCCTGTCTGTTGTCATCTACAGACTTGGTGTTCCTAAAGGGCAGCAGGGAAGCCTAAACCGCCCCTGCTGTCGGTCTAGGAGTAGCCAAAGAAAAAGAAAGAGGTCTGTACCATGGCCACTTCCAGATGGCTCACCTTCCGGGTTGCCCCGTATCATGTCTTTCTCGATGTCCATGCGTGTCTTACTCAATGTGGACCCTCTGGCCCGAGGGCCACTGACACCCTGTGGTAAACTTTGAGAGGTACAGTCAGGCACTACAGTGGTGGAGTGGGAGTGTCGGAGAGAATGATTTGACTCAGCGGTGTCTCCGAAGGTGCAGCCTGGACTATAAGGTCTACATCTGCAGCCATGCTACTCTCTCTCACATTCCTGTAAGGAGAGGGCTGTTGGACTCCTACGCCCTGGCCTGTCGTACTAACAAAAGTGTCCCCCCTGGCAATCTGCTCCCACTCGGAATCTGCTGCTCAGCATACCCGCCAGAGGGGCCTAGGTCTCGCAGCAGACTGCGCCTGGGGAACTGCAGGGTAAGGGGTAAAGCACTCGCAGGAGTGCCTTTGCGGTCCTATAGCCATTTAACTCCATGGCAAAGGACCTGAGAACGAATCACCCCTAGCAGGCGATCCAGCTCGGAAATTCCCAGAGCATCCATACTAAGGATGTAACTGACAAATTTACAAGGAGACCAAATAACCTGGAATGGTCCTGAAGTGGGCAGTACAGACTGCAGAAAGAAACAATCAGGGGCTAACTCCCAATAGCTAGTGAGGGCCAATGGGCTAAATATGGCCCAGACTGATATGATGTGAACAACCTAATGACCCAGGGCTAAAATAGGCAAAATAATAATCAAACCCCTATAGGACTAGGCACCAATGAGCTGTATAAATAACTGACTTCCCTTGTAATATCCCTATGAGCTCACATCCCGAACCCAGGAACCCCCCACCCCACACACACACTGACAAGGAACACAAAATACAAAGCACGCCACAGGAGGCCTTCCGGACACCGCAGGAGCTACACAGGAGCAGATGCAATTCAACCGCTGGCGAGCCACGGCCGGTCAGCTAATATACATGCCCAGGGCTCCGCCGGGTCAAGAGACCCTCCATGCGACAGGGAGCCTTGCGCACTACGGGCCTCCATTATAGACACTGGCACACAGGATACAGCAGACTGGCACAGTGGTGGCAAGGTAGACAGCAACTGATGGTATAGACAGCAGCCAGGTATTGGACAGCAACTGCAGACAGAGGCTAGAAGAAAGAAAACCTGCTACAGAAGAACAGTCATAGAGTAATATCAGTCAATGAGAAAATGCTGATCAGGGAATTAGCTGACACAGGTGCAAGTTTTCCAACTAAGAATGCTGTCTTTAAATTTTGAGTGCCAGCTGTGTGCTTGAGCCAGGGCACAGAGGGATCAGTAGAGGCTGTGCAAGCTCTTTGCAGGTAAGTTTGTTTGTGCGTGGGAAGAATCCACACACGCATTTAATTAGTATAAAACTAATTGAATTACTTAATTGCTTAAAATGGTGAGGCATTCTATACATTACCTATGCATTGTGTAGAATGCCTGGATTTCACACTTTGCTTGTCACTTAAACACCACATAGAGAGCAGGCAGGACATAGTTCAAGGTCCTCTGCAGTAAATAGTACACTAATCCAAAGAATGTACAATTACTCTGCAGCAAAGTGCTCTGTGTGTGGTATTTGGGATCACTCAGTGCATTCTCAGGAGACTTCTAATCTTAAAAGACATTGCAGAGACCTACCAGTCTCCAAGGGACGGGCAACTACATACAGGTAGGGCCGCAATTTATACTGAGATCAAAGTCCTGGAAGCAAACATACTGTATACAGAAATAATGTGTAAAGAAACAAAATAATCTATTGTTAAGATTCAAACCAGAGAGAAATGGCAGATAATATGTATTTCCAAAGAAGAATTTTTTAAATAATTTCTAGCAAACCCCCCCCACATATTTATATATATATATATATATATATATATATATATATATATATATATATATATATATATATATAAAATGAAGAGTGAGGTAGCCGTGAGTGTCCAGCAATAATACTTTGATTATTTATTTATATATATATATATTATATATATATTTGCAGTAATATTAAGAATTATAGAAAGATGCTGCACTGGGCAGCAAGAATATATATATTTATATATATATATATATTCTTGCTGCCCAGTGCAGCATCTTTCTATAATTCTTAATATTGCTGCAAATTACCCCTTCCAATAATTCCTCTTTTTAAATCATCATGTTATTCAACATTATTATTATTATTAATAATAATAATAATAATAATAACAACAATAAAAATATGAAGGAACTACACTCATTCTATTATTATTATCCTTTATTTGTATTCAATACTGCTATACAAGGGTGAGTATATGGCAAAAACAATATTAACACATTCCAAAGATTGGAGGGCCCTGCAATTAAACTTAAAATCAAACATACATAGAGCTTGTTCCCAAAGCACCTTACAAGATTGAAAACTCGCAAACTTACAGTCTAAAGAGGGTTTGAATGTGATACAGGAGGGTGGTAGATGCAAGATGGCTGTGTGTAAGGCAATAGGCTCAAGCAAGTGGAGGTGTCTGTGTGTTGCACTGTAGATTGTGGTTGTGTGTGACATTACTCTGCAGACTATGCAGTTGTGGATATTAAGGCTGGAATTGATGAGATTTTTTTATAAACAGATGCATTTTCAGTGAGTGTTTGAAGGTTTTGAGGCAGGAAGATCGTTTAGTGGAGTGAGGCAAGGAGTTCCAGAGAGTTGGGGGAGCACGAGAAAAGTCCTGAAGGTGGGAGTGAGAGAAGGTGATAAGAGAGGAGGAAAGAAGGTCATTAGCAGAGCGAAGAAGGTGGTTGGGGGAGTATTTTGAGACAAGGGCAGAGATATAAGGGGGTGCACTGTTATTGAGGATTTTATACATTATGGTCATGATTTTAAATGTTATTTTGGAGGCTATGAGAAGCCAGTTGAGTGATTGACAGAGAAGAGCTAAAGACACTGAGCATTGAATATGGTAGAGTCTTGCGGAGACCTTCATTCTGGATTGGAGTGAGGACACACAGGTGATGGGGAGGCCAGCGAGGAGTGAGTTGCAGTAGTCGAGGTGAGAAATTATGAGAGAATGGATAAGAAATGTAGTTGTGTCTTGTGTAAGATAGTGGTGCATTTGGAGATGTTTTTTTAGGGGAAACTGACACGATCTTGTTTATGATTGTATGTGAGAAATGAAAGAGAGGGCAGGTTCCAGTAGAACCTAGAGACTATTGGCCTGAGAGGTGGGACTGATGATGGCATTGTCAACCTTGAGATATTGAGTAATGGCTTTAGTAGAGGGTGGGAAAATTATGAGCTCAGCCTTTAACATGTTGAGTTTGAGTTGATGGGCAGACATCCAGGAGGATATGCTTGAGAGGCAGTTGGCAACTCGTGCAAGAATAGAGGGGGATAGGTCTGGAGCTGATGGGTTGATTTGAATGTCATCAGCATATAGATGACACTGAAATCCAAAAGATTTTATTAGGGTAGCAAGGGAGGATGTATAGACGGAGAAGAGAAAGGCGCCTGGGACTGAACGGATACCACAGGAGCGGAGAGTTTGGATTAGAAGAGGGTGGTCCACTGTATCCTAGGCAGCAGACAGATCCAGGAGAATTAGAATACAGATGTGACTCTTTGATTTGGCAATGACTTGAAAGTATGCAGAATATTTTTTTTATAATGCAAAAAAAATAAAATAATGCTGCATATAACTAATTACCTTTTTTATGCAATTATGTTGCAGTGAAAAACCCTTTTAGATTTTACTGGTCAACTTCCTTAAGTAGAATCTTTGAGTAAAGAGGAAGCTTCTATCTGCACGATGGGAAATGCTTCTTTTACAAGGACACACCTTCCTGAGACAGCAGTAGACATGCTCAAAAAATATGGAGCAACACAGTAAAATATTATTGAATATAAGAGTTAAAAATGTATTTATTTGACCATATAGAAAGAAAATCGACCTCAGTGGTACATGTAATCAAATACAATTAGAGGGTAAATGCTTCAAACATAAGACAATAAAGTAGCTGCAATATAAAATGCTACTGAAATATCTGATATAATCTTGATTGAAGCCAGGGATGCTATACGTTCCTCTGCATTACTACTGAGATATTCCTGTGTACAGAATCTATTTATTTTCTGAATTGCTCGGATCCAAGGCAATTGCTTTTGTCTCCATTGGGAGGCCGTGTAAAGTCCCAATAAAATCTAATTTATCAGTTTACTGATTGGACTGCTGATGTTATCCATTTTTATGTAATAATGCTTGGCAGGCTGTTAGGGCTTGAACAGTGCACAATGTCACCGGTTACTCTCACGTGCTCATTTAGCCACTGGATTCTGCCATCACATGCAAGGATTCTCTAAAGGGCTCAACTTTAAAACTTCTGCATGCTGCTTTTGCAACTGTCTTACATAACCAATGTAGAGCACATATAATATAGTTTGATTTTTTTATTTAGTTACTGATTAGCAATAACATCAGTATTTATAGACCAAAAAATCAATGTTACTTTTAAAATATTCATATGTAGTTTAATGTATTAGACTGCACTCCAGGCCTATTAGGTAACCAAGTGGGAGATCTACCAGAGGGACTGCACTCATATGAGTCTTTATATGTTGTTCTGATAATATTGTTTATCTGCCTCCTTCCCTGCACTGACTTTTGCAGGCAAACCTACGCTAGTCTGAAAAAAAATACTATAGCCTCCTGGGCAGATCCTCTCTCAGGCCCTGGAAACTGAATTGATAGTGGAGAGAAGCATGTCTGCTGGAAGCAAGAATACTAATTTCAAACATAAATATTAAAAGCGACACTGATATTTTTTGCTTATACTGATTTTATTTTGCAAATCTGTAGATAAACAAACAAATGCAACCACTACAGTAACCCCTTAAGGCTTATTTACGATACACTATAACAACAATGCAATGATTATCAAGATTCTTGATTCCCCCACCCCATTCACAGCCAGAAACATAGGGCCATATTCAATTCCCGTCTGTCTCCAATTGCGATGGTATTTAATTGCTCAGGGTCACAAGTTAAGGGGCCAAAGCCAAAATCATAAACAATGCACTGGTTCGGAGCAGTTCATGGCGGAAACATGATCAATTCAGCAAGCCCGTAACCTCCCATTTCGAATCAGCCAATAGAAAATTAGACTGCCTTTATTACGGCAGCAAATGATGGAGGTTACATGTCAATCAATTAGGTTCGAGGGTCCGGTATGCGATCAGACTCGCAATACCAGCAAAATAAAGATTTGCGAGCTTGAGACTGTTGTGAAATTAATTCTAATGTCTATCATCACTTTGCCCGTTATTTACAGTACAGTATTGACTTTTTATTTGCATTTACAGTGCTACGAATAGGTGTTTAACCCCATTGCGGGTCCTCTCTAGCACTCGTAGGATTTTCTCCTTCATTTGCCGCTTACGAATGTAAAAACATTTGCGGGCTTGGGGAAATTAAACAATTGAATAGCGATTTGCGATTTTAGCCTTTTGAAAGTGAGAGATCAAAGGCTTCTGGAGGCTGTAAGTAACGAGTTTAACCATCGACATTTTTTTAAGCTTGTAACTCAGAAGCCGTTCCAAGCCTGCAAAAAGAGCCAATTGAATAGCAAAGTAGCTTGCCACCTCACTTACGGGCTACCATACTTTCTAAACAAATATTTTTATATTTTAAATATGGGACTACAGCATTACTTTGGTATTAACATTATTACTTAGTATTCCTTTAGTTCAGTTATTAAATGAACACTGTAGTTCAAGCACCATTAGACATCACTAGTATAGTCTGTTTATAAATAGAGGAATCTATTTTGCCCGTCATTTCCTGAGAGCCAGTTCATGAGGATATGTTTGTTTTATCTATCAGTAGAGGGAGAGCCGGGAGAAGGAAAAGGGAGAAGTCAGGAGGCTTTGTTAGATAATTGGATCTAACTGAAATTGATACCACACCTCTTCTACTCTCAGGCCTAAAAGTAGAAATTTAAGCACCCTTCTTGGACACACACCAAAATATCATGGGTGCCTCCAGAGTTAGCAACATGTATTTTTTTCTAATTAAAACTAGCTTTACAACCTTTTCCATGTGTAATTATGCTGTTAGACTGACTTACAAACATTTATTTGTTTTCATTATACAGTGGCACTTTAAATATTATTATAATGTTATTTCATGTAGGCTATATATATAACTAATTAGTCATATATATTTTTCTACAACACAGACAGTGTTAGTTCATCTGTAAGTGCAGATGTCAATACAAGCTGCAATTCTCACACATGCTTAGTACCACCAACTGCCAATTATATTTAATTAAATATGTATAACTGGAATCCAGTAAGGAAAGCTGAGACATAGTATCCGGGAAGACAGTTCCAAGAGCAACATGATACTGCAAAGCAGGAAAAGACAGGATGCATCATGGTCATGTACGTCTGGTATCCACCTCCCATTATACAGAAATGTCACATGGATTAAGTGATACAGAGATAACCCCGAAGTGAAAAATAAAGAAAAGTAAAATATATTAAAACAAACCTTGGATTAATTTAGAATTACATTTATACACACATGCAGTTTAATATGTTGGAAAGAACATATGAAGAAGAGCTAGTTTTAATTATGTATTAAGAATTAATACAATTGATATTCATTCAACCCAGCAATTCTGAGGCCAATGAGGATCATTGTATTGATATATATTTATGTCAAACAAATTGCCACTTTGTGCCAGACAGAACTACCTGCCCCATTAACTCTATAGTGGGTGGAGGCGAGCAGCAGCTGGATCAGATTTTTGAAAATGATATTTTTTTATTCCAACACTTTAGATTGTGAGCTCACAAGAGCAGGGCGTCACTGCCTTCCTACTGTTTCTGTAAATGTAATCCTGGTGGGGTATGAATACCTCATAATAATAATAGTAATTTAGGTTTTTTTTTAATTGTATTAATGACCGGTGCCTAATTAAAACACCTACAGCTTAATTAAATTGTGATTCGGCCAATTGAATAGGGCTCTATTTAAGCACATAGGGCCTCATTCTATTATTGGCCGTATATCGGCCGTAAGGCTGCGATTCCTTGCGGGGTTATGTTAACTCGCAATTCAATTATACGGCCCCACAAGGATCTCCTCTTACGGCCGGCCGCATATCTTGGAACCGGCCGTAAGCTCAGAAATCTACAAAGTCAAAAATAAATTCAAGCCTGCACTGTACAGCTCTGTAAATGCTAGGGATCATATTGGGGTACATGAGGATTAAAAGTAACGCACTCTCAAGCTTGCGCATCAGCCCAAACCCGAGTTTAAATTAACTGTTTATTTTCCTTCCTGCCGCGTGGGCGTATCTGAGGTGCTCCAAGCACTCTGGACTTTTTACATGTATATTTGACATATATTAAAAAATATATATTTTACGGATTTGAGTATAGGGTAATTATGTGCTATTTTTTCTAACACCTAAAATCACTTTATAGTCTTCTCAAAGTGCAGGATGGCTTTATTTGAGCTATTTTATGTGCTTAATTGGTGCTAGCGGGACCTTTTTCCTGCAAGTAAGCTGCGGCTCGCTTTTAGCCTTGCAGACAGGGTTCCCGGAGCAATAGAATTGCAACCAGGCTTTTCTTGCGGCCGATTTCCTTGCGGCCGTTTTAGATCAAAGGCTTTCCTCCGGCGCGATCGGCCACAAGAAATAACAAGGCGCCGGCCGCAAGCCTGCCAGAACCCCCGGCCGGAGGGGAATAGAATAGCCGGATAGCTTGCGGCCGGTCCTTGCGGCCCCGCAACGGCTGCGGCCGATAATACTGTAGAATGAGGCCCATAGTATTTTTTTTTCACAGAAATTTGTTTTTAGTTAGTGAAGACCTTGCTTTTGGATAGAAGTTCACTAACTAAAAACTTCTGTAAAAAAATATGCTTTGTGCTTAAAAAGAACCCTATTCAATTGGCCAAATTGCAATTTAATAAGGCTGCTAGCTCCTACTTTTAAGTTATTACATTTCTCTTTTAAACGAAAAAACTTAAAAATGGTTTATTATAATACAAATATACTGTTCAGTGATGGTGCCAGTGAATAGAGTACTCTATTTTTTGCACTGGTTCAGCAATAACTGCTATCCCTTGCTTCTTCTTGCAGGACAGGGAATGCCGAATGACATCACACACAGATGGGATTCCATGCCCTGGAGAGAAGACATGCCGGTAGGGGTGGGATAGCAGTTGCAATGAACTTCTCTGAAGATGCCCACACGAGGGGGGGTGGGATGATGTGGCCGAGGAAGGACGGGTGGGCTGTAGTGGGAGGTCCCAGGAGGTTTTCTACACAACACAAATAAAAAACATATTTAGGTACAACAACAAAAATTAGACAACATTGGGCCCCCGAGCACCAGCAGTAGCTCCACCCCTGGTACTGGTGCAATGTTAAATATCATAGAAAAAAAAAGTCACTCTACCTATCGATATTCTTTCCTCTACATCTCTTTCTGATATGGGGACCCTTTTTCACAGTCTATCTCTTCTGTCTGTGGTCTGTGCTAATCTATTATAAAGGGAACGCTAAACACATTAAACATATGTTTTTTCAGCATCTATTCAGTCAGCCAGGAAAATCCAGCCCACCAAGTTTTTTTCATAAAGATGCTCATCTAATCATTGGGAGTTTCTGAACCAATGATGCATCATCTGTAAACCTCTATGTCAATATAAAACTCTTTAGATATCATGATGGTTTGAAAAAAACAAGAATGTTTTCATAGTGGCACATGTAATATAAATTATATGAATTAATTTTGCCCTTAGAATTCCTGTCGACTAATACAGAGCTATGGGAGTTCTTAAAAGAGAACTTATGTAGCTGTTATATGGTTCCTGCCAAACATCAAGGGCCCTATTAAATTCCAGCCTCGTAAATAAGAGGCTTCTACTTAAGCCCTACGTACTGCAAAGTTTCTCTAACTTACAATGCTATTAAATTAGCCCTGCTGCGAGCAACGCATGAGCTACGCAGCAGGGCCGTACGTATCTACACTGCGTAAATGTACATGAGGAGTGACAGCCTGCGAGATGATATCGCAGGCTCCCACTCCTCATCAATTGCTGCGGGGGTCCTCAAAGGGACCTCCGCGGCAGTCCCCCACATAAGCCCAGCCGTGGGGGGTACTCCAAATACCCCCCCCGGCACCTAAATTTAACCCCCCTCTATGCTGCCAATTTCCTCCCGGAAAGGACTCCGGGAGGCTCATTAGCGTCTGGGAGGTCTGCCAGTGCAGACCTCCGTTAGTTTTTTTTTTTTTTTTTAGAGCATCGATGGTTCCGCTGCCCAGCCGGGGCTGAAGGGGAGAAGGCCGGGGACATCGCGGGGAGGTAAGTTAAATGTATATTTAGATGTTTATATGTTTATTTTATTTATTGTTTTTATTTTGTATTAATGTATTAATGTATTGTGTTTTTTTTTAACAGGGCCGCGCCAGAAGAGCTAAACAATGACATGATGGAAAGGTGAGTTGAATATTTAGAATGTATATAATGTTTATTTATTTCATGTTAATGTTTTGTACTAATTATTTTGTTTTGTTTGACCCATAGGTTAGTGATCTGAAGCAACATCTTAAAGGTAAGTGGTCTTAATTATTTTATTTTAGATTAGAATTAGGGTCTGTGTAGTTAGGACTGTAATTATTTTATTTTAATTTAGAATAAGGGTCTGTGTATGTAGTTAGGATTTATTGTATATTAGATAGATAGGGGGATGTATTTGATATAGTTAGGATTTATTTTAAATTAAATAGATTGTATGTTAGATAGATAGGGGGTATTTGATTTGGACTATATGTAATATATTATATGTAATGTATGTAATGTCATGTATTTTATGTCATGTATTGTATGTAATATATTATATGTAATATATTATATGTAATGTATTGTATGTCATGTATTATGTGTAATATATTATATGTAATATATTATATGTAATGTATGTAATGTCATGTATTGTATGTAATGTATTATGTGTAATATATTATATGTAATGTATGTAATGTCATGTATTGTATGTAATGTATGTAATGTATTATATGTATGTAATGTATTATATGTATGTATTGTATTGTGTTTATCTGTCTTTCCTTTTCAGGTGTGTCATTTTTTTATTTTCTGTAGTGGGGAGTGGGGTTGTAATGTATTTTTTTGTTTTCTGTACTGTAGGTTTTTTTGTTTTCTGTACTGTAGGTTTTTTGTTTTCTGTAAGGTAGGTTTTTTAAATTTTTTTAATTAGAGTGTTGGGGAGGTTTATTAGGGGGTAGATAGTGTAGGTAGGTAGTGTACGTGTTAATAGATTAGTGTAGAGGGGGGTTAGTTTAGATTAAATGGTTTATTGGGGGTTATAGTATAGTGTTTGTAGTTAGTGTCATGATGGTCCTTGAGGACCGTCATGGCACTTATGTGGTTAATGTTGGGTTGTAACAGGCCCATAATGGTAATAATATACCCTTATGGGACTGATGGGGTTAAATAGAGCCTTATGGTGGTCTGGGATTGGGTAATAGTGTGCCGTGGCCCCTTTAAGGAGCCGCGGTGGGGAATTTAAAAGTTTTAAATGCAGCAAGGGGTTAATGTGGGGGTGCTGCAGGGGTCCCGATAGAGACCCCTGCAGCATGGGGATGTGTATAGGGTGCAGGGGGGAGCCTCACACTGCTGTCTCGGGCTGTTCCGAGGCAGCACGTAGAGGCTTTAGGATCCCTTGCGTGCACTTTTTGTCCACGTAGGGATTCTTACGATATGCGAGAATCATGCGTAGATTTAATGCTACGTAGCTCTCTCGGAGCCTATTCTCGGCCATTTTATCGCAGTCATATCGCAAAGCAGGCTGCGAGAGATTCGGTACTCGCAAACAGCAGGAAAACTGCCTTTTGCGAGCACCGAGAGAACTACGAGGGATAATTTAATAGGGCCCCTAATGTTAAAGTGACTTGCACCAAGAGGATATTGCAAATAGATCTCTAGCTCTAAAGTGACTGAATCGGAAATGTTGCATAACACTATCCTATGGACTCTATTTCCCCATGGGGGTCCATAAAGACCCATTTGTCCCCAACACTAACCATCTCCTAACTACACTCCGTTAAACACAGAAAATAAATACAATAAAAATAAGGTTGCCTAAAATAAGAAATAATTACAGAAAAAAATTACAATTACTTTAACACAAATTACAATAAAAATAATTACAATAATAAATAATACAAATAATAATAAAAACAATAATAAAAATAATAGAGCTCTGTGTTCCCCTGTTCTGGAAATAAAAGAAGCAACATATGACAAGCTTTAATAACAGTTTTACCCCTATCTGATAAGCTAATATTCTGTTGTCTGGTTGAACAGCCATTAAGAGAAAGGCCACACCATTATTAAACTTATTAAACTTATTCTCATTTAAAGACTAATCAGTCAGAATGCACAGATTTCAATCCCTCTATTATGATTATTTAAAATCACAACAAATGCAAAAATGGGAGTCGGTAGCCTTCTCTTACATAGTTACACAGTTACATAGTATTTGAGTTTGAAAAAAGACTTTTAGTCCATCAAGCTTAACCTTTTTAGATGTGTAATATGTGGATTAGTTTTTAATTGATCCAAACGAAGGCAAACAGAAAAAAAAAATTTGAAACATTGGCAATTGTCTCAAAAGGGGAAAAAAAATGAATTCCTTCCTGACCCCAGAAACTGGCAATTGGATTCCTCCTTGGATCAATACTCACTCTCTAATTAACCAGGATAACCATGAATGCCCTTTTTATTTAAAAATATACCCAGTCCCTATTTAAAGTTATCTATCGAATCCGCTGTAACCACCTCCTTTGGTAGAGAATTTCACAGATTAACCACCCTTACTGTGAAGAACCATTTTACTTCTAACCTCAAAGGGTTTCCTCTTCTAAGTTGAACACCTCTTGACACAAAAGGCTCCCTTGAGAGATCTTTATATTGACCCTAGATGGATTTATAAAAGATAATCATATCTTCTCTTAGATGCCTTTTTTCTAGAGAAAATAAGCTTAATTTGGTTAATCTTTCTTCATAACTTAGCTCCTCTGTTCCCCTTATTATTTTTGTTGCCCTTCTCTGTACTTTTTCCAGCTATAAAATGTCCTTTTTTACGAAGTGGTGCCCAAAATTGTACTCTCTTCTATACCCTTCTTAATACATGCTAATATGTTATTTGCCTTTGCAGATGCTGCTTGGCATTGAGCACTGTTACCTAGGTGGTTGTCCATAAGTACTCCCAAATCCTTTTCAATATCTGATACCCCTATATTTGCTCCATTAAGATTATAAATTGAATGGCTATTTTTCCTTCCCAAATGCATTTATTCATATTAAATCTCTGCCATTTAGATGCCCATTTCTCTAATTTATGTAAATCCCTTTGGAGGGAAACTGCATAATTTTCTGATGTTATTACCTTGTACAACTTAGTGTCATCAGCAAAAATGGAGACAATACTTTCCAGTCCTACTACTAATTAATTAATAAATATGTTAAAAAGGAGAGGACCTAATACTGACCCTTGAGGAACGCCACTTACCACAGTAGTCCAATCTGAGTATGTTCTATTTACCAAAACACTTTGCTTTCTGTCTTTCAGCCAGCTCTCTATCCATGAGCAGATATTTACTGCAATTCCTGTATCCCTTAGTTTGCACAATAGTCTTCCATATGGTACTGTATCAAAAGCCATTGCAAAATCCAAAAAGACTACATCCACTGAGTTACCTTGATCTACTAACCTCCTCATAGAGACAAATTAGATTTGTTTGATATGATCTATCCCTCATAAATCCATGTTGACTCCTACTTATAATCCTGTTCAAATAGACATTGGGCCCTATTTAATTCCATGCCCACAGGTACCTTCATACAGCCCGTAATTCTGCAGAGCAATTAAATTATAAAAGCCTGCAACGACATGGCAGAAATCCAAAACCATAAACCATGCTTTCATATGTAGCATTTCAGGGCAAGACCATGAACAAATCCGCAAGCCTGTAACTACCGATGTCATCATGACGCCAGTTAAAGGTGAGGTTTAAACGTCAATCAACTAGTGTTTTTCGAAGCCTGATATGCAATCAGACTCGTAATCCAGCAATGTGAACATCAAAAAAATTGAATGAAGAAACCAGTCTAGCTCATGTGGGTGACCTGATATGTATTAACCCCTTGATTCCCAAGATTGATATAACATGAAAATAAAATGTAAATAAAAAGATTTTTGATTGCAGTTTTGCAAACTTGAGACTATTGTGCAATTAATTCTAATGTCTTTCGTCGCTTTTGCTGTCTTTTTTGATTTTTTTATTTGCATTTACAGTGCTACGAACAGGTGTTTAAATCTCTTGCTAGTCCTCTCTAGTACCTGTAGAATTTTTGGCTATATTTGCCATTTACAGGTATGACAACAATTGCAGGCTTGAGGAATTGTAGCAATTTAAAAGCGATTTGTGATTTTAACATTTACGTGCTTGAAAGATCAAAGGCTGAGATGGGTCGGAGTTACAGGTACTAGAGAGGACTCGCAAGAGATTTAAACACCTGTTCGTAGCAACTGCAATTGTTTTTCAGCCTATAATCCGCAGATCATTTGTGGGTAGCTAAAAGGGGCCAATTTAATAGCCGTGTCTTTTGCAGGCTCCTTTACAAACTTCAGTAACTACAATTTGGCAAATTATTTATTAGGGCCCATACTCTTTTATATTATTCCTTATAAACCCTTCTAAAAGTTTTCCCACTACAGAAGTGAGACTTACTGGTCTATAATTCCCGGATTTGCTCTTGCTCTTTTCTTAAATATAGGTATCACATCTGCTTTTCGCCAGTCTTCCTGTTACAGAACCCAGTTCCCTCAGTACCCTTGGATGTATTCCATCAGGACCTAGGGCTTTATTAACATTTATTTTTTCCAACCTCTTTTGAATTTCTTCCTGCATTACCCAGTTATTTGGTGACGGTAGTGTAGCCCCATTATGTTGCAGTGTCCCAATTACTGGTACCTTTCTTGTGTATACCAAAGAAAATAACCTATTTAGCTCATCTGCCTTTTCCTGGTCACTAATTATCAGACAGTCTGTGTCACATTGTAATGTTCCTATAGCTTCTTTCCTCGCCTTCTTCCCATCAATACATTTAAAAGATCTTTTAGTGTTAGTCTTACTCTCCTTTGTAACTAATTTTTCATTTTCTATTTTAGCCAGTCTAATAGCCCTTTCCTGCCTTGTTGATTTCCTTGTACTCCCATAAAGCAGTCTCTGTCCCCTCTTGTTTGTATAATTTAAATGCCTGTTTTTTACTCCAGAACTTGATCTTTAAATCATTGTTAAGCCACGTTGGATGTGATTTACTCCTTTTACTTTTACTCCCACATGGTATATGGTGATAAGTATTTATATTTATTAAGGATTTAAATGTTGTCCATTTATGTTCAGTATTTTTACTTGTCGGTTCTTCATCCCAGTCTATACATTGTATTGCTGCCCTTAGACCGTTAAAATCTGCCCTTTTAGAATTAAGAGTTTTTGTTGGCCCCTTACAGTTTTGTTTTTTTAATTCAACCTCAAATGAGACTGTGTTGTGATCACTGTTTCCCAAAGGTTGCCCTATTTCAACATTTGATACCAGATCAATATTATTTGTGATAACTAAATCTAAGATAGCCTCATTTCTAGTAGGTTCTTGTATACCCTGGGCCAGATAATGAGCCCTATTCTCATTCATCCAGTTTATTTCAGGGTAGTTCAATTCTCCTATTATTAGAACTTGACCGTGCTCAGCTGAATTTCCAATAATTGCATTTTCTCATTTTCAATTATATTTGGGAATTTACAGCATATACCTACCAATATTCTTTTGGAACTTACTGTTCCCCTATTTAACTCTACCCACAAACATTCAACATTACAGCTAGTTCCAGCATATCTTCTCTGACGATAGGCTTACATTCAGGTTTAACATACAGACAAATCCCTCCTCCTCTTTTACCATTACCTCTAACTTTCCTAAATATCCTCTAACCCTCCAGTTTAACATGAGATTCATCCCACCATGTTTCATTGATGCTTATTAAATCCCATTTTTCATTAACTGTTAATAATTCTAACTCGCTCATTTTTCCTGGCATGAGCGAGCATACATCTTATGTTCTGAGTTTGTAGTTTTGAAGTGCCTGCCTCTGTACTTGAGTTACTTAGTAATACCTCCCTATTGACTATAATAACCATACCCCATCTCCTCCCCCATGAGTAGTTAATTCATCTTATACCCCCTCTATACTTTCTACCTCATTGCTATCATCTAGTCCACCCCCACCTACTAATTTAAAAACTCCTCCAGCCTTTCTATTATTTTATTATTATTAACTTTTATTTGTAACAAGCTAACATATTCCGTACTGCAATACAGGGGATAAAAACAAGGAAAAATACAGCATTAACAACCTTCCAAAAATGGAGGACCCTGTTTTAAGCTTAGAATCTTTGCAGAAAATGCTTTTTCCCAAAGCATCCTAGAAGACTGAAAACTCGCCACTTACAATCTAAAGGGAATGGAAGGGGCAGAAATCAGGGAACGATTAAACAGATAAGGAATAAAAAGGGTCAGAAGAGAAGTGAAAGTTAGAAAGGTTTTTCATTTAGAGGGAGAGAGAAGGAACAGAGGTGAGGGCTCTAGCTCATATGTTGTCTGCCCCTGGTGAGATAATATATGCAAGTAGGAAAGTCAGGTGATTCCCATTTCACTATATATTTAATCAGAAATGGGGTGGGAGGGAGGGCAGAATTCAGAGTAACCAGTGAGGCCTTCTGAAACAAGGATGCCGGTCAAATTTGGGGCTAAAAAGAAAATAATAAAAATACGGTATGAGGGACAAATAGAACAGGGAGGGAGAGAGGGGGAGAGAAAGGGTGAGAGAGAGAGAGAGAGAGAGAGAGAGCAGTTAGCAGAAAGGAAATGCCAAGACGTGTGGAAAGGAGGAGATCTAGGCAAATTATACAGGACATAAAAGGGGGAAGGGGGAGTAAAGCCAAGCAAGATAAAGTAAACATATGTTAGAAATAATTCTATGTCATTAAATATAATAACAAGCATATAGTAGAAATATTAATAAAAGATATTGGCTCCTGGGAAGATGCAGCTTTCAAGGTCTTCTCCATACCTGATGGTGTGTATGAAACTCTCAGAATTCAGAGTAACCAGTGAGGCCTTCTGAAACCAGGATGCAGATAAAATTTGGGGCTGATGGTGTGTATGAAACTCTCAGAATTCAGAGTAACCAGTGAGGCCTTCGGAAACCAGGATGCAGGTAAAATTTGGGGCTAAAAAGAAAATAATAAAAATTCGGTATGAGGGACCAATAGAACAGGGAGAGAGAGAGAGCGGGAGTGAGAGGGAGAGAGAGAGAGCGGGAGTGAGAGGGAGAGAGCAGTTAGCAGAAAGGAAATGCCAAGACATGTAGAAAGGAGGAGATCTAGGCAAATTATACAGGCCATAAAAGGGGGAAGGGGGAGTAAAGCTAGGCAAGATAAAGTAAACATATGTAAGAGTTTGAACTAATGTTAGAAATAATTCTATGTCATCAAATATAATAACAAGCATATAGTAGAAATATTAATAAAAGATATTGGCTCCTGGGAAGATGCAGCTTTCAAGGTCTTCTCCATACCTGATGGTGTGTATGAAACTCTCAGAATTCAGCGTAACCAGTGAGGCCTTCTGAAACCAGGATGCAGGTCAAATTTGGGGCTAAAAAGAAAATAATAAAAATACGGTATGAGGGACCAATAGAACAGGGAGGGAGAGAGAGAGAGGGAGGGAGCAGTTAGCAGAAAGGAAATGCCAAGACATGTGGAAAGGAGGAGATCTAGGCAAATTATACAGGCCATAAAAGGGGGAAGGGGGAGTAAAGCCAGGCAAGATAAAGTAAACATATGTAAGAGTTTGAACTAATGTTAGAAATAATTCTATGTCATCAAATATAATAACAAGCATATAGTAGAAATATTAATAAAAGATATTGGCTCCTGGGAAGATGCAGCTTTCAAAGTCTTCTCCATACCTGATGGTGTGTATGAAACTCCCAGAATTCAGAGTAACCAGTGAGGCCTTCTGAAACCAGGATGCAGGTAAAATTTGGGGCTGATGGTTTGTATGAATCTCCCAGAATTCAGAGTAACCAGTGAGGCCTTCTGAAACCAGGATGCAGGTAAAATTTGGGGCTGATGGTGTGTATGAAACTCCCAGAATTCAGAGTAACCAGTGAGGCCTTCTGAAACCAGGATGCAGGTAAAATTTGGGGCTGATGGTGTGTCTACCATCCTATCCACTAGCACACAAGCTCCCACATTATTAAGGTGCAATCCATCCCTGCTATAGAGATTCTATGCAAAGGAGAAGTCAGCCAGTGCTCTAAAAACCCAAACACCTCCTTAGTCCACCACTTTTTAGCCATGCATTACCTATCCTAAGCTCCTTCTGTCTCCCTGGGCTAGCAAAAGGCACAGGTAGTATCTCAGAAAATACTACCTTGGAGGTCCTTGCCTTAAGCGTATTCCCTAGTTCCCTAAAATATTTTTTGAGGACACTCCATCTAACACTAACTTTGTCATTGGTACCAATATATACTAAGACCACCGGTTCATTTCCAACCCCTCCCAATAATTACATAAAAATAAAAAAAGCATTACATAAAAAATAAAGACTTACACATATAATAAAAAAAGAATACATAAAATAAGAAACACTATTAAAATAAAAAAGACTTACAACCTGTAAAAAAGAAAGGGTTAATTAGTCTACTGACCTGGCCAAAATGCCCCTCCAGCGGTGAATCCCGATGCCCTGGTCTTCACTCTTCTGGGCCAGGAAAGGGGCCTCCATCAAAATCCTGAAGTCCTAAAAAAAAAAACTCATACTAACGGAGCTCCAATTTAAAAAAAGCATTTACACGTTCTGATTGGCTTAAATTGATGTCAATCAGATTTCAGCCAATAGGAACAGGATACACCCCTATATCCCATTCTGATTGGCTGAAAGCATTTACGTGTTCTGATTGGGTCTATATAGACCAATATGGGACTGATGGGGTTAATTAGAGGCTCATGGGGGGTCTATATAGAGCCCCACGAGTGATGGGGTTCATTTTAGGTACCGCGGGAGGGGTTAATTGTAGCGCGGGTCCTTTAAGGACCTTTGAGGTCCTTTAAAAACATGCAAGGTTGGAAAATCGAATTTGAAATGCTGCCAGGGTCCCAATCCGGACCCCCACAGCAAGGATTACTGTAGGGACCCTAGGGGGATAATGTTAAATTTACTCTTTGTGTGCCATGGGCCCTTTAAGGACCCGCATTGGGGGATTTAAATCTTAAATATTTCAATGCTGCGAGGGTCCCAAAGGGGGACCCCGCTGCAATGTTTCCTTTAATGAGCCTGTGGGGTTCCCGCAGGTTTGATTGCCGTCATGATGATAGGATTGTTTACTATTGGCTCTGTCTAAGCAGTAGCGACAGGCTTGCCTGCCCAAGCCCTGCACTGCTTACATATGGAACCAGGGTTTACAATTTCAGATCTCGGGCATTGAGTTGTTGCCTTGTTCAATTGAATAGCACTGGAATTGTAGCAGAGTGCAAGCCCACAGCAGGCCCGCAGTCAAACGGCCTATATACCGCGAAATGGGCTTCTGGTGAGGCAGACAGTTGCTTCCACTCCATGGCTCCTGTAGGTAAAAATCTGATTGAAGTTCACTTGTTCACTGTTGAACATAACACACCTTAATCTATCCTTCAAGAAATACTATGCTAGTGCTCCAAATATTCCTGTGACTGCAAGCTCAGAGAATCAGGGAATCTAAATTATAACCATGTCCTAAATACAATTCACCTATTATAGGGTTTAATTAATACAAAATAATACATAAAAACAGAACACAGTGTTCCTTTAAAATTATTATTTTTTAGGTGTTTATATGCGTACCATCCTCTACAAAGAAAAATATAGATTATAAATAAAAAAATGAACATCTTCTTTATTTGAATATAAAAATAGTATAAGATAATGAGTCATAGCACCATGCTAGCACTTTCTTAGTTGATGCTGAGTTTAAATAACATGGTGATAGTACATCAGTCTCACGTAAAACTCCCAAAAATAGTGCTTTTTATTTTGAACATAACATGCTGTCCTTTTGTAGAGCGTAGAATCATTTTCTGCTCTGTTTAAACCAAATAAACAAAAAATCCTAGCCACTTTATTTTCCCTAATACCAAAGTATATCTTCCTACAGATTCAGGGCCCTATTCTATTGCCCAAATTGCACATTTATACAGACTTAAAACCACTCTTTAAATTGCTACATAATCTATTATCTACCTGCAATCTGATTACGAGTTCCACGCCTCCAATCACTATGGACTATCCAAACCCGCAAAATCGGCCTTAGAACTCCATTGGTTTTAGCACAGCTCGAATATTAAGAGCACTAAATAATTGTTGCACAAGATCGATATTCTATTAGACCTGTAGCTATAGCTCGCAAATAAAGTCTGAAAAAAAGTATCAAAGTTCCTGTCAAAAATATTACAAGTACTAAATAGGACTCACAAGGGCTTTTTCAAACACTTACTAGAGCTGTAGCAGCAATTAAACACACAATACTGTACTTTAAAAGCATGGAAAAATATTATAATTAATTGCACAACCGTCTCAAAGCCACAAATTTGGAATAAAAAAATATTAATTTGAACAGTTATTTCTGACTAATATCGATACCGGCACTTAAGGGGTTAATACATATGAGGAAACCAACATGGTCTAGGACAGATGATCTAATGCATTTTATAAAGTGCTAGATTGCTTGATTGCGAGCCCGATCGGCAAAAATTATTTATTGACTCTCCGATTGCAGATTATGTCTAACTTCCATGTTTTACTGACATCATGGTGACGGTCTCATTTATTATTGGCTGTGTCTAAGAAGTACATTATGGGCTTGCTTAAATATTGTTAGTTCATATGATCCCGCCGACTGAAATCCTACTTAAAAAGGCAGTCAATAGAATACATCTAGACGATTAGAGAAAAAACAGCCACAACCAAAATCACGGGTTAGAGGCATTTGCAGGATCCTAAAAGAATAGGGCTCTTAGTTTTTTTACTTTTTTACAAAATCTCTATAGATAAAATCTCTAGTTGCACTGCCTAACCTCCCTACTTTATTAATATTCTAGCCAAAATATATCTTGTATTGTGTTATGTCATTTGTCTTTGTCATTAGTACCATATTTGAAAACAGCTCTATGGAGCAACTATGTCTTCTGCTTATTTGTACAAACAATGCAACAAAGAGGCAGAAAAAGCCAGTGGGATGTTGGTTGTATTGGAAGAGGAATCAATAGAAGAAAAGAAAATTCAACAAATTAGTCAATTTAACTAAACTCGTAAATGGTAAAAAAATAAAATGGTAAATGGTGTAAAAAAGCTTGACACTACCATTAGTCAGTGGTATAGTTAGATACTTGAGGAATGTACTTGAGAGGGGGGAGAGATAAAGGGGAGGGAGAGGGGGGAAAAGACACAGGGGAGGGAGAGGGGGTTAAAAGACACAGGGGAGGGAGAGGGGGGGAAGAGACAAAGGGGAGGGAGAGGGGGGGAAGAGACAAAGGGGAGGGAGAGGGGCAGAAGAGACATAGGGGAGGGAGGGGGTGAAGAGACACGGGGGAGGGGGAGAGGGTGGAAGAGACACAGGGGGCAGGGGGGAGACACATTAAATATTATTCTGTCCCGGGCAAGTTACTAGTATTCATATAACTTTTCTACGGGGGTAGGGAAACGCTGTTATTATGCATACATATAAGGGAAAGCTAGAAAACTGCAATTTACTAGGAGCTGATTATGATACACGGCCGTTTATGCAGCTGATATTTGTGACAGGAACTTAAGACCTAAAACGGTTATCTTTTTTGAGGAATTAGACAAGTTTTGTGAGGCTTGAGCTTTGGAAATTTCCCAGCCACCTTCATCTGCCAAAAGTGTCTTCGACATTAGTCATTAGATTATGTGCATGGTAAATTATAGTATTTTACAAATTACAAATACAAAAAGCTTGTTTGTTATTTAAAGCGACATGGCCAAAATACAAATTTTATATTTCTTACTACATAACTCTAAAATCTGAAGAGATCTTGGAGTTCAGGGAAATAAAATATCTCACTGCCTCCACTTCTTCGACAGCTATTTGCCTGGAACTGAGATTGCTGTTTGCCACCATCTTCATCTTTTTAATGTTGATCAGCAGACCAGCTATCGCAGTCCCTTCTTTTATTCTCAACAACAGGTTCTTTTGTTTCTCTTCACTTTCAGCCATCAGAGTAGTATAATCCGCATGTCTGAGGCCTTATGCAAAAGTTGAATAAATAAGGTGACAATATATAACCTTGTCACACCCTTGTGCCTCTCAAAACTGGACTTCACAAAACTGGTAATTTCTGGTCCATATATTGTTGGAGCCAAGTTTGCAGCATTTTAAGCATTCATTTGTGAAATTAGTGCAATTGTTCTATATAATTGGAGCACTGCTTGGCTGTGTTTTTTGGGGATTGGGATGCAAACTGACCCTTTGCCAGTCCACCGGCCACTGTTGACTTTTCCAATTTTTTTGGCATAATACAAACTACATTTTAACAGCATCATCTTATAGGATTTTGAACAGTTCAGCTGGGATTCCATCAACTCCTGCAGCCTTGTTATCAGTAAGGCTTCCCTGGGGTCCGTCTCATTTTACAGAGGTGTGTAATATGATGGCTCACTAGGGTCTTACAAGTGAACTTCACCTGCATCTTTTCTTATGGGAGCCATGACACGGAGGCCCACGTTATCACTTCTATGATCTTGCTAGATTCCTTTAGATCAGGGGTCCTCAAACGTTTTAAACAGGGGGCCAGTTCACTGTCCCTCAGACACTGTTGGGAACCGGACTATAGTTTAAAAAAAATATGAACACATTTCTATACAGTATAAATATATCCCTTCCTTTCTTTCATCCCTTCTCTCCTGTCTCCGTATCCTTTCCCTCTTCATCTCCCCTTCTCCCTCTCCTCTCCCTCTTGCAACTTCTACCTCTCTCTCTCTCCCTTGTCCCTTTTTTCTCTCCCTCTCTCTACTTCTCTCTCCTTATCCCCTCCATTCTCCCTTTTCATCTGCCCTTCTCACTCTCTTCTATCTCTCCTTCATCTGCCTCCTGCTACTCCTCCTTCTCTCTCACCCTTGTCCCTTCTCCTTTTTTCCTCTCTCCTCCCTTCTCTCTCTCCCTTCCTATTTTCCCTCTCCTGCTCCCTCTCTTTTCTTATCCATCTCACTCTCCCCTTTCCTTTTAACTTCTGTCTTTCCCTTTTCTCCCCCCCTTTCCCCTCTCATTCTCCCTTCCTTCAGCTCTCTCTTCTTTCTCTCCATCCTTTCATTATCTCTCCCTCTCCTCCTCCTCTTTATGTATCCTCTCCCTCCCTGTCTTCTCTCCTTTCTCTCCATATCTCTCCCTCTCCTTTTTCATCTCTCCCTCTCTTCCCTATCTCTCCCTCTCCTTTTTTTCTCTTTGTCTCCTCTCCTTTTTCTATCTCATTCTCTCTCTCCAGCTCTTTCCCTTCCTATCTCTCATTTCTCTCTTTCCCGTCCTATCTCTCATTTCTCTCTCTGTCCATATCCCTCCCTCCTTCCTCTTTACTTTCTATCTCATCCTCCCTCTCTCTTCCCATGTCTCTCTCCCTCTTCTTTCTCTCTCTCGCTGTCCATATCCCTCACTCATTCCTCTCTCTCCTTTCTATCTCTTCCTCCCTCTCTCTTCCCATGTCTCTTTTTTTTCTGTCTCTCTTTCTCTCCATCCCTAGCTCTCCTTTCTCTCTCTTTCCACGCCTACCTCCTTTTTATTTTTTCCTCTCTCTCCCTCTCATTTTTCACTTTCCCTTATCTCACCCTTTTTTTCTCTGTCCATCTCCCTCCCTCCTTCATCTCTCTCCTTTCTATCTCATCCTCACTCTGTCTTCCCATGTCTCTCTCCCCCTCTCTTCTTTTTCTCTCTCTCTCCCTCCATCCACTCTCTCGTTTCTATCTTTTCCTCTCTCTCTCTCTCCCTAACCCCCTCTTGTCTGTCTGTCTCTCTCGGTCACTCCCCTTGCCTCTCTACCTCACTCCTCTTTGTCTGTCTCTCTCTCGATCACTCCCCTTGCCTCTCTACCTCACCCCCTTTTGCCTGTCTGTCTCACTTTCCATCACTCCCCTTGTCTATTTACCTCACTCCCACTTGTCTGTCTATCTCTCTCTTCCCCCCACTCCCCCTTGTCTGTCTCTTTCTCGCTATCCCTCACTTCCCCTTGTCTGTCTGTCTCTCTACCTCACTCCCCCTTGTCTGTCTGTCTCTACCTCCCTCACTCCCCTTGTCTCTTTACCTCACTCCCCTTGTCTGTCTCTCACTCCCCTTGTCTCTCTACCTTATTTCCCTGGTCTCTTTACCTAACTCCCCCATGTCTCTCTCTCTCCCCCAATCACTCCCCTTGTCTCTCTACCTCACTCCCCCTTGTCTGCCTCTCTCTCTCTCCCTCACTGCCCTCTTGCCTTCCCTTGCCTTCATGCTGCTGGTGTGTGGCTCCTCCCCCTGGCGGCTGCTCCCTGGGTCAGCCCCTGCTCTGCCTAGTCAGATGACTAGGAAGTGATAGCAGGGACTGCGGCTGTGGAGACACAGAGAGATGAAGGGCCTAGGGGGAACAGGCAGGTGGGGGCCGGGTTCAGGACCGTAGCGGGCCGGATCTGGCCTGCGAGCCATAGTGGACCCCTGCTTTAGATATTCACTTTGACGTTTATTCTTACATAAGTGTGAGACATCATATTAAAAAGCCGTTGTCTAATTTCAGAGAAAAGGATCACGAAAGAGACAGAATTAATAAAGGTAACTGAAACAAATATAAAACTCCTATCGGACCACAGTGGTCAGCTTTTATTTTACCTGTATTTTCTTTTATATAACTAAACTTGATAAAAAGCAATATATTTATAGAAAGCAAAAAATAAACACAGACTTTTTTTTTTTATATATTTACAAAGGTAACATTTTCTTTTCTCAGCTGATTTGTTGTTTTTTATGTTCTGTGTATCTTTGTAAACTAATGAACTTGCCTTTAGAGCTGATAAAAACACTGGCAGTTTTAGAGGCCACATAGATAGAAGTTACCTGTCCATTCAAAGTTTTCTATGTAATTAGGTCAACAAAAAACAAAATGGTAAATTCCAGCGTAGCATAATTGCATAATCATTTAAATCATTCCCTTTCACATTCTATATACAGTTTGGATATTGTGTAGGTTTTTCAAAAGAGTATGTTATAAATATAGGACGTCATTTAACATTGCTACTAAAAGTAATATTGTCATTGTCATGAATCAGCCAGGGGCCATCTTGGACTGGAACTGTTATCTGGCACGTTATTGAACAGAAGGTTTTCGGCTCCCAGAGCCACTGTTATAATGTTATATATTCAGGGCAGAGTCCCACTGTTATTGTTATGCACTCAGAGAAGAGGCAGTTTACCACGTCACCACTAATAAAGTCGTCATAACGCATTAAGTGGACTGACGTGGGAAGTACTGCCTCAACTCATAACATGCGGGAAAGGGAGAGATGCTGTGGGTTATAAAATGTTGTAGTGGTATTATCTGTAAATATATTGTATTGTAATGTGGGAGCCATGTTGTGTGCAGTCATCCATATTGGGTCTGATACAGATAGTAACCTGAGTAGATCACCCATCTGCCTTCCAGCTATCACCTAAAGTAAACACTTGAAGTGATAGCAAGGCCAGAACAAAGGGGTCTATACAGACATTGAGGCACCTTAACCCCATGGGGTCTTCAGCCCAATATCAGGGTCATAGTACAGGCGCAAATAGATGTTTCTCCCTTGAGAGCCAGAGGCCAAGTGAACTAGGTAGCCACACCTAGTGGGCGGCCCATGGGAGGGGTCTGGAAGTTCCCAGAGCTTACCTCTAGTCCATTGGCCAGAGGTAATCAAGTTACTCTGGAGATTACCCCATTGGCCAAGAGGAAGATGAGGGTTGGACAAGGGGGTAGCCACTCCCTGTACTGGTTTTGTGAGTTGTTTAAATACTTGTGTAAAAATAAAGAAGTTGTTCTTAATTTTCATACTTTGACTAAGCATGTATTATTGACCCCGAGGCATATGCTTATAGAGGAGCTCGTTCTGACTCCCTACCAAGGTGCTCCCAGGTACACTTCCACAGCAAGCTGGGACTTATGCCTTTGTACCGACAAAGACTGTCCATAGGTCTAGAGTCACCCAAACTTAGGTCTAAACCTCCTGGGAATAAGGGTACTGGATACTCTAGATCCCATCATCATAGTAGGTTGTGACAGTTATTACTTTGTACTCACGCATTTGAGTACACAGAGAAACATAAAAGTAAATGAAGGTACCAGTGTTACTTTTTATTGCTCCAAGACTCCATATTTTAGACATGGTAGAGTGACATGAAAGCACTGACGAAGTTATGCAAGCTGCCATTAAATGTTATTCAAAGCTGAATCTGATTAGTGGAAATACCAATAGGTCCACATTGTCCCATTTGAGGATACTACAAGGGCCATATCAGTTGAACCGAGCTGCAGTTGTCTTTAAAACCTTATGTTGCCGGCACTTAAGTAATTAAAACTGCTTTACTCCATCACAATGAGCAATTAAAACAAAGTAAAATATGTGGAAAAACCTTTTGCTTGAAGCCCCGTCACTGTTTTATGATTACTTTTATAGCAATCAAACTGTTTAAGCCGAATACAAGCAGGAGTCCGCTACACAATTCATTTTTATTAGGCACATTCTCTCCGGTCTTTTTTCATTCAATAGTCTTTTATTAGAAGGCATACCATAATACAACATTGTGAACAACTGAGTTTTGCCGGTTATATTACATTAACTGTCTCAATAAAACATTTTCCAATTATTAACCGACTGGACCTTCATATTTTACATTTTTGATTATTATATAGCTATAACATAACTAGAAATTTAAATTAAATAAAATAAAAAATATGCTGAGGAAAAAACAAAAGGAAAAGAAAGAAGAACAAACTAGTTAGCTAAACAATATTACAGCTAACCTGGAGTAAAGGGAAGAGTAAGGTTAAAGTGACCATCGCTAAGCAAATGCAAGATATACCTTAATAAGCATTACACAAGTTTCCTAAGATTATAATTACCTCTATTTCAGAGCTGAAGCTTGAGAGAGGGATCCAGGATTGATTTTCGCGTATCCTCCGCCTCTGACTCCTCCCCAGTATCAGTATAAAAAAATGTTGGCGTCATATTAAAGGGATGCAAAATGGTGACTCCAACCAGGGTTCCCAGATCTATTGGAATTGGGGGGTCTATCTAGGATAGTGTGGGTTAATCTCTCATTAATGAGTAAATAGTTAATCTTTATAATTATTTCCTGCTGAATAATCAGAGTATTGCAGTATATAGTAATACCTTTTTTATTGGACAAACACATTCATAGGTTTCATGATGAGTTTTCGAGAGCGGCCCTTTCTTTGTCGAGTCGGAGTCAATACTAATTATAAATTCACAAATACAGCAAAAAAATCCCGGATCACATATATAGTTGTGAGCGTACGGGCCGTTGCTCACGCGTAGCGAGGGCGGCCGGGGCTCGCGCAGCGAGCAGCGGCCCTCGCGTAGCGAGGTCACTGGGCAAGGGCCTCAGTTGCTGGCATGGAGCGCCGAAGGCGCTCCATGCTAGCAACTCAGGCCCCTCGCGAAGCGAGGGCCTCAGTTGCTGGCGAGGTCACTGGGCAAGGGCCTCAGTTGCTGGCATGGAGCGCCGAAGGCGCTCCATGCCAGCAACTGAGGCCCCTCGCGAATCGAGGGCCTCAGTTGCTGGCGAGGTCACTGGGCAAGGGCCTCAAACTCTCGCAAAGTTCACGTCGCTACTCAAAAAACACGACACACAAATTCCGACACTCGCTAAATTTTACGAGGAACGCAAACGACCTACGAAACACGTTACCACACATTACGACCTCGCAAACATCGGACGCAACACGTCGACATACAAACATTTAAAACACAATAAATACACACAACACACACATAAAAAGCTTACCTACAGCAAGAGGAACCATCCAACACCTTCATTTAAATAAAAATAAAACACTTTAGACACTAATAAAATCGCTAAGCGAGAGAAAAAATGGCCGACGGACAAAACGAAAACGAGGCTACAGCACTCTCCACACGTAAAACACCACACCACACTCGCAAAACACGACACGAAACTCGAAAACCACTACAAACCAACAACGGACAATACGCAAAGACGCACAACACACATAAACCTCCATTTAACGCAAATGCGGAAGTACGACACTACGCGAACGGTTTCGCCTCGCGCACGCACAGTATTACACTGCACACATTCACCACGCTTATAGAGCAGCTCCACAACACTAATGCTGCAGCAATGTCAAAACACATTCACAGCTCTTCAACACAATGCTTCCAAATAGGTAAAGTATATTCATTTATTAATGTATTATATCTTTACTATTACACACCAAACAACATTAGCTCACTTACAATAACATTGCCGTAATTTTTTGACGGGCAAGTCACTAGTTAACAAATAATGTTCTGTTCAGCCAGCTTTGCAAGTGTGTGGGGGTGAAGACCAGTGTAAGTAAATTGGGATCGTAAATTGTTTCACTTCTAAGGAACCATAGAGCTGTAACCAAACTAAAGAAGAAGGCAGAAAACAAAAAAAAATAAAAAAAAATAAACACACACACACATATATATATATATATATATATATATATATATATATATATATATATATATATATATATATATATTTACAATCGTGAAATTATCACCTTGAAATTTAAAGCTGATTGATGTCTTCCATCTACTAGCTATGTGTGTTTTGGTAGTCAGTGCCAGTAGTTGGAATAATTTATTTTGGTGTTGAGATAGATTTCTTGTATGAATTTCCAGGAGGCAAAACTCTATTGTGATTGGAGTCACCTTCTTGAAGAGTGTGGTGGCAAGTCGGGCTAATTGTCCCCAGATATTCTGAACCAATGGGCATGACCACAAGATACGGATGTGGTCTCCTATTTGTTGACATCCCCTGAAACATTTATTGCTCTCTTGCAAATTAATTTTCTGTAATTTATTCTGGTGTGCAGTAGGCTCTCTGTAGGACCTTGATAGATGTCTCCAAAAGAGCCAATTTAAGTAAGCCTCTGGATAGGTTTGAGTAGGATTCTGTCCTCTTGTCCCAGTCCCACTCTACCCCTAGATCCTCTTCCCATTGCAACATAAATTTGGGTTTCTTATTGCTGGTAGAGTTAGTAAAGGCATCATAGAGTGACCCCACTATACCTTTGTTAAGAGGGAGGTTTTCTACAGATAATGGACATCCAGGTGTCCCTGGGGGTCCCAGTTCTTTCGATGTCTTACTAACCCAGCTTCTGATTTTTAAATAATTATAAAATTCTGTGGTGGGCAAGTCATGGGTTATTCGGAATTGGTCATAGATCAGGAGATTGTGGTTTTAATAAACCAAGTCCCTATCCTGTCAAGGTTTCTTAAGGTCCACCATAGTTTAGAGATGGCGTTTTGAGCCTGCCATAATTTGGGGGAAAGATATAACAGACAGTAGAAGAGACAGGCCGGGACTGAGCCGGTTCCTGGAGTTGGCCCACCCACAAGAGTTCAAAGTTAGAGAAATCATAGGGTTATCGTGAGCTGTGAAGGGGGCTAGTTTTTTTTTTAGGAATCCAAATTAGTTTATTCCAGCTATGTTGGATCATTTGTTGATTCTCCATGAAGACCAGGGATGGATGGTGCATAGTGGAATGTGCTAGGGGCAGAAGGGGCCAATTGAGCGACTTTGAAGTAGTACCTCAAGTTTGGACACGAGAGCCTGCCTCTATTTTTATGCCTGAGCATTACCTGCTTGGAAATATGAGTGCGTTTATTTCCTCATATAAACCTGAATATACTATTTTGAAATGTATCTAATTCTTTTAGTGAAATTGGGATGGTAAGAGTCCTAAAGAGATACAGAATCTTGGGCAAGATGCTCATTTTGGTGGTTGCTATACGGCCCATCCACAACATTTTTAATTTTGCCCATTTCTGCTTGTTTTCAGTCAAAGTTTTGGACATAGGGGGATAATTTACCTTGTATAAGTCGGATATTTCAGATGTAAGTTTTACACCCAGATATTTTATACAATGTTTGGGCCAAATAAAGTTGTAGTCAGATTTTAGAGTTCCAATTTCAGTTTGAGACATACCCAGCCCTAGAGTTTCAGTCTTCTCCATATTTAGCTTGAGGCCTGAAATTGTGCCAAACTTTTATAGTGGTCATGAGTGCTGGAATGGAGTGGGGGGGGGGGGGGGATCTAGTCAGGGTGCATAATAGGTCATCCAAGAAAAGAGAGCATTTCAAATTCTGGAGACCCTCCCAGAACACGACCCCTTTGTGTGCTAGCTCTTGATATGGAAAGAGCCTTCGACACACTGGAGTGGTCTTATCTGTATGCAGTGCTGGCTAAATTTGGCTTTAAAGGGAGATTCATACAAGTCATCAGAACATTATACAAAAATCCGCAGGCCTGTCTGAAACTCCCGGGATCAGAAAACATCTCGAACCTGGCAAGGATGCCCACTGTATCCACTGCTATTTGCTCTGGCGATCAAGCCTTTGGCTCAACAGATTAGATGCAACACTGAGATAAAGGGAATGCAGGTGGGTCTTCATCACTTGAAATGCTCGCTATTTGCGGATGACCTTCTCTGCACACTAACGGAACCGGCAACATCAATTCCCGCCCTGCTGTCAACCCTAGGCGGATTCGGCGCCGTGTCGGGCCTACAAATCAATGTTGAAAGGACTGAGGCCTTGGGAATTGGCATACCCCATAACCTGGTTTTCAGAAGATGCTCTGCTATCCCACACCTTCCTTATTACTAAATATCCCATACCAGAGAGTGAACTCTGGAATTACAGAAAAAATAAGACATTGGATGTCCTCACTAGCCCGGGTACATGGGACCCCTAAACATTCCCGGTGGTCGACTATTTGTGCAAAACTGCCCTCTATCAAAGGCTTTCTTGGGTCTCTATATTCTTTTCTGAATGACTCTCTAAATAAACAGAAGCCAAAATATATGCTTCGGTGGGAGAAAGACCTAGACAGGGAGCTAGATGAGACAACTTGGAGAGAAATTTGTACCAACTTAACAAAAGGAGCGTACACATATAGCCTACTTGAGACCTCCGTCAAAGTTTTGCATAGGACCTATTATACTCCCTACCTTATGTCCAGGCTTAATAACAGTCTTATCGAGGACTGTTTTAGAGGGTGCAAAGCTAGGGGAGACTTTCTACATATATGGTGGACGAGTCCATTAGTGCAGAAGGTGTGGAAAGAGATGACTGACTTATTTTCGCAAGTGACAGAAACCAAGCTGGGGCCGGAGATAGAGACCTGTCTTCTGGGGGTTCATGGACCCAGTCTCTCTAGAGGCTAAAACAAACTATGGCAATTCATGGCTCTCGCCACCAAAAGTTGTATTGCAAAAGACTGGAAAGCTGCAACACTGACCTCCAGAGAGATCATTTTGAAAATGAACTATGTTATGGTAAACGAGAGAATTAGAGAAGTATAAATTAGTGAAGCCGTCTGGCCCTGGGGATTTGCCTAATTGAAGACATTGGATAGTGCTTTTCACTTCCTCTTGGAAAATATCCAAATTTAGGTTAACTAAATGGTGATCCGGGATTACAGGAAGATTATACAAGCCGAGAAAGGAGTCTATTTCTGACTCTTCATTGAGATTGGGAAGAATAAATGAGCTGATAAAATTTCTGGATACGCTTTTTGGATATCATTGGGGCTGGTAGAGATTTGGCCATTAGCCATTCTAATCCGAGTGGCTTTGCATTGGGAGTACTTAGTGTTTGGTCTCCTAGCTAGTAGAGTATTAGGCTTGTTCGCCTAAGTGTTTTGTCCTTCTCATCGAAATTCTCATGTCGATGTGTCAAAATATTATCTAATTCTGTCCTTGTTTTGTCTATTTGCTTGCTCCTTTTGAGGGAGGGATTCTGCTGGTTTGTTTCTTCCAGTCTCTTAAGTGTAGTTGTGAGTTCTGTCTCTTTTTGCCTAAGGATTTTTCTATGGTTAGAGGCCAGTTTGATGCAGGTTCCCTCTATGAAGTGCTTATGAGCAACCCAGAGCCGGCTCCTGTCTCTAGTGATGAATTGGCAATTCATTCTGTGCTACTAGGGTTAGACAATAAAAAATAATTTATTTTCCAAGGCCCTCATTCAATTGCGATTTTGCCAATTGAATAGGGCTCTAAATAAGCACATAATATATATTTTTTAAAGAAGTTTTTAGTTAGTGAAAACCTTGCTTTTGGATAGATGCTTAATAACTAAAAACTTCTTTAAAAAATATATGTGATGTGCTTATTTAGACCCCTATTCAATTGGCAAAATTGCAATTGAATGAGGGCCCAAGTGTGTGTGGGAGGGGGGTAACAAGTTTGGGCCCAAATCCAGCTCCATAAGCACCAGGGCGTGATCTGACCAAGGACAGGGGCCAATCTCAGATTTCTGGATGGAGTCGTAGAGGGATGAGCTAAGAGAGCGCCAAAACTAGAGTATGTTGTATGGGTTGGAGAGTAGTACGTATATTCTCTCCTGTCGGGGTGAAGCCCAGGCATCAACAATCCCCAAGCTGTTTAACAGGGACCTAATCTGTTTTGTCTTATTTGGGAATCTAGTGCGAGAGGGCTTCCCTGATCTGTCAAGGATTGGGTCTAAAGTAAGATTAAAGTCCCCGCCAATTATCAATTTTTCCAAGTTCTGCGTTTCGTGTCTTTTCCGCATGCCAATTAAAACTGTGTGGGAGGAAGTCGTAGGGGAATATAGGGATTCTAAAGTTATTCTGACGCCCGTGACATTTCCAGTCACAATTACATAATTTCCGTCCTCGTCCATAATTGTATTTTCAAATTGAAAAGTGAAATTTGTATGTAGGAGGATAGCAGAACCTCTTAGTAGGATATGTGGTCAGGTAGTAAGTGGGATAGTCCTTATGTAAGAAGAAAGAGGTTTCTTAGCATGAGAAAAATGGGTTTCCTGCATAAATAATACCGTTTAGGGTTTTGTGTTTTTAGTAGAACGTTAAGGCCTTCTGCCTCTTGAAAGGGGAGTTGAAGGCCTTCACCCTGTGGGTTACGAAGGCATAATCAGAGGTAGTCATTTAAGGGTGAATGTGGAGTAGTGGATGTGTGTGTTGTTACCTGATTGTAGACCCTGTGAGGGGCAAGGCGGCGGAGAAGCGAAAAGCTGGTGACCACGCATCAAGATAGTCTGTGGGTGGCAGATAAATCATTTTGTTATCAAGGAGAGATACATAAATGGAAATACAGGGTATTAGTTTTGCTTTATTTAGGTAACATTACTTAGTATAAAATGGCATGTCATCAAACATGCAGTTAGCATTTCTTTTAGGTTACAACTAGTATAACTCAAGAATAAAAACATTTAACTACGATCAACTTCTAACAAGTGACCTTTGTTGGATTCTCGTAAATAAGAATCCAACCTACATAAGAAAGACGATCCATCCAGCAAAATTTTAGTGATAAAAACAAGTTCTTATCTTAAACCGTTCTAACAGTCAGTCTTATTGCACTAAATGATAGCCAATGAGCGCCTAGCATTTTACTAGCTATCAACAAGCTTCATTAGAATCCAAGTTGGTAGTCTCTAGTCAGGTCTTATGCCCAACTTAGGATCAGCAGTATGGCAAGTGTCCTCAGTGCAGGCTTTATTCCTTTTGTTTTGTCCGCTTGGACTATCTGGGAGGTTCCCGGATCCTCCAGGAGTCAAGGTTTGTTTGCCATGGTCTTGTTCTGTTACCAATGTCCACTGTCTCTTGGGGATGGGTGGGGGAGATTGCTCCTGCCTATCTTCCGTTGTTTCCTTGGAGCAAAAGTGTAAGTGATTTAACACCGTTAAGCAGGCTTCGAGTGAGCAGGTGGTATAAGTTGCGCCCTGGTGGTTGAAGGAAAGGGCAAACAGAAAATTCCAACAATATTGAATCTTATTTTGGAGAAGAATTGCAAGAGTAGGTTTCATTAACCTCCGCCTGTCCAGAGTGTTTGGGGACAAGTCAGCATGTAAGATAGAGTTCTCAGGTCTTTAATGGACCATAAATTACAAGCTCTCGGAAATGCTCATTTTTATCTTTACTGCAGTAATAAAGTCTACAATTTCCTGTTGAAGTTAAAATGTCTAAAAAACTCAAAGGATTAAGCTGACATTTTAGACAGCAACAAACTGTGTTTTGCCATTTGAATGTGCTTGAGTTTTGTGACCCTTGCAGAACCTCCCAAGTATAGGAAGCTCAATACATCCCTTAGCTAAAAATGTTTCAAGATTAACTGGGTATATATCAAAAAAGTGAAATATGCATCCATTCTAAAATGAAAATTGTTTTTTTCACTTGGTTTTCTATGCTTTGCTTGATGTAAAGCTGTATTGATGGATTTCATGTCAATTTAAATACTCCTTTTCTAAATGAGGATAAATCATTAAATGTACCTTTGCTTGAATAGCCTGCATGAAATGTGATGGAACTTTCATACAGTTTTTTTGAGGTTACAGAGTTTTGCCTGTCAACTTCAAGTGGTAAAGTATAAACAAATAATTTGAAAGTGGATTCTTTAAGTCCCGATAAATAGAGAAATCTGTATTTTAAGAAAAATAAGAAGACGAAAAAGAGATTCCATCTGCAAGTTATATATATCACATTTAATAGTTGTCAAACTACGAATCGTTGTCACACTTTACAAGCTTGCAAAGCGAGCTCGCAAGAACTGCGTCCCTCGCAAAGCAAGGGACGCAGTTTGGCGAGGGTCCGCATTTGCGGAAGGTGGAGGTTCCAACGTTTCGGCTCATTGCAGGACGCAAATGCGGACCCTCGCAAAGGAAGGGGCAGCATTTGCGGAGGTGAAGGCTCTACGGCGTCTCACACGTGGTTACACCCACAGAAGCGGCACTTTACCAAAATACATCTAACACGCAATCACTATATACAGACATACACAAAAAAATACGACCTTAACGGCTGAACCGGGCGCACCTGAAAACATTAAAAACACAATAAATACACACAAAAAAATACATAAAAAGCTTACCCACAGCATGGGGGGCACCCAGGACCTCTGCAAGTGAAATAACACCTCAATTTAAGTCCAAATTCACGAGTTTACACACACAAAAATCCCCTAAGCGAGAGAAAAAATGTCTGCCGAAAAAAAAACCGAAAACAAGGCAACAGGACCCTAAAAACGCAAAACACCACCAAGCACATATGGCTTTTCAAAAAAGCTGTACGAGGTACAATATACACTCTTACCAAGAACGCAACATCATCCACAGCCGCCTACCCACATACACATTCGCCGCCATTTTACAACACTAACTTACACAATGCAGAAGTACACCGCTACCCTAACGGCTTTCCGTCACTTACGCAGACTATTTACACTACACACTGCACACATTGCTGACACTTACACCTCAGCTCCACAACAGTGCAAACCTACAATGTATGCTGCAGGAACATCAAAACAGATCGTCAGCTCTTCAGCACAATGCTTCCTGCATATATTACTTCCAAACAGGTAAAGTATATTAATTTATTAATTATTTCATTAGCATACAAAAACAAATATACACAAAAACAAAAAAAACACTCACAATAAACACAAAACCCATTCACTGTGCGACTCACAACGAGCGCCAACGCTGCTCATAGCACACAAAGCCTTGCAATAAGCACAAAAAGCAGATCCCTGCTGATAAAACAATAACAGCAAAAGCGACTATCGAAAACAAAAAATACCAACAGCCTTGCAATGAGCGCGAGGCTCGCAATGAGCGCCGAAGGATCTCGGACCACCCCAAAAAAAAATGATGTCTGCCCAAAAAGCATTACTTGCCTTACAATTTTATTGCCCCGTCATTTTTGACGGGCAAGTCGCTAGTTTTAAATTAAGAGTGATCAGTACATTTTCTACCTCTCGTATATGAACACTACGAGATATACCAACATGAATGGCAGAATCCAACCACTTGTTAAAGGTTGATGAGTTGTGAAAACATTCTAATTATAAAATGTTATAGTAGATGGTTTCCAAAAATACTGAGGGAACCTTGTGTTGAAGAGTCATAGAGTTAATGCTTATTGTACTGTCATGAATAAACATTTTGTAGCAAAAATCTTTTAAAGAAGAACAAAAAGTTGGATATCAATTCAACTTTTACATTTTACAACTTTTATATGCTGTGACGTTTCAGTCCCCACTTCTCCTGTATAATAATACTTCTTATGAGGCTTTAGAAAAGAGACAGACTTTAGGCCCAAGTGATTTTAATAAAATATGTCAGTGAGGCAGAAATGAAAAGAGACTACAGTTTCTGTTTCACTCTGTAGAAAGGTTCCAAGCAATCGGAATGCTAAGAGAAAAGTGTTAAACAAGGTTATTATAACAAAGGGTAGATAGGGATGAGGGAATATATGGAAAAAAATACACAAAAGCAATTAAAATTGAAATTTTTTGTCTTTATATAAACTTTTAAGAAACAACAAACATAACCTCAAAATGTTGGTGAGGAACGCGTTGGAAAGTTGTTTGGGTTTCTCAGTATCAGAGTCGCTGTTTATCTGGGTTTCCTGAATGCCCTGTTCTGCCAGTTGTTGGATGTCTTCATTTGTAAAGCTTTCGCCTGAAGCCTGCAGCAATACCTCAATGTTCTGGGTGTTGGCATCTTCCAGACCAGCCGTATTGACCAGGTCTACAATCTCTTCCTTTGGGTAATTCTGATGTTATACAGCTTGTTTCTTTTCTTGAAGCAGTCGAACCAAACTTTGTTGGCTGAAAAGCTTTCACTCATATCTGGTGTTTGGCTTTGAATATGATCGTAGATGCTTCTGGACTTCTCCATTATGATGGCTTGGCTGAATCGCATGTTGCTCTCCGTTTCATCATCGATCCAGATGGAAAGCTGCTTCTTCATTTTCTCCAGGGCGTAACTCCTGGAGCTGGGAATCTAGTTAACAGAAGAAGTAGTGCAGGTGTTTGCCGAAGACTTGATTTTCTCCCTTTTTTTATGGATGGTGCGGATTGTGGAGGCTGGCAACTTTAAATCCGCTCTGATATCCACTTGGCATTCTCCTTTTTCTAAGTGGTAGTGCACCTGTATCTTCACATCCGGAGAAATTCTGTGGCTCTTCAGTTTGGGCTTGATAATTTTTTTGTAATACAGTACGGAAAGATATAAAATTACTGTAGATTTTATTGGACAATTAACAACCACATGATCTGAAACAAGAGAACATGAAAATATTCTTTGTACCTCTTCTCTCATTGGTTGCTGTAGGAATTGGTCTCTTTCTGCGGCTTTCTACTCGTCCAAGCTGACACTTTAAATCTAGTGGCACGGATCACAGCATTAAACAGGTCCAGCGAGGGGGGAAAAACAGCATTATAGCAAGGCATAGTGTTCAACGGGGATCGGCTGCCTAAAAACAGAACTATAGCAGGGTTTAGCGTTTAATTACAGGAAAAACAGTGCTATATTGAATTAGCGATATAAAGGCTAGCGTTAAGCAAGGTATAGCTGTACATAAATAAAAACTAACTTTACTACAGGAACACCCTCTCTGAACCTGTGCAGCTAGTCTTGCTTTAGCAATTTTACTATATGGCTCCAAACACTAGCCTGTAGCTGTTATAGGAATTTCCACATGCAAGCGCATGGAGCACTGGCCAACCCTTCTCTCCAAATGCTCTACTACTGGGTCCATTACAAATACACTTATTTTGACCAATTTCCTCTATCTCTCTCATAAGCCCTCCTCAGTTTCAAAATATTTGAGCTTTAGCCTCATAATCAAGCCTTTTAGTGAACAGTTTGGCTTGATTTACTGTACTATTGATTGATTTGATCTTCTTGTAATCCAATTGACTCTAAGCAGTTTTCACCAGCACCGCAATTCAAAGGCATCAATTCTATGGTGCTCAGATTTCTTTATGGTCCACCTCTTGTAACCATATGTTATTACTGTGAATACCATAGTTCTGTGCAAACCTTTGTTGACAGTATAATATCTTTGCTTTTTAATAGCTTGTACAGACTTGCTATACCTTTTCTTCCAGAAGCTAACATATTTTAGTTCCATGGCTTCAGTCACAATCTTGTTGGGGAACTTCTTCTGTCAGTGTGTCTCTGCAGGCCCTACCCAATGAAGGAGTCAAAACCAGTGATATCAGTCAAAAAAAAATATTACAAGTTTGGAGAGAGCCCCACAGTTTCACAGAAGAAAATATGCAATGGCCTGTCGTATTTATTTTCACATTAGCCTTATATGACCTTTTTACTGGGTTGAGGAAATGCTGTTTTCACACTTACATACAAAAGAAAGCTGGACAAATAGAGTTTACTAGAACTTGATTATGATATTTGTCCTTGTATGCAGCTGGTGTTTGTGAGGGATAAGATATAAAACTGTTATCTGGTTTGTGAGGGAGTTACACAACTTTTGAGGTTTTATACATTTTTCAGCCACCTTCATCTGCATTAGTCATTAGATTATATGCAAGGGAAATAATACTATTCTGCAAATTACAAATACAAAGAGATGGCTTATTATACATACCTTCAAAGCTACAGTATAAAATGGATGATGTCTTACTACATATTATAAAATAATATTTTTTTTTCTACAAAATTCCTTAAAGTTTTCTACCTTCAGACAACATTGCCTAGAAGAAAAGGCTGACTACTCCTAAAACCAGAATTCTGCTAAGAACAGAGTTCCTGCCAGAGTAGAATCATGTCCAAGATAGTGGCAAATACTCTTATCTCAGGGAGGAAGGTCAGAGTCCAGGTGAATCCACACAGCAATTAACAAGAGTCTTCAAACATGTGGTAAAGAGGTGAAATCAAATGCATATAGCTACAAACGTAAAGAAGTCCTTGTTCAAATTCACCCAACCAAGAGAAAAGACCAGAAGATAGCATGCAGAGATACTGCTGAATTTAACTGATGTTGTCCAGATCAGTTTGACTAGCAGTCTACATAGGTACAGCATTTTTTTTAACAATCAGGGCACTGCCTTTTGTGGCTAACATTTAATGAAGAGAAATACAAGTTTGTAAAGCTACCATTTGAATCTGGACCTGCTCCTGATTAACAGCTTCCATGGAATCATTCAAAAGTGTCATCCATTATGGTGGCTTGTTTATAGATTAAATTTAAAATACTAAAAACATCCAAATGAGGAAAAATAATGCTTAAGTAAGATTCAGCATTCCATGTAGATAGATGAGATCTAGAATCGTCATAAACAGAACAAAGGTTGTGAGGATGATCAGAAGGAAGAGTAGAAGTGTTATGGAATGCATGAATAACCACAATAAGGTTACATGTTCCCACCTAATCAGGGGGAAAACATCTGTAAGCCCATTTACACAAATATAACAAAACCATGGAATATTAGGTGGTGCCTGAGTGAACAAATGATTCATTTTTTTGGTAAAATCAACATATTGAAGATAGGAAAAATGGTAAGAGGTACAGAAAGCGGAATTAGAGAAAGAATTGTTGGCAGACAAGTTGGTCATGTTAGAGCAAGCTGAGTGACCAACAGATTTACCAGGATCAATAGCCTTAATACAATTCTAACCAGTAAAATTAGTGGCTAATTAGTGGCTAATACTAGAGATTTTGTTAACATGTATCCCTTGAGTGTCTTTAGAGCCATAGTTTTAATTTTTTCGAGCTATGTCCAATCCCACTAGCTGACCACTTATAAAAGGACCTTGGCCATGAGAAGTTGATTGGATCCATAGGAATCTCATAAGGAATATGTCATACCAATAGTAGTGGAGGCAACAATGAAAGCACAAAGTAGTTGGTTACATTGTGAAAGGATTTGATCTATAGGGAGTATCTACAGATAATGACCAAGACATATGTGGACTATATGTGTCCTTGTGATCTGTCATATCAATGAAGTCCTGAAAAGGGACCATAGAAGGAGGCATATGTACCAAATTGGCTAGTTACAGTCTTTACAGGATTATACATCTTACATATGGCACATGGCAAGGTTGTTGATGTAGCCCTTGATGGAAGGTAAAGAGTAAGGGGAGTACCAGTATTGAGCGATTCCTTTCAGCATGAGATGTCTGGACAAATGAGTCAGACTATGTGTTTGGCAGCAAACTTCTGTAAAGAGAGTACTTAGCAGTGCCACTTTACCAGTACAGACATGCCTGATTAGGCTTGTGGTTGGATCAAGAACACCTCCTCTAGGGGTCCACAGATGTGTTTCAGCCACAGGGGCTGTTTTTTTAAATCTTTAAATCTTGTCATGTTTTTCTCTCCAGGAGGCACTTGTTGTGACTTGTCTGTCAATGCCATCATGATTGGTCTCGCCACTGCCTTAGCAGTTTTATCAGCCAGACTGTTTCCCTGGGAGACAGTACCTCTGGTGTGGACTGCACACTTGACAATGGCGAGTAGCTTTGGACCATGGACAGCATCAATAAGCTTCAGAAGCAGTTGTGTATGTGGAGTGTTATATTTTATCTTGAACCCTCTCTGAGATTAGTTGCTGGCATGCGAGTAGGTCATAGAACAGGCATAGGCTGAATCACTGTAGATGGTTGATGTGTGCCCTTTTGTCATAATGCCTGTTTCTGTCAGGGCATACAGTTCAGCTTGCTGTGCTGAGTAGGTAGTAGGAAGTTTTGCGGCCTTTAGGACTTGGAAGCTTTGGCCTTCCAGCCGAATCACAGCGGTCCCCCACTATTTTATACACAAACAAGGTATAATCCACATTGGGCAGAGGGTGAGCTTGTAGATCTTTTCTCAGTGTTGTTTATTGTATGCTGCAGCAAACATTGGCCGATCCAGTTGTGTGAGTAAGATTTCACAACCTGATCTCCGCTGCGCTGTGATGCAAGAGTTAGCCTTGGTTAGTAGGACATGTACTGCATGACTCACATAGGAAGTGGTATCAATTCCAAGTGTGACAGAGTTAGACTTTTCTAATGCAAAGGCTACAGCTGCCATAGCATTGTCAAAGGGATGTAGAAGCTTTACCACTGGGTCAAGTCTTGAGCTGAAAAAGGCAAGTGGCTTGTGCCCAAGCTTCTCTTCTGTGTTAGTATAGCTGTAGCAATTATATTGTTTTCTGCAGAGAAAAGGTGGAAAGGTTAGGATTAGTCTTAGATGCCTAGGGCAAGTGCTCAGAAACGTAGGAAATCATCATCTGTCAACTTCAGGGTATCCACCTCGGACCTACCCAGAATAAGATCCCTCAATGGTCATGCAAGCAGGACAAAGCCACAAATCCACAGTCTACAGTATCCTGCCATGATGCTTTTCTTTGTTTACTGTGTGCCCTTTTTCAGCTAACGCTGTAATGGAATAATCTAAACATTATTTGTAGGTGATGGAACAAAAGCAGGTGGTTATCCAGGTATTGAATGAGAGTGCCAGTCAAACAAATGTTTCCTGTGCAATCAACCGGTTGAAGATGGAAGGAGACTCACAGCATCCTTGAGGTAGTTTGTATATGTGTACTGTTTTCCACAATAAGTGAATTCAAGTAATTATTGAGATTCACGGAAAAGATGGTGGCTGGATTTGGAACCACTGCTATGATTTATTTATTATTTATGAGAATTAGATTATGTACCATTCTCCACTTGCCAGTTATTCTCTGTTTGATTGGTAAGATGGGAGTTTTGCAAATGCTGGTGGTGGGTACATGACTACAGCTTGCAAGAGGGCTTTAATAGTTATTTTTGATTATTTGTTGTGCTCCCATTGATATAGAGCTTTGTCGTATCCCGGGCGGTAGGGCTTCAGACTTCAGCTGTATCTGTACTTGTTCAGCTGATTTTATTATCTTTGCCATTCACCTTGCAATAGCCCACATCCACATTCATTTCCTCTGTTCCCTTCTTATTCTTGTTTCTTATCCATAGAAGTGGATCCTTACTTTCCTTATCCTTGGCTTGTACTTCCAATTTTTCCATGTGCTTCCTCTGGCTTTAGTTCAATCTGTCCTTCCTAATCCTCTTACTCGCTTTCCTCTTCACCTTCTGACTTGCTCTCTCTTTCCTTATCTGATCCCTCTACTGTCTTAGGGCTCATATACACTCTTTTAATAATGGATACCTTTAAGTTGGCATGCTGTATAACAATGGAAACTGTCCCTTGCCCAAGTCCTTCTGCCTTTGTATGCGGATGGAGCAGAATGATAATAATGGGGCTGGGAACATGGTTTCATGAAGCCTTCCCTCCTTTCACTTGTTTCATACTCTCCTTTAACCATATGCCTAAACAATTATTCATACAGTAAACATCTCTCTTTTTTCATTTTTTGACTCTCTCACATGTATGGCTGCCTTATTCTTATCAAACATCAATGAATCCCAGGACCCTCCTTCTGGCCAAGGCTTAGGTGTATTTCTCAAATTTCTGGCTACTGGATCTCAACACCTGTTTCTTTATTGGATATGATCAGTCATGAAGCTTAGTGGGGTTTCAAGAGCCATTTTCATGTTTCTAGCAAACAATCTCAGAATTGAAGCAAACATGTTTTGTAAAAAGGGTCAGGATCGACTGTCATGACCTAGGGGTGAGGAGACCAGGTGCTTTGGCGTTTGCAAAGCATTTGCAGGACCACCAGTTTGGCATTTCCCCAGGCTCCAAAGTGAGTCAACCACGGGTCTTTGTGCCTAGGGAACTTGAATAGGCCAATCAGCAAAAGGCCTATGGTCTATGGGGCTTAACATGGGAACAGCTTCCACATAGATTGTCATTGTAACAGTTACAGTTAGGATTAAACGTTTTCCTTTACATTTAGCCTGTCTGAAAGGGCTGTAAACTGGTCAGGGCTTTCAACAGTGGGGTTCAAAAGGGTCCCCCTTGACCCCCAGAGTGCGTTTGTAGCATTGACTGGCTCTTTTGTGAGACATCAATTAAACCATAACCATGTAAGGGAGTCTCCTATAATTGATTGATCCCCTTTTGATCAAACTTTTTTAGATGCCACACAACAATCTTCTACCTGACTAATAAGGGCAGTGAAAAGTTTTAAAATCTATTTATGAATATCCTGGGTTACAGGTGAACTTTCATTTGGGTGGCTTTAAGACTTTTTCCTCATGAAAAGACCTTCACCAATTCTATCTGTATTGCTGAATCTCAGGCCTATTTAGATACTTCTTTTCTAAATGAGGGTTGAACATTACCAGCCTTATTCAATTGCGATTCAGCCAATTGAATAGGGCTCTATATAAGCACATAGCATATTTTTTTACAGAAGTTTTTAGTTGGTGAAGACCATGCTTTTGGATAGAAGTTCACTAACTAAAAACCTCTGAAAAAAATATGCTATGTGCTTGTATAGAGCCCTTTTCAATTGGCCGGATCACAATTTAATAAGGCTATTTATGTACTATTTCTTGAATGCTGTATAACACTATATTCTTCATAACATATGATGGAACAAGACATATGATGGAAGTTTCTTACAATTTTTTTGAGGTTACAGAGTTTGCTTGTTTATATTCTGGTGGTAAAGTATAAACAAACAATTTTTAAGTGGATTTTTTAAATACCCAAAAAATAGATAAATCTTTATTTTGAGCATAATAAGACGAAAAAGAGGTTCCATCTGCAATATATTTTCTAAATGTATAGTGATCAGAACATCTTCTACCTCTTGTATATGAACCCTGTATAATATGATATGAGGCATACAAACATGAATGGCAAGATCCTACCGCTTGTTAAAGGTTGCTGAGTTTTTGCCATTTATGGTCAGTGGAAAAAGTGTAATCATAAACTGTGTAAACCCCTTTGATTAATTTGTATCATCAGGTTGTAATTTAGATAATATTTATAGTAGATGGTACACAAAAAAACATAGTGAACCTTGTGATGGAGAGTCATAGAGTACATGCTTATTGTATAGTCACAAATAAACATTTTGTATCAAATTATCTTTTACAGAAGCACAACAATTTGAATAAACAACCTTTATATCTTAAAACTTTTATATACTGTGACTCATCTGCACCTATTTCTCCTGTCCAATGATACTACTTATGAGGCTTTATAAAAGAGACAGTAAATGAGGAGGAAACAACTACAAACAAAAGCTAACTGCAGGGACCCCTGTCTGAAACTGCTCAGCTTGTCTGCACTGGCTCATCCTTCTCTACAAATGCTCCATACCTGGGATCTTTATAAATGCATCTATGAACCTTATCGCTGGCACTAATACACAGTCTTTTCCCAGGCGATATATACTGCCAATTCTTTCACAGGTACCTTTTTACTAGCAGTAGCTTAGTCAGTCAGTATTTTTTTCCAGACAAATTCCTTTCCTCAATACTTCCAGTCACACAGACTCTCTTTCTTAGATCCACTTATTTCAACAGATTCCATCTCTCTGTCTCTTACAGGCCCTCCTCAGGCTGAGCTATACCTCCTAAATAGGATTGTCTCACAGTGATGAACTAGAGCCTGCAGTCTTATTGTGATGCTATAGGGCTTTACTCAACCTTTGCTATTGTTGTTCAGTAATTTAGTCATTTCAAGTTTACTGTGACCCTATGGACCACAGCATGATAGGCACATCTGTCAGCCACTGTCCCTCTGAGCTCCCTCAAACTCATGTTCATTTATTCAATGACTTCATCTATATACCTCTTCCATTCCCTTCTTCTTGCACCTTTAATCTTTCCCATTATCAAACACTTCTCTAGAAAATCCAGTCTCCGAATACAGAAACCGATAAATTTTGAGATAGTTGAGTACCGAGGGTCCACTGTCTATTGTTGGAGCCGATCTTGTAGATTTCTTAGAATTACCTTACAGGCATGTGAAATTAGTGCAATTGTTCAATAATTGGAACACTTTTTGGCACTGTCTGCTTTTTGGGATTGGGATGTAGACTGACAAGTCTACTGGCCACTTCTGAATTTTCCAAATGTGTTGGCCTAATGAAAGTAATACTTACACAGCATCATTGTGCAGGATTTTAAACAAGTTCAACTTGGATTCTGCCATCGCCTTCTTGCGCCTTCAATCTGTTCCATTATCAAACTCTTCTCTAGAAAATCCGGTCTTCAAATACAGAAACCGATATATTTTGAGGTAGTTGAGTACTGAGGGTCCACTGTCTATTGTTGGAGCCGATCTTGTAGAGTTCTGGCATGTGAAATGAGTGCATTTGTTCGATAACTGGGGCACTCTTTGGCACTGTCTGCTTTTGGGATTGGGATTTAGACTGACCCTTTTGAGTCTACTGGCCACTGCTGAGTTTTCCAAATTTGTTGGCATAATGAAAGTTACACTTACACAGCATAATTGTGTATGATTTTGAACAAGTTCAACTTTGAATCCATCAACTCATGCAGCCTTATCTGCAAGTCCCATCTCTCTTCACAGTTCATGTATATGCCTCTGATTACTCTGTTCAGCATTGTCAAGCATTCGTTATTTTTATACTAAGGGATTCCGTCTTGTGCTTGGCCTGCTGTTGTCTTTTACTTTATCAGGTGGGTTGAGCTGCTGAGGGCACTTACAGTAGTAACCACCCCTTTCCAATTGTGCATTTAAAAAAGTTGATCTGCTGTAGCCAAAATGGTAGACTCTACAGCAGCATAATTGCATAAAAAAGGTAATAAATTAGAGGATGTATTATTTTGTTCACATTCTAAAAACATTGTACATTTTCAAATGTAGTTCTTCAGCATAAAACTAAATACAAATAAAAATATATATGTTGTCCATAAGCAGACAATATCCTATCTACCTCTATACCAAATTACAGGAATGCCACCGCCAAACCAGAAAAAACAAATCTCTTTTCACATCAAACTGCACCATAAATCAAGTCCTAAACACATAAATAAATAAAACAAGTTGAAATAGGATTACAAGCACTTAATTCTTTATCTATATATATAAAAAATATATATTGTCTTGTGATTTTCCTCTCTTTATCTGATGGTGCAGAGCACATTTTGGAAACACTACTTTTCTTAGTATACATATTTTATTACTGTGTACATGATTATGGTTAAATATGAAATAAGCCATTGCAACTTGAATAGCAGTTGCATAAGGTTTTTAAGGTTATTGTGTTTTTTGCTTATACTACTTTCATTGGAGAAAATATAAGCATGCAATTTTCAAGGTCATCCTTGAAGTCTTTAGAAATAGCATATTTATTTTCAGTGTTATAGCATACAAGTAAGAAGGTTATAATTTGGAGTATATCCATATTAGATGATTATATTGTGTACAAGAAAACTTAGTGAACTTATGTTGTCCTGTCAATGAGTGCAAGCTTATTTTTGCACCAAGAAAAACAAAAAAGGTATATTCTCTCTTTTGGTATGATATTAGCTTTTAAAGGAGAATGGGAATGGAAGACCTCTATCTAAATATCTATCTATGTATGTGTATGTCCAGGTTAGTTACCTAGTTATTGTGGGAGGGACCTTCCCCTTCCCCCGCCTCATCCTGTCGGTGATGCCCCCTCTGTCTTTTAATAAGCACTTACGGCCAGCTTCTTCCTTGCACACTCCAGTTGATTTTCGCGTCTGTGCCTGGAGGGTGTTTTATGGAGATTCCTTGTCTTTTGGCTTGATCAAGCCTTACTTTGTTGGATTTTTGGCCCTCATCTTCTAAGCAACAACTTTGCCTATGTTCAAGGTAAGTTTCTTTTATCAAAATGCACTTTTATGGCCCTTTTTCTACCAATTTTGGCCTGTATCTACTAAACAGTAACTTTTTCCATGCCCAAGATAAGTCTTTCATCACCTTGTGGCTTTCAACAAGCCCTACATTTGCAGATTTGGTCCCTTTTCTATCAGATTTAGGGCAATATCTACTAAGTAGTGACCTAATTCATGCCAAGGTAACGCCATTTCCACTGCCATACAGCTTAATCAACCCCTAAACCATTGATTTAGGCCCATATGTACTAAGCAGTTATCTTGCTTACATCAAAAGTAATGCCATTTCTACTACCATGCGGCTTAATCAAGCCCTACATCCCAGATTTAGGCACATACTGTATCTACTAATCAGCTATCTTGCTCACATCAAAGTAACACCGTTTTTATTGCCACATGGATTTGAAAAGCCCTACTGTGCAGATTCAACCATATCTAATGTCCGTGAGGGCATTTTCATTGCTGGAGACCAATAGGCATTCAATAAGTTGTAACCACCTGTCCCTAAGCACTACATGGCAAATTTCGACCCTCATCATTGTCCTCACCCAAGTCCAAGGATATGCCATTTTTTTCCCCAATAAGCCCACATTTTAGATATCGTCCCACATATACTAAGCTTCATCCTTGACCATGTCTAAGGACACGCCTTCTCCTTACCACGACAATCTGGCCCACTGCTCAGGCTAGATTTCGTAGCTTTGGTCACAACTACAGCTACCCTTCACCATAGGAGAGGGACTCAACCACATACTGTATATATACAGTTGTGCTCAAAAGTTTGAATAACCTGGCAGAATTTTGGCATTTATTTAGAAAATATGACTGATCATGCACATTTTTATTTTATTTTATTGAAGAATAGTAATGATATGAAGCCATTTATTATCACATAGTTGTTTGGCTCCTTTTTAACTCATAATAATAACAGAAATCACCCAAATGGCCCTGATCAAAAGTTTACACACACAGGTTAAAATGGCAATTAAAGGTTAATTTCCCACACCTGTGGCTTTTTAAATTGCAATCAGTTTCTGTATATAAATAGTCAATGAGTTTGTTAGCTCTCATGTGGATGCACTGAGCAGGCTAGATACTGAGCCACAGGAGCAGAAAACACCTGCGTAACAAGGTAATGGAACTTCATAAAGAAGGAAAAGGATATAAAAAGTTATCCAAAGCCTTGAAAATGCCAGTCAGTTCTTTTCAATCACTTATTGAGTGGAACATTTGGGGTTCTCTTGATACCAAGCCAAGGTCTGGTAGACCAAGAATGGTTTCAGCCACAACTGCCAGAAGAATTGTTAGGGAATACAAAGAAAAACCCACAGGTAACGTCAGGAGAAATACAGGCAGTTCTGGAAAAAGATGATGTGGTTACTTCAAGGAGCACAATAATACGATACTTGAATAAAAATGAGCTGCATATTCGAGTTGCCAGAAAGAAGACTTTACTGCGCCAATGCCACAAAAAAGCCTGGTTACAATTTACCCGACAACACCTTCACACGCCTCACAGCTTATGGCACAATGTAATTTGGAGTGACAAAACCAAAATAGAGCCTTATGGTCACAACCATAAGCCCTATGTTTGGAGAGGGGTCAACAAGGCCTAAAGTGAAAAGAATACCATCCACACTGTGAAGCATGGTGTTGGCTCACTGATGTTTTGGGATGTGAGCTCTAAAGGCACAGGAGGAATCTTGTGAAAACTGATTACAATTTGCATTCTTCTGCACGAAAGCTGCGTATGGGACGTTCTTGGACTTTCCAGCATTACAATGACCCTGAACACAAGGCCAAGTTGACTCTCCAGTAATTACAGCAGAAAAAGGTGAAGGTTCTGGAGTAGCCATCATAATCTCCTGACCTTAATATCATTGAGCCACTCTGGGGAGATCTCAAATGTGCGGTTCATAAAAGAGAACCAAAGACTCCTACCTCCTGAATTGCTGGCAACCTATGTTGCACAGGCAACACGGCCAAAATCTTGCAAATTTCAAGGTTTCAGCTTCAGCAGATTCCTAGCTCTGCCTTTCTCATTTATTCCTCCATGTCTTTTCAGTTGCCCCCCCCCCCCCCGTAAACCGCATATCTGCCCTCCACTTCTCTGCCACTCTGTATTATATAATACAAGTTAATAAAGTTTACACTTCTCTCTTACCATTTCCCATACCTCCTTTGCCTATTAACCCTCTCAGTCCTCCAAGTGCACAGGTATCCTTACACCCATCTGTTCATCTTTTCTCTCTTCTCTCATGTCTCTCTCTCTCTTTCTTCATTCACCACTCATCTCTACTTCATCTCCTTCATCCTCACCAGCCATTGTTTACTCCCTCACTCCTCTATCTTTCTTCTCGCTTCATCCGTTCTTTCCCAATTTATCGCTGTTATCTCCTCTTCTCTCATAGCTACCTTTCCTGCACCATTTTGTTTGTATTTCTCATCATACCTATACATTTTCCTTACCACTTGTCTATCACTCACAATCCTTGGCGCCTCATCTTCCCTACATTACCACTTCTCATTCATTTACTTTCAGCATCAGCCTCCTACTTTTCCTCATACTCCATCTCACCTTGTTGTACCTCACGTCAACCTCGAAGCCACCTCCTATTTTACCCTCCTGTATTTTTCACTTTCTTTCTTCCTCCTACATCACTTAGTATTTGAATACTCAAAAAGTATTCATGCTATCATGCTTTTGACACTGCCTAGTCACAAGCTTTGCAAAGTCTGTTCCTAGCAGTACCATCTATATGTGCCAGCATTGAGCTTAGCCCCCTCAGTTTATCCACCATGATCTACTGTCATCATTCCAATCATTCATCTTCGGCTAAATTCTAGGATCAGACCACAGCTTTACAACTTAATTCCAATGCTGAAAATGGACCTTAGGCAGCTGCTTCATCACCAGCTCGTGCCCCATCCATGCCAACTTCCAATACTTCTCCATGACACTGGACAGTTCCATGCCTTATGCAAGAGCTAAAAGCCTATAAAACTCATCCGGCATCTGCCAGAAAAAAAATAGCTTTTTCTTTAGGAAGCTATTCGACCTCAAACTCCTGCTCCAAATATTAACAATGACCAATTCTCCCAACTCCAGCGTATGATTGCACACATTGCTGTCTCAGTACACTCCCTAGTAAATTGCATTATTCAACTAGAGCAGGGGTGGGCAAGTTTGGGCCTGGAGGGCCGCATACAAACCTGGATTTGAACATTTCCTTTCTGTGCTCAGGTGAGTCTATCAGGGTGACTGAAGAAGTGATTGACTCCCCTCTGCGTAGCAGGGATATCATCGAATCCAGGCATGTATGGGCCCCTCTTGACCACCGCTGGCCTAGAGAATCCGCCACCATCCACGGCTGTGCTCCCACTGCCACCACCATCATCAGAAAGAGGTGAGACTTTGCAAGCACCCCTGAACATCATAGCAGGCCACTTTATATCAACACACCTCAGGAGGGACATTGTAGAAGGCTGCAAAGTCAACCTTGTTTCACTCCAAATTTCATCAGCTGACACATCTGACCCAAAGACCATGGTGCAAGGAGACATATATTTCACAATCCAGTCAAAACCGCTTAACCGAAAAGTAACACAGAATTTGCAACTACCACGTGAACTGGTCCACTCTGTGGGAATATGCGCACCAGCCTGCCAGCATTACCAGTCTCCTCCACTTAACTTCAAAAATTGACTCTCAAGCTCTCATGGCAAAACTAGTTCCTACCGTTTTGCTCCTGGATACCACCTCGTCTGCACGCCCAGTCAAAGATCACTTAAATTGCCTTGTGCACTGCCTGGCAACTGCAGCAATATGCAATAATTGCAACTCACACGGTTGCAACTTTCGCAGGTGCAGACTCCTCCATGAATATTTGGTCTTCCACCAAATCAGGATTAGCCCTCAACATTCCCGCCTTTCTTTACTACCCCACTCACCATCCATCATCTCATCTCATCTGATACCTCAGGGATTTTCTAGAATTTTTTCACATAGGAGTGTTAGCACTGCCCCATGTTTCTTATACTTGCAATAATCTCATGAATGTGATGTAGTGAAGGACCTCTATTCCATCAAGGTCAAGAAAGGCTATGTTGAAAGTCTCTGCATCAACCTTACCAATATAAAAAGTCAATTCTTTGGGAATCACCACCAGAAAATGCTATCAAAATAAGTGTCTCGTTATAGAACTTTTAGCCCCCAAGGACATGGAATTTGGAGTATTAATTCCTTTATTCCAGCTCAGGACTTTACCCTGCAGTATGCCAAGGTGGCCAATGCCATCACAAATAGGTCGTAGGAGCTGGCTCTACAAAGCAGACATCCAGGACTGATGTTTGGCTCTAGAACTATCCCCAAAATATTCAACCAGTTTACCGAAGCACTGTGCTGAATCTTTCTGAACAAACTCTAATGCCACAGCATGATACACTATCTTGATGATTTCCTTTTTACTGAGAAAAACCCAGATCCTTTTTTCTAGCTTTAATTCCTTGGCATCATACTTGACGCAACTAGAATGGAATCCAGACTCCACAAGTACATGTAAAACATCTCTACCGCTAAGTCTAAAACCATCAAGGACCTCCAAATTTTGCTGTACCATCTCATCTATGCCTCAAAGATACTCCCTCAAGTATGCCCCTTTTTAAGCAATCTCCTCACAGAAGAAAATCATCCCACTATCACCATACACGACGATTCCATTCAAGACTCATTCCTTGGAAAACCTTTCGCAATCCTTCTTTCTAGCCCAACCTTCTCAAATTACTCCCAAACTCACAGTTTTCACCTACCCATTTTAAACTAATATTTTCCAAAGAAATCCTTACCACTTGCTCCTCACCAAACACCTATGTCAACTCCATGATACCAATACTAGCTGCAGCTAAAGTTTCAAAACAAATCCTTATCTTATATGTCACCACCAGCCAAATTACCATATTCAAGCACCTCAAATCATCTGAGACCAGAGAATTTTCTCTACTCTCTCTCCTACAATTTCTTTCTCATCCATTTCCATCCAGGGCTGCAGACAGTCATTTCTCACCCTTTTGCTTTCAATCCTCAGGAATTCCATTTGTTTCCTCCAGATCTCACTGTAGGGATCCATTGGACCATCTGCCTGTCATTCTAAATTTTAACCTCTCTGAACCCAAACTCGCGATACCATGCTTAACGGACTCGCACCAACCACACACCAGTCCTATAGCCAAACTTAGCAACTTTTTCAAATCATTTCTGGCCAATTACCACCTCTCTACCCTATCACGCTACCCATTTAAACTACAATAAAAATCTGAATTTAGTTTCATTTGTCTTGTTCTCTTACTGCACCACCTACCTGTTCTTTAGAGACATTGTAGAATGGTCCCCTCCTCTTCATCTGTCCAGGCTTCCGATCATTGGTGATCTTTTCAAACAAATTATTACTTTATTTTCTCACTACCCTTTTGGGCCCAATACTTCCTTTAATATCCAAGCTGCTGCCACTTGAGACCAAGTTAATTCACCATTTCATAGACCCAATCTCATTACATCAATTTGCACTCTCTGTTTATTATCCACGAAGACTAGTCTTCCTCCATTCACCGTAACCTACTACCTCACTTACTACCTAACTTGTCATGTCATTATCATTCATGGAACAATCTGCTCATTGACAGATATGTGGTTGCAATATGAGTTTACAGTTTGTGCTACATGCTTAATAAGGTGATTAAGGTAAAATAGTTTCATTTAGCAGGAGTAGATCCTGCATTACACTTTGACTTCCATTATGTATTTAGATTATTCTGGCAGTGAATGGGTAAAATCAGACTTGTTATTAAATGGTGTTATTGGAACATTGCAGGAAGTTGTGCATGGGAGCTGAAGAGAAACTGCCTGACATCACTGCAATACTACAGCAGTTACATTGTAAAATAAAATCATGTGACCTTATGAGTTACATTAAGATTCAGGTATACAAAGTTTAAAAATACAATAAAGGTAGAGGCTTTTTGTTTAATAAATGCTGTAAATATTTTAATCTTCTTTAATATAGAGCCCTATTTAATTGTCCAAATCGTAATTTAATAAGGCTGTGAATCCCTAGCTCTAACTATGAGAACTGACACTAAAATACATGGCATACACTTAGTCTCACCACACTCCAAATGCTGTCTTTTTGCAGATGATTTACTATGCTTCCTAAAATGACCTTTTATTTATATCCCCATTCTTATACAGACATTATCCAACGTTGGACACTTTTCAGGCCTAAAATTAAATGTGGATAAGACTGAAGCTTTAAACATAAACCTACCACCCAGCATATCAGACATCATGGACAGGGCATATCAATTTAGTAAAAACTAACATTATAGTTTTTGCGTACACTCTAAACTGATATTAATTTTAAAGATCTAGATACATTCCAAACATTTCTATTGAAATGTATCTGGTGAAACAAACCTCCCAATTTTAAACTCCACTACAGAGCTGACCAATTATCTTTTATTCCCCAAGCTCACTTATTGGGCCAAAAACAGATTTGGGTATCAATGGAAACCTTTCTTATGTCTCCTTATACTTGGAATATAATTATTTGGATTTTTAATTCTGTTGCTACCCTACCCCAAAACACTAGCTCCCATTCTAAATTTACAATAAAACAATTAAATTAGGCAGCAGAATGACACAAATTAGGTTTTACCCTTTCTCCCCTAACTTCCCTTTTACCACACCCACAATTTCCACCAGGACTCCTAGATAAGAGGTTCACATTATTATTATTATTATTAACCTTTATTTCTTTATCAAAAATTCTCTAAACTACAGCATATTCTTCTTCATAAACTTCTCTCAAGATGCTTCATAGGATTTATCTTACTCCTTCCAAACTAACAGCTTGCCGCAGGGGTGCATAGGGCCCCCCGCCGCCCCCCACATTATCCCCTTGCATCAGGGGGTCCCCGTTCGGCATAGATCAGGCCCCCACTGTATTTAAAAGATTCAAATTCCCCGCCGAGGCTCCTTAAAGGGCCCCCGGCACACTATTAGCCAATCCTGTCCGCAGCACCTAAAATTAACCCCCTTCTATGCTGGGGGTCCCCATTGGGACCCCCAAATTGTCCCCACATTAACCCTATGCTGCAGGGATCAATAGGGACCACTGCAGACCCCCTACATTAACCCATTGCAGCGGGGGCCCCTGATCGTGACCTTGCTGCATTTACAAATTCAAATTTCCCGATTCGCAAGTCCTTAAAGTACCATAAAGGTCCTGAAAGGACCCCATGCTAAAAAATATTAGCCCTTGCTGTGGGGGGTACTAAAAGTACCCCCCCCCCAGGCAACTAAACTTAACCCCTTCACTCATGGGGCTCCATACAGATCCCCATAAGCCCTTACTTAACCCTGTCACTCATGGGGGTCAATACAGACCCCCATAAGCCCTTAATTAACCCTGTAACTCATGGGGGTCAATACAGACCCCCATAAGCCCTTAATTAACCCTGTCACTCATGGGGGTCAATACAGACCCTCCATAAGCCCTTAATTAACCCTGTAACTCATGGGGGTCAATACAGACCCCCATAAGCCCTTAATTAACCCTGTCACTCATGGGGGTCAATACAGACCCTCCATAAGCCCTTAATTAACCCTGTAACTCATGGGGGTCAATACAGACCCCCATAAGCCCTTAATTAACCATAAAAAACTCTATCTCAGATAAAGCTTACAAACTGCAAAATAAATTAAAATGGAGAAGAAGATGATTTATTTTCTTTTATTATTAACTAGCGACTTGCCCGTCAAAAATGATGACAATAATATTTGAAGCCTGGCAATACTGTTTACCACACATTGCGAGTCTATCAGCCGCCACTTGCTCACTTGCTGGCCTTGCGATGGGAGAGGTGTGCAAGAGCTTTTGGCACTCGTCGCAGCCCTTGTAACGAGTGCCTTCGGCGCTCATCTTGGGCCTCTCCCCCCTCTACTTTATAGTCCTCTCGATAAGCGCCTTCAGCGCTCATCACAGGCCCCGTAATGAACGGCTTTGCCGCTCATTGCAGGCCGCGCATGTACTGCACGCATGCCTCTCCCCCCCTCTCCCTCCCCTGTGTCATCTTTCTCCCCCCTCTTCCTCCGTGTCTCCATTCTCCCTCCCTCTCCCTCCCCTGTGTCTCCTTTCTCCATCCCTCTACCTCCCACTCCCGGAGAAATGTGCATGCCTGGCTGATGCCACCCATTGTATGATTCGTGGCGCAATGAGCATTCGCTATTTACGCCGCGCATTGCACATGCGCAACTTGCCAGTTATAGTTGTTGTAATTGCGAGTTTGTCGTAACTTTTAACATTGCGTGATGACAACTCACAATTACCACAACTATTATATTTATTGATTTTATTCCATGTTGTTCTTCTTAACCTTATTTTTATATATTTTTTTTTCTGTTATATCTACCCTGGTTAAAGTGAATTTGTAAACTATTACTTGAAATAATTTAATATGAAAAAAAGAATAAAAACAACAAGAGATATTTATATATCACTATAAAGACAACAATGCCTTACACTGAGTAATCTGTTATCAAAACATTTTTTTTCTTACAATTACTTTTTTTCTATTACTTTTAATGCATGTAAAATGTTTTGTCATTCAAAATAGTTATTTTCTTCTATATATATATATATATATATATATATATATATATATATATATATATATATATATATATATATATATATATATATACAGTTGCAAGCAAAAGTATGTGAACCCTTTGGAATGATATGGATTTCTGCACAAATTGGTCATAAAATGTGATCTGATCTTTATCTAAGTCACAACAATAGACAATCACACTCTGCTTAAACTAATAACACACAAAGAATTAAATGTTACCATGTTGTTATTAAACACACCATGTAAACATTCACAGTGCAGGTGGAAAAAGTATGTGAACCCCTAGACTAATGACATCTCCAAAAGCTAATTGGAGTGAGGTGTCAGCCAACTGGAGTCCAATCAATGAGATGAGATTGGAGGTGTTGGTTACAGCTGCCCTGTCCTATAAAAAACACACACCCGTTCTGGGTTTGCTTTTCACAAGAAGCATTGCCTGATGTAAATGATGCCTCACACAAAAGAGCTCTCAGAAGACCTACGATTAAGAATTGTTGACTTGCATAAAGCTGGAAAGGGTTATAAAAGTATCTCCAAAAGCCTTGCTGTTCATCAGTCCAAGACAAATTGTCTATAAATGAAGAAAGTTCAGCACTGCTGCTACTCTCCCTAGGAGTGGCCGTCCTGTAAAGATGACTGCAAGAGCACAGCGCAGACTGCTCAATGAGGTGAAGAAGAATCCTAGAGTGTCAGCTAAAGACTTACAAAAGTCTCTGGCATATGCTAACATCCCTGTTAGCGAATCTACGATATGTAAAACACTAAACAAGAATGGATTTCATGGGAGGATACCACAGAGGAAGCCACTGCTGTCCAAACAAAAGATTGCTGCACGTTTACAGTTTGCACAAGAGCACCTGGATGTTCCACAGCAGTACTGGCAAAATATTCTGTGGACAGATGAAACCAAAGTTGAGTTGTTTGGAAGAAACACACAACACTATGTGTGGAGAAAAAGAGGCACAGCACACCAACATCAAAACCTCATCCCAACTGTGAAGTACGGTGGTGGGGGCATCATGGTTTGGGGCTGCTTTGCTGCGTCAGGGCCTGGACGGATTGCTATCATTAAAGGAAAAATGAATTCCAAAGTTTATCAAGACATTTTGAAGGAGAACTTAAGGCCATCTTTCCACCAGCTGAAGCTCAACAGAAGATGGGTGTTGCAACAGGACAATGACCCAAAGCATAGAAGTAAATCAACAACAGAATGGCTTAAACAGAAGAAAATATGCCTTCTGAAGTGGCCCAGTCAGAGTCCTGACCTCAACCCGATTGAGATGCTGTGGTATGACCTCAAGAAAGCGATTCATACCAGACATCCCAAGAATATTGCTGAACTGAAACAGTTCTGTAAAGAGGAATGGTCAAGAATTACTCCTGACCGTTGTGCACGTCTGATCTGCAACTACAGGAAACGTTTGGTTGAAGTTATTGCTGCCAAAGGAGGTTCAACCAGTTATTAAATCCAAGGGTTCACATACTTTTTCCACCTGCACTGTGAATGTTTACATGGTGTGTTCAATAACAACATGGTAACATTTAATTCTTTGTGTGTTATTAGTTTAAGCAGAGTGTGATTGACTATTGTTGGGACTTAGATGAAGATCAGTTCACATTTTATGACCAATTTGTGCAGAAATCCATATCATTCCAAAGGGTTCACATACTTTTGCTTGCAACTGTATATATATATATATATATATATATATATATATATATATATATATATATATATATATATAAAGTGGATATAAAAAGTCTACACACCCCTGTTAAAATGTCAGGTTTCTGTGCTGTAAAAAAATTAGACAAAGATAAATAATTTCAGAACTTTTTCCACCTTTAATGTGACCTATAAACTGTACAACTCAATCGAAAAACAAACTGAAATCTTTTAGGTAGAGGGAAGAAAGAATATAAAAATAAAATAATATGGTTGCATAAGTATGCACACCCTTAAACTAATACTTTGTTGAAGCACCTTTTGATTTTATTACAGCACAGTCTTTTTGGGTATGAGTCTATCAGCATGGCACATTTTGACTTGGCAAGATTTGCCCACTCTTCTTTGCAAAAACACTCCAAATCTGTCAGATTGCAAGGGCATCTCCTGTGCACAGCCCTCTTCAGATCACCCCACAGATTTTCAATCCGATTCAGGTCTGGGCTCTGGCTGGGTTATTCCAAAACTTTAATCTTCTTCTGGTGAAGCCATTCCTTTGTTGATTTGGATGTATGCTTTGGGTCGTCATGCTGAAAGATGAAGTTCCTCTTCATGTTCAGCTTTCTAGCAGAAGCCTGAAGGTGTTGTGCCAATATTGACTGGCATTTGGAACTGTTCATATTTCCCTCTATCTTAACTAAGGCCCCAGTTCCAGCTGAAGAAAAACAGCCCAAAGCATGATGCTGCCAACACCATGCTTCACTGTGGGTATGGTGTTCTTTTGCTGATGTGCAGTGTGTTTTTTGCGCCAAACATATCTTTTGGAATTATGGCCAAAAAGTTCAACCTTGGTTTCATAAGACCATAACACCTTTTCCCACATGCTTTTGGGAGACTTCAGATGTGTTTTTGCAAAATGTAGCCTGGCTTGGATGTTTTTCTTTGTAAGAAAAGGCTTTCGTCTTGCCACTCTACCCCATAGTCCAAACATATGAAGAATAAAGGAGATTGTTGTCACATGTACCACACAGCCAGTACTTGCCAGATATTCCTGCAGCTCCTTTAATGTTGCTGTAGGCCTCTTGGTAGCCTCCCAGACCAGTTTTCTTCTCGTCTTTTCATCAATTTTGGAGGGAGCTCTAGTTCTTGGTAATGTCACTGTTGTGCCATATTTCCTCCACTTCACTGTGTTCCATGGTATATAATAATAATAATGCCTTGGACATTCTTTTGTACCCTTCTCCTGACTGATACATTTTAACAATGAGATCCCTCTGATGCTTTGGAAGCTCTCTGTGGACCATGGCTTTTGCTGTGGGATGCGACTAAGAAAATTTCAGGAAAGACCAACTTGAGCAGCTGAACTGTATTTGGGGTTAATCAGAGGCACTTTAAATGATGGCAGGTGTATGCTGACTCCTATTTAACACAATTTGGAATGTGATTGCTTAATTCTGAACACAGCTACATCCACAGTTATAAGAGGGTGTGCAGACTTACGCAACCACATTATTTTTAAAGGTGGAGAAAGTTCTGAAATTATTTATCTTTGTGACATTTTTTTACAGCACAGAAACTTGACATTTTAACAGTGGTGTGTAAACTTTTTATATCCACTATATATATATATATATATATATATACCGTATATCCTCTAGTATAAGCCAAGTTTTTCAGCGCTTTCTTTAAGGCTGAAAAGGGCCCTCTCAGCTTATACTCAAGTCACTCCCCCCCATGTCTCTCTTTCCCCCCCGTGTCTCTCTTTCCCCCGTGTCTCTCTATGGGGGGCTGAGGATGAGGTTTGGGGGCTGAGGATGAGGATGGGGGGTTGAGGAGGGGGGTTTAGGATGAGGATGGGGGTTGAGGATGGGGGTTTGAGGATGAGGAGAGGGGTTGAGGATAGGGGTTTGAGGATGAGGAGGGGGGGTTGAGGATGAGGAGGGGGTGAGGATGAGGATGGGGGGGTTGAGGAAGAGGAGGGGGGTGAGGATGAAGAAGGGGTTGAGGACTGGGGGTTGAGGATGAGGATGGGGGGTTGAGGAGGGGGGTTTAGGATGAGGATGGGGGTTTGAGGATGAGGAGAGGGGTTGAGGATGGGGGTTTGAGGATGACGAGGGCGTTTAAGGATGGGGGTTGAGGATGAGGAGGGGGTGAGGATGAGGATGGGGGTTGAGGATGAGGAGGGGGGGTGAGGATGGGGGGGTTGAGGATGAGGATGGGGGGTTGAGGATGAGGAGGGGGGTTGAGGATGGGAGGGTTGAGGATGGGAGGGTTGGATGGTTGAGGTTGAGGAGGGGGGTTTAGGATGGGGGGGTTGAGGATGATGATGGGGGGTTGAGGATGAGGATGGGGGGGTAAGGAGGAGGATGGGGGGGTTGAGGATGAGAATGGGGGATTTAAGAGGGGGTTTAGGATAAGGATGGGGGTTGAGGATGAGGAGGGGGGTTGATGAAGGGGGTTTGAGGACGAGGATGAGGGTGGGCGGTTGAGGAGAGGGATGAGGATGGGGGTTTGAGGATGAGGAGGGGGGTTGAGGATGGGGGGTTGAGGATGAGCAGGGGGGTTGAGGAGAGTGAGGGAAAGAGACACAGTGAAGAGAGAGGGGAGAAGAAACACAGGGAAGGGAGAGGGCGAAGAGACACAGGGAAGAGAGAGGGGGAAGAGACACTGGGGAGGAAGAGGAAGAGACACAGGGGAGAGAGAGTGGGGGAGAGACACATGGAAGGGAGAGGAGGGGAAGAGACACAGTGGAGGGAGAGTGGGGGAGAGACACCGGGGAGGGAGAGAGGAGAAGTGACACATGGGAGAGAGAGGGAGGACACAGAGGGCACGAGGGACACAGGGGGCAGCACATTTCCCACTCTCGGCTTATATTCGAGTCACTAAGTTTTCCCAGTATTTTGTGGTAAAATAGGTGCCTCGGCTTATACTCGAGTATATACGGTGTATATATTTTTATATATATATATATATATATATATATATATATATATATATACTAGCGACTTGCCCGTCAAAAATGACGGCAATAAAAATTGAAGCCTGGCAATGGTGTTTGTCAGACATTGCGAGCCTCTCCCCCCCCCTCTACTTTATTGGGCTCGCAATGAGTGCCTTCGGCGCTAATCAGGGGCCTTGCAGTGAGCGCCTTTGGCGCTAATCAGGGGCCTTGCAGTGAGCGCCTTTGGTGCTCATTGCGAGCCTCTCTACCCCTCTCCCTGCCTCTACTTGACGGGAGGGGCTCATTGCGAGCCTCTCCCCCCTCTACTTAACTGGCCTTGCGATGAGCTCATTCAGCGCTCATCTCTGGCCTTGCAATGAGTGGCTTTGGCGCTCATTGTTAGCTTCTCCCGCCTTCTACTTCCTCCCCCCCCCTGTGTCTCCTTCCCCCCTCTCTTGTTTCTCCTGCCCTCTCTCCCTCCCCCTCCCATGTTTTTCTCCCCTTTCCCTCCCCTGTGTCTTTCTCCCCCCTCCCTCCCCTGTGTCTTTCCTCCCCCCTCTTTCCCCTGTGTCTCTTCCCCCCTCCTCCCTCCCGTGTCTCCCCCCTCCCCTGTGTCTCTTCACCCCGTCTCCCTCTCCTGTGTCTCTTCCCCCCTCCTCCCTCCCCTGTGTCTTCCCCCCCTCCCTCCCCTATGTCTCTTCATCCCGTCTCCCTCCCCTGTGTCTCTTCCCCACTCCTCCCTCTCCTGTGTTTTCCCCCCCTCCCCTGTGTCTCTTCACCCCGTCTCCCTCCCCTGTGTCTCTTCCCCCCACCTCCATCCCCTGTGTCTTCCCCCCTCCCCTGTGTCTCTTCACCCAGTCTCCCTCCCTTGTGTTTCTTCCCCCTCCCTCTCGTCTCTTCCCCCCTCCGCTGTCTCCTCCCCATCCTGTCCTTCCCCTGTGTCTCTCTTCCCCTCCCCTGTGTCGCTCTTCCCTCTCCTCTCCCTCCCCTGTGTCGCTCTTCCCCTCCTCTCTCTCCCGTGTGTCTCTCTTCCCCCCTCCTCTCCCTCCCCTGTGTCTCTCTTCCCCCTCCTCTCCCTCCCCTGTGTCTCTCTTCCCCCTCCTCTCCCTCCCCTGTGTCTCTCTTCCCCCCTCCTCTCCCTCCCCTGTGTCTCTCTTCCCCCCTCCTCTCCCTCCCCTGTGTCTCTCTTCCCCTCCTCCTCTCCCTCCCCTGTGTCTCTCTTCCCCCCTCCTCTCCCTCCCGTGTCTCTCTTCCCCTCCCATGTCCCCTGTATCTCTCTTCCCCTCTCCTCTCGTGTCTCTATTCCCCTCCTCCTCTCTCTCCCTCATGTATCTCTTCCCCCTCCTCTCCCCCCCGCAGTGTCTCTCTTCCCCCCGCTGCCGTATCTCTCTTCCCCCTCCTCTCGTGCCTCTCTTCCCCCTCCTCTCGTGTCTCTCTTCCCCCACTCCTCCCTCACCTCAATGCTGCAGACGTGCGCACGCTTATGTGGCCGTCTTCGCGTGAGCCCGTCTCACCCGCTCGTGCGCGCGTGTCAATTGGGAGCGCGCCACCAGAGCAGAGAGGCTGAAGGGAGCCGTGGCAGGGGGAGTTGTGAAACTGTGACAATTATAATATGTGATATATATATTCAAGGAAATCCATGTTACCAGAATAACTGGAGCCATAAGCGATTGTTTACTAGTAAGATTTCAGTTCAGTTTACAAGTGGACCATAATGATAATGAATGCTATGTATGGGGGCTTTGTATTGAACATTTCACCATTCCCTTCGTCCACTTGTACTGTACAGTAAAGGAAAAAAGTATTTGATCCCCTGCTGATTTTGAACATTTGTCCACTGACAAAGAAATTATCAGTCTATTATTTTAATGGAAGGTGTATTTTAACAGTGAAAGACAGAATAACAAAAAAAAAAAAAAAAAACTAATTTGACCCCTTCGTACATGGTGGCAAAACCCTTGTTGACAATCACAGAGGTCAGACATTTCTTGTAGTTGGCCACCAGGTTTGCACACATCTCAGGAGGGATTTTGTCCCACTCCTCTTTGCAGATCCTCTCCAAGGGCCTCATTCTATTACCGTCCGCAGCCGCTGCGGGGCCGCAAGGACCGGCCGCAAGCTTTACGGCTATTCTATTCCACTCCGGCCGGGGACTCCGGCAGGCTTGCGGCCGACGCCTTGCTATCTCTTGCGGCAGAGGAAAGCCTTTGATCTAAAACGGCAAATCGGCCGTAAGAAAAGCCTGGTTGCGATTCTATTGCTCCGGGAACCCTGTCTGCAAGGCTAAAAACGAGCCGCAGCTTACTTGCAGCAAACAGGTCTTGCTAGCACCAATTAAGCACATAAAATAGCTCAAATAAAGCCATCCTGCACTTTGCGGAGTCTATAAAGTGATATTCGGTGTTAGAAAAAATAGCACATAATTACCCTATACTCAAATCCGTAAAATAATATTCTTTTAATATACGTAAAATATCCATGTAAAAAGTCCATAGGGCTTGGAGCACCTCAGACACGCCCACGCCGCAGCCGGAAAATAAACAGTTAATTTGAACTCGGGTTTGGGCTGATGTGCAAGCTTAAGAGTGGGTTACTTTTAATCCTCATGTCCCCCAATATGATCCCTAGAATTTACAGAGCTGTACAGTGCAGGCTTGAATTTATTTTTGCGTTTTTAGATTTCAGAGCTTACAGCCGGTTCCAAGATATGCGGCCGGCCGTAAGAGGAGATCCTTGCGGGGCCGTATAATAGAATCGCGAGTTAACTGAACCCCCGCAAGGAATCGCAGCCTTACGGCCGATTTACGGCCGGTAATAGAATGAGGCCCCAAGTCATTAAGGTTTTGTGGTTGATGTTTGGCAAATTGAACCTTCAGCTCCCTCTACAGATTTTCTATGGGATTAAGGTCTGGAGACTGGGATTAAGGTCTGGAGATGTGCTTTTTATGGAGCCACTCCTTTGTTACCTTGGCTGTGTGTTTTGGGTCATTGTCATGTTGGAATACCCATCCACAACCTATTTTCAATGCCCTGGTCTGGAAGGAGGTTCACACCCAAGATTTGACGGTACATGGCCCCGTCCATTGTCCCTTTGATGCAGTGCAGTTGTCATGTCCCCTTAGGAGAAAAACACCCCCAAAGCATAATGTTTCCACCTCCATGTTTGACGGTGGGGATGGTGTTGCGGTCATAGGCAGCATTCCACCTCCTCCAAACATGGTGAGTTTATGCCAAAGAGCTCGATTTTGGCCTCATCTGACAATAACATTTTCACCAGTTCTCCTCTGAATCATTCAGATTTTCATTGGCCAGCTTCACATGGGCCTGTACATGTGCTTTCTTGAGCAGGGGGTCCTTACAAGCAATGCAGGATTTCAGTCCTTCACGGCGTAGTGCGTTACCAATTGTTTTCTTGGTGACTATGGTCCCAGCTGCCTTGAGATTATTAACAAGATCCTCCTCTGTAGTTCTGGGCCGATTCCTCACTGTTCTCATGATCATTGAAACTCCACGAGGTGAGATCTTGCATGGAGCATCAGACCCAGGGAGACTGGCAGTTATTTTGTATTTCTTCCATTTGCGAATAATCTCACCAACTGTTGTCACCTTCTCATCAAGCTGCTTGGCCATGGTCTTGTAGCCCATTCCAGCCTTGTGTAGGTCTACAATCTTGTACCTGATATCCTTGGCCAGCTCTTTGGTCTTGGCCATGGTGGAGAGTTTGGGATCTAATTGATTGATTGCTTTTGTGGACAGGTGTCTTTTATACAGGTAACGAGCTGAGATTCGGAGCAGTCCCTTTAAGAAAGTGCTTCTAATCTCAGCTCGTTACCTGTATAAAAGACACCTGTTAGCCAGAAATCTTGCTGATTGATTTCAATTAATTTCAAATACTTATTTCACTCATTGACCTGGAAATCAATTTATAACTTTTTTTGACATGGATTTTTCTTTTTTTTAAATTGTTTTATTCTGACCCTCACTGTTAAAATACACCTACCATTAAAATTATAGACTGATCATTTCCTTGTCAGTGGACAAACATTCGAAATCAGAGGTGAATCAAATACTTATTTCCCTCACTGTATATAGAGATCTTGCAGATGATGCTCATTTTCCATTTGGACCCAACATGGTTTATGCTCATCTGCCTGCAACAGAGTTAGTTGCGCTAATTGTGCTGTTATATAATATTTGATGAGGAGCTTACAGTCCCTCTATAAACTTAAGTATGAACATAATATATTTGTTAATCCTAGCATGTTTGTTATATCAAATGAATTTAGAAAGAGATCTTTGTAGGGAATCAACATAAGCCCAATATAATCAAATTGGTAAACATCTAAAATAGAATAGTATATTGAAGGTAAAGTAGTAATATTAACAGAATGTATATACCGTATTTCAAGAGATATTATATTTTGACCAAACTTCTCAGTATTTTTTTCTGACTGAAGGAGGAATTCTTATTTCGCAAATATTATACATTTTTGACAGAGACATATTATTTCCCAAAGTTTTGGATTTTTCATTATTTAGTAGTAAACCAGAATGTGTGCTAAATTTAGATAAAGTATCTGTAACGGAACCCATCACTGTTTTACCCTGTTTTATGGTTATGGTTAAAATATGATCACATTGCTGTACTGTAGATATGTTGTTTTATGTTCTACAGAATATATTGGCTCAGAATATTACAGCTACTAGGCTAATAGATAATCCTATTACAGAGACTCCTCATAAGATAAGGAAGTCTATTGTATAAAGTGTTTTCATTATTAGACATAAGAACAAAGAGAAGGATGATCTAATCAATGTCTGATTGTATCAAAGTAGCCAGGTAGCCTCAGGGAGGTGTGACCACACCTATTGTCCCTCTATGTGTATTGTGTGGCCAACTATGGGGGATGTGTATTGCCTGTGGAAAGAGATGTGTATATATATTTCTGCACAACCAAATAAAGACAGTATTTCTTTGACTCCCAATTGAATGTCGTCCAATATGGGAGGTTGGGGATGGTGAGACTGTAGTGCTTCCTGGATATTTTACCGTATACCAGCGGAGATATTGGATTCGTGTTCCAACTCCGTTACAGTATCATACAATGGAAGTGATGTATGGGGATGTGTTATAGTTAAAAATAAATTGTGAGCAAAAAGGAAACATTAATAGTCATGCTTTCCTATAGTAATGCCAGCAATGTTCTTATTCTGATGAATCTGAACAGCAAAGGGTTCAATGGCAAGTACACACAAAATTGCTTTTTCTTGTAGTAAAAGGTTGAGACAATTTACCTAAGCTCTCATTTTGTCCTTCTGGGTAATCATAACGGACTTTTATAGTGTTTTTCGACGTAAAAGTTATTCCCATTTGATGTTATCAAATGCTTACTCTATATTAAGAACTATAACACAAGTTGGGATTTTAGTGTTTCTGGTGTATGTTATTAAATTTATTATTATTCCAACATGATGCTTCTCTGGACGGCATAAACCCCACTTGCTCCTTATGGACCAGAGAAGGCAATCATTGTTTGTTTGACTCCAGTTGCCAAAATGTTAGTAAATAATTTAAAGTCTGCATTTAATAGTGAATCGGGACAATCATTTTTATACTGGAATGAGTCACAGCCAAGTTTTGGGATAATTATGTTAACCAGTTTTAATTCTTCTGGGCCAGAATTTTAATTATATAATTTATGTAAATGAGGAATCAGTTGATCTTTTTTTAATTTTTTTAGGAAATAGGGTAGACTTGGCATTGTTCAGTCCCTTAATTGCTTCTTTAATAATTTCTTCAATCTCTATTGGTGCATTTTAGAAACAAAATAGTTATCTTGTCAACTTTGATATAACACAATTGTCTAAGAGATGTTGTGTCAAATTACCATTAGTAGGAGCTATTAAATGCACAACTTACTATAATATTGTTGAAATGTGGATATGATTTTGAGTGGGTGTCTAGTTATCTCTTATTCAGTTTGTATCTGAGCTTTAGGAGTATATTGAGGCATTTGTCTCAATTTTGTTGCTAACTTAGAGCTTGATTATATGCAAAAGAAAAGTGATAGCTACGTAGCTCCTTCAAGATTTCTTAAGTAATTGAGCCTATATTGTGCGGTTTCACCATTTTGGTGTTTGTATCACAGCTCTATCGCCATCTTCTATAATAATATTCATCTGTTATTAGTTGCATTTGTTTAGCATTCATATTTTGCTGGATTTGTTAAACTAGGGCAGCAAATGTTTATATTTTAGTTGTTCTTTCTGAGCACTCTAACAAAAGCAATCAAAGAGAGCCAGATCCCAATTGGATTAGTTTGATGTGTTATTGAAGGACGTACTCCATGTATTCCAGCAAAGTTTTTCAGTTAAAATGTTATCATTTAAGCACTTTCATTTTAGCTTCAGAGCATCAAAAAGTATTTTTTGATGCATGGTCTGACCATAAAGAATGCTCTATAATGCATTTACATCTAAGTGTAGGACCTTTTAAGGAATTAGTAAAGAGCATATAATCCATTCTTAAATAGGAGTTCTCCGCCTTCTCTTTCTCTCCTATCTCTCTCTCATTGACACTCTCCTTCTCTTTTTCCAATTCTCCTTCTCTCTGTCCTCTTTTTTATCTATCTCTCCTCCTTCCTTCACCCTCTCTACTTCTCTTTCTCCTCTCCCTCCTTCTCTCTATCCTTCAATCCCTCTCTCTCATTCCCTCTGTCTCTCCTTCAATCTCTCTTTAATTTTCTCTCTGTTTCTCTTTCCCTCCTTCCCTCTCTCCTTTACACTTTCCTTCTCTCCCTCCCTCATTCTCTCCCTCATTCACCCTGTAATTTTCTCTCTCCTTCATGCGCTCTCTCCCTCCTTCACTCACTCCTTTTTTTTTATCTCTCTCCTATCTCTCTCTCCTTCACACGTCCCTCCTCTCTCTCTCCTTCTCTCTCATTCACACTCTCCTCTCTCTTTCTCTCCTTCACGCTCCCTTCCTATCTGTCTCCCTCCTTCAATATCCCTTTTTCTGCCTCTCTCACACCATCCCTCCTACACACACACCCTCCCTATCTCCTACACACACACACCCTCCCTATCTCCTACACACACACACCCTCCCTATCTCCTACACACACACACCCTCCCTATCTCCTACACACACACACCCTCCCTATCTCCTACACACACACACCCTCCCTATCTCCTACACACACACACCCTCCCTATCTCCTACACACACACACCCTCCCTATCTCCTACACACACACACCCTCCCTCTCTCCTATACACACACACCCTCCCTCCCCACACACTCCATCCCTCCACACACACTCCATCCCTCCACACACACACTCCCTCTCTCGTCCACACACACACACTCCATCTCTACACACACTCCCTGCCTCCACACACACCCTCTCTATCAGTCTGTCTCTGTCCTTCTCGGTCTCCTTCTCATCTCCTCTTTGTCTCCTCCCCCCCCTTTGTCTCCCCCCTTCCCTTTGTCTCTCCCCCCTCTTTGCCCTGTCTCTTACCTCCATGCTGCTGCGGCTCCTCACGTCCTGTTCTGGTGGCTCCTCCTCTTCCCTGCAGGCAGAGGAGAAAGCTGGGGTCCGTTCAGGCAGAGCAGGGAGCAGCGGGTGGAGAGGCACAGGGGAGCGCAGGGGCTGGCGAGGTGGCATGGGGGAAGGGGCAGAAGGACCATGGGCAGGTGGCTGCCCCCGGAGAGACACACACACTCATACGCACAGACACGCTCACAGCAGGCTGTGCGCGCGCAATGCATCACGTAAGGTCACGCGATGCTTCCCCTTCCTTGGGGGAACTTCAACCGTTATCTACCAAATATCATCACGCGATCAACCGGTCGACATGCCAGGTCTAGATTTATAGCCATTTTTATTAATTACATGATTAAAGCCTCCATCTGCTATTATTTGTCCTTTACTTTTTCTTTCTAATAAATGTAACACATATGGTAGCAAGGGCATAAGCAAATCCTTTAAATGTGATCATTTCTAATAATTTCTAATATATATCCCACTTTTTTTTATCATTATAGCTTAAACAGACCTGTATTGTAAGGGATTTATGTAATGCAATTGCTGTACCATGAGACTTGTTTAAAACAGATGGCAAATAAATTGTGTTTTTTTAATTGATTTTTATTAGACAGGTCAGACATATAACATAGTACACCAAAAACATTAGAAGTGATAAATAGGAATTAACAATAAACGTATTTCACATATTTGGTTTCCAGTGTGTCCTCTGCCTGTCCAAAACTCCTCTCCCTTTTCCGTTTTTCTGGTATTATAATAGCTGATATTAGCTTTTAAATAACTTAAGGCTAACGAGAAAACTATATTTAATGAAGTCCCATAACTATGGGAAAAATATGATGAACTTGGATTCCTGACCAACTGTTGTTTTGAGCTTGGTTGGTAGCATCTAATAGAAAGATTATTCTGTGTTTAGGTTACTGTGTGGGCTAATGATGTTGGGTAAATTAAGACCACTACTACTATGGATCCCCTAATAGCTCCTTTGTAGGGAGAAGTGTCACTCACCCTATTCATCTGCCGCGTCTAGTCTCCCAGGCGGCCCAGCAGGAGGCCCAGCGCTTGTAGTTATGGTCAACCTCTGCGGACAAAACGCTCATGGATCGAACGAACTCAATTTTGTTTAAGACTACTTCAAATGTTGGGGTGGGTGATTTCCAATGGGCGGCTACTACTATCCTAACTGCTAGGAAAATTTGGTTAGTTAGGAATTGTTCTGAGTTGGACATCCCTTCTACCGGTAATCCTAGGATGGCCTCTTCTGGTCTCATGGGATAGCATTGACCCCATAGTTTCTCCAGGGTTTTGTAGGTGTCCACCCATGTGTGTCTAATCATAGGGCATTCCCATAATTTATGGATTAGAGTCCCTTTTTGGTTGCAGCCCCTTTCGCATATGTCACTAATTGTCTGGTTCCCTATGTGCATTCTTACTGGGGTTAGGTACCACCTCATAATAACTTTATAGGAGTTTTCTTTCATAATTACGTTAAGTGATGTGTTTTTGGCTTGTTTCCGAATACTTCTCCATTGGTCTCTGTCTAAATTTATGTTGAGGTCAGCTTCCCATGCTGATTCATAGTGTAATTTAGGGGGAGTGACTAAATCGCTTAAATGGTTATATATTGTGGAGATGTTTCCTTTCCCTCCCGGGAATTTAATGCAACATTTTTCGAATAAGGATATATTTTGCCCTCCTTTATTCTTAGTGATGTGATTTAATCTTTGGTTTATAGCGATTAGGTTAAGCCATTCCCCCGGAGGAAGGGGTTTGTCTTCTAGGAATGCGGTGGTGGACCATTTTTGATTAACAACCGGTAAATCTGCCGCAATTGAGCAATTATTATCAATCCACCATCTGTATTGAGCATTAGAGTTTATTTTGGGGTTAGTTGAAAGTGGCCATAGAGGGCTGAGCCCTGACTCCTGGCCCAGCAGTCTGTTCCTCTTATTTATATCTTTCCATAGGGAAATTGAATGCCTCACACTTGATGGAATTGATTGGGGTAACTTGAAGCCCTGCTGGGTTGAGAGCCATAGTAACTGACGCATGATTAAATCATTGGACCCTAGTATGTGTTTTTCTAATTGAACCCATACCGGGGGGGGAGTCCCTGACATACCACTTAACTAGTTGTGCTAATCTAGCAGCTTTAAAGTACCTGGAAATGTCTGGAAATCCGAGCCCACCATCCTTCTTAGTCGCAGTAGTTGTTTCTCTGTTTATTCTAGGTTTTTTATTGTTCCACAGAAAACTCATTAGTAATTTCTGTATTTTTTTCAAGTCTATCGCTAAAATCGAGATAGGTAAGGTCCGAAAAAGGTAGAGCAGTTTGGGGAGTACGTTCATTTTGACAGCATGTAGCTTTCCTAACCACGAAATCTTTAGTTCTGACCACCTGTGCAGGTCCCTAGTTAATTGTTTAAAGAGGGTTGGGTAGTTTGCTTCATATAGGGTCTTAGTTGATTTTGTAATTTGTACGCCTAGGTAGTTGATAGAATTCGGGGCCCATTTTATTGGGAAGTTATTGGCTAGTAGTTTTTCCGTGGTGGGAGGAAGTGATATATTAAGGGCTATGCTTTTACTTGTGTTAATTTTGAATCCTGACAGTGGGCCAAATTGAGACAAAAGTTTGAATAGATTAGGTAGACTAACCAGGGGGTTTGATATTGTTAGTAGGATATCATCGGCAAAAAGGCTAATTTTATGATCTGTCGGGCCGACCCGTATACCCGATATGTCAGTGTGCTGACGAATGGCAATTGCTAGGGGCTCTATACTGAGGGCGAACAGCAATGGTGATAGAGGGCACCCCTGTCTTGTCCCCCTTGTGATGTCGAATTTTAGTGAATTGTGTCCTTGGTATGTAACTTGTGCGGTTGGTTCCGAGTATAATGTCGCGATGCTTCGCAGAAAACCTTCCGGAATTCCGAATTTGTTCAGTGTGGCGTTCATAAATGTCCAATCTAACCTATCAAATGCCTTCTCAGCATCAAGCGCCAACAACATAGCGCGGCCTTCATTACTTTTGGTTATGTCAATAAGGTCAACAATTTTTCTGGTATTGTCTGGCGCTTCTCTCCCCTTAATGAACCCTACTTGGTCTGGATGTACCACTTCAGGTAACAGATTCGCTAGTCTTGACGCTAAGATTTTGGTGTATATTTTTAAATCTGTGTTGATCAGAGATATTGGTCTATAGCTAGCACATTGGGATGGGTCTTTCCCCGGTTTAGGAATCAGTATTATTTTAGCTTCTAAGAATTCCGGTTTAATTTTTTCACCAGCTAAGAAGCTGTTAAATAGCTTATGTAAGGTGGGGCTAAGTAGATCGCTCATATGTTTGTAGTAGAGGTTGGAATAGCCATCTGGCCCTGGGGCCCCGTGTGCCTTTGTGGATTTGATCGCATCCTGTATTTCTTCGACCGAGATGGGCTCTAAGAGTGATTTAGCTTTGATAGAGTCTAATTGGGGTATATTTAAGTTATTTAGTGTATTTTCAATTTCTAGTTTGTGGGTTGGGGTGCCTGATTCGGGTGTTTTGCTGTAAAGGTCCGCATAAAATTGTCTGAATTCGTTTACTATTTGATCTGGTTTAAAAACTGTCTGCCTATTTTTGGTGATTATTTTGGCTATGAATGAGTTTGCTCTTTTTTCTTTTAGTCTCGTGGACAGCATTCTATCGGGCTTGTTTGCGTATCTGAAGAATTTAGCTTCAGTTCGCTGTAGGATATTGACCATTTTCCCTCTTAAAATAGTGTTTAGTTCTTGTTTGTAACTTAGTATCTTCTCATGGGTATGTCGTGATTTATCTCTGACAAATAGTTTCTGTGCTTCAGCAATTTTCTGGTTTAGAAGTAAGATTTGTGCTTGGTCTTTTTTCTTTTTGATTGAACTAATTTGTATACAGACTCCCCTGATCACTGCCTTGTGAGCTGCCCAAATTCCATCTATGTCTATCTCCCCTACTGTATTGAGGTCAAGATAATCTACGATTGCAGTTCTGACCTTATCTCGTGTGATAGGGTCGTTCAGTATACTGGGATTTAATGACCACCTTGGGTTATTTCCTTTCGGTAGGAGATTATTCATGGAGATTTTGACTGGATCGTGGTCCGACCATGCTATGGGGCAGATAGAGGCCTCAGTTAGGTTCCCTGTAACGTTCTGTGGGATCAGGATATAGTCTATTCTGGAGAGCGAACCATGTCTGGCGGAAAAAAATGTGTATTCCCTTTCTGTGGGGTTCATGTTTCTCCAGGTATCAATCATGCAGTTTGATTTTAGGAGTTTTTTGAGAGCTTTGGTCGCTGTGGGGATTTTTTGTGAACCTAAATCGTTTGACTTGTCTTTGAGCGGGTCTAAGACCGCGTTCATGTCTCCTCCTATTATCTTAAGTCCGTCTTCCCAGCTATCTGTGAGTTTCTGTATTTTTTGAAAGAATGGCGTTTGATCTGTGTTCGGGGCGTAAATGTTCAAGAATGAAACCTTACGTTCGTGTATGGTCCCATGTACTGCTAAAAACCTGCCATCTTTATCTGTTTGAATTTTACTTAACTGAAAGTTGAGTCTTCTGTGGAACAAAATCGTGACTCCCTTTTGTTTGGTATCTGCGGTCGAATGGAATGCCTGAGTAAAGACTCCCCCCCAATATTTTGGTAGTGCTTGTTTTCTACAGTGAGTTTCCTGAATCATTACGATATCAAGATTTAGTTTTTGGTAATTTCTCAAGGCTACCCCCCTCTTGATTGGTTCGTTCAGACCATGAGCGTTGTGTGACGCAATGACAATGTCCATATTTCTTATTGAGGTGTATGACCCTTTGGTGTGTCTAAATGGCTATCTCACCTTTCTGGAAGCCTGTTACTTCGTTATCCTGTGCCTCCTGCTGGTTTCCGCCCGAAGACTGCTCAGCAGCTGGCTGTGTGGGAGAGTATCTGTACTCAAAGGAAAAAAGACAACAGAGTATGAGCCAAATTGCTTATACTTAAACTTTCGGAATTATAAAAACCTGGCTCAGTAATTAAGCAAGTTCCTACTTTTCCTCTAGTGGGGAACCCTAAGGTAATCCTGGGTAAGAAGTCTAAGTACTTGAGTCTGTTTGTGTGTCTTACTGTTGGTCAGGAAGGCTCTTAGTATGTTTGAACTTAATTGTGTTCCTTACTTAAATAAAGTGTGGTAATTTAAACTACTATGAGGAGAGCGTTTGCTGTCCTCTTCGTATTTTACTGGTGGGCCAGTTAGTGTCTCTAAACTGACACTGAATTGGTCCGCCTAAACTTTCCCTACTGTAGGGGTTTTTGGAAGTCTACGTGTTAGCGCCCGTAGGGACGCCTTCTAGGTGTGTGTTGCTTTTGCCTTTACGGCCTGGGTTAACTGTCTATAGTGTGTATTAGAACTTTCACTGGTGTGGGTGCTACCTTATTGGATCTACTCGTTTTCAGATTCAACTAGCTTTGGTTGTCAGAGTAGCATGAAAACAAGGAGAGAGAGAGAAGAAGAGAGAGGAAGATGAAGCAAAAAAAGACAAAAAAAACAGAGAAACAAAATAAGTGACAACTCATTGTAGTAAGTCTTTTTCTCCGTTCATGGGAGGACTCCTTCCTCTCGGGTTTTCTGTTGGTTGTAACTGCTCTCCGACAGTGACCTTGATGTTCCATTCCGCCAGCAAGTTAATGCCTTCCTCCAGTGTTCTGATGGTGAAGAATTTTCCCTCTTTGGATATATTGAGGCGAAAAGGGAAACCCCATGTATACCTCCATCCTTGAGCCAGGATACAGTCCAGAACCGGTTTCAGTTGTCTCCTTTTGGCAAGGGTAGTCGGGGCTAGATCAGAAAAAAGCAGCGGTGTGTGCCCCTCGATGGGAGGGATGCCTTTTCTTGCGGCCTTCATGAACAGTTCTTTGGTGGTATAGTAGTGGAATCTGGCAATGATGTCTCTTGGGCGCTCCTGTGGAGATGAACGGAATCCTAGGGCTCTGTGAAAACGATCCATTCTCAAGTTTTCTGGATGTATGTTTGGGAGGAGAAATTCACATAGATCGTTTAGGTATGCGTGTAGGTCCTTGACAGACTCCGGCACATTCCTCAGCCTTATGTTCTGTCGTCTAGATCTGTTTTCTAGATCTTCCTGTTGCAACTGTTGTCTAGATTGTTCCTCCTTCAAAGCCAAGATCTCCTCTGTTAGCTTGTTGTTATGTTGCATTATTTCCGAAATTTTAGTTTCCAGTTTTGTTGTTTTATCGTCCACCTTTTTAATTTCTGTGGTTAGTTCTGTTGTCACCTTCCGGATGTCTGATTTGACCTCCTCTCTGAAGTTGGATATTAGGTCTTTAAGGTCCTGGATGTCACTTTTAGTGCTAGGCGCTGACATTTCAGAGCTTGTTGCTGCGTGGACTGCGGCTGTGGGTGTTTTATTGGTGGGAGAACTTGCTGAAGATTTGGGTAGGCAGTAAGATTGGATCCCTTTATTGTTCTTTCTCGTGGCAACACCTGCCATCTCAGTGAGAGAATTGTAGATCAAGTTGTTGCCAGAGACCTGGTTTCACTTGGTTTGTCCCAGAGCAATTGTTAGCGTCCCTATATTGCTGGGCTTTTTGCTAGTTACATCTTTTTGGATTTATTAAAAGTTCTTGAACCGAAGTGGTCATAGCTTAAATGCTTATAGTTGAAAATTGAGCTTTGGTTGTCTCTTTTTACTTGCTTGGTGCTTTTGAACTTTGTCCACTAGGTGGTAGTAGAGTTCCACTAGTACAGTCTGTTACACAAGCAGGGATTCGGCCTGGAAACTAGCCTTGAAAAACAAATGGTTTTGTAATCCTGTTTGGTTGGTAAGTGAGCCCTGTGCAGTGTACTTTTAATGTTCTGAGTCTAAGTAGACAGATTGGGCTGGGTTGCTTGGACCCAGGGTATGGGGAGAGCTTTGATGGGGATATGTGGGTAAGGGGCCCCGGATTGCTTAATTTTTCTGGGGCTAATTTGCTTCTGATGCCCCCCTGGGTACCCCTTCCTTGGATCAGGGCTATCTTCTCCCCCCACAGCTCTATAGCCTCTCCCCTGTACCTGCTTATATATGTCCTCAGCAGTGCAGCTCCACACTCTCTCCCTCCAGGCTTCCAAGGGGAAAAGTTCAGCTGGGTAAGGATTCCATGCAGGGGACTCTTCCGATTTTATTGTTTTTTTTAAGGTAATTTTGGGATCAATTTGTTCCCCTAGGTCTTCTGAGTTTAGTGATATTGTTTGTTGGTCACTCAGGGCATCTATAGGGGTCGATTGTCCCAGATTAACCCAGGCCTTAGCTGGAGCTCTTGCAGGACATGTCTTTCCTCTCCAGCAGCTTAGCCACACCCCCCAATAAATTGTGTTTTTGATGAAAATAGTTATAATATTTAAATGCTAAACATCCTTTGTTTGGGGCATTATAACTATTCACATTATGTGAGATTATATTTAAACTAGCGACTTGCCCGTCAAAAATGATGGGGCAATAAAATTGTAAGGCAGGTAATGCTGTTTGCCACAGACATTAAGTGTTTTGGTCGTCTGAGATCCTTCGGCGCTCATTGCGAGCCTTCTGTTCCTGCAACATACAATGTAGATTTGCAGTGTTGGTGAGCTGAGGTGTAAGTGTCAGCAATGTGTGCAGTGTGTAGTGTAAATAGGCTGCGTGCGCGAGGGGAAGCCGTTAGGGTAGCTGTGTACTTCCGCATTCTGTAGGTTAGTGTTGTAAAATGGCGGCGAATGTGTATGTGGTATGCGGGTGTGGATGATTTAGCGTCCTTGCTAATAGTGTATATTGTACCTTGTACAGGTTTTTGTAAAAGTCGTTTGTGTTGGGCGGTGTTTTGCAGCTTTACAGGTTGTGTAGCCTTGTTTTTGGGTGGCCTTTTTGTCTCTCCCTTACGGGATATTCAAGTGTTTAAGTTCGGTAAATTGGACTTAAATTGAGGTGTAACCTCACTTTCAGACATCCTGGGTTTTCCCCCTTGCTGTGGGTAAGGTTTTTATTTCATTTGTGTGTGTATTTATTGTTTTTTTAATGTTTTCCGCTGTGCGCGGTTCGGCCGTTAAGGTCGTATTTTTGCGAGTTCGTAATTTTTTTTTTCTAAATCCCGCGGCTCGTATTGTTTTTGTGTAAGTCCGTATTTAGTCATTGCATGTTGATATCACCCATTGTTACTCAGTGTAAAAATGGTGTGGTGTAGTAAAAGTTGTGAGAACATTTACTCCTATATGTCACTTGCCCATATACCAATTACAAGTCCAGTAGGTAGCATTGATGTAAACTATGTTATAAACCATCAACTAACTATATGGTGAAACAAATACTGAATATTGTAACAAAACTCAACACTATGTCAAAGTACATCTCTATCAAAGAGCCTTTCACTAAGTAAGATATTTGAAATGTCCTTTTCCTTAAAGGTGTAAAATTATCTGAGGTGTGCAAATTCAGCAGGTTTCTGCCTTTTTGATTAATTCTTCCCAGGATATAGATGATCCAGTACTGCCGGGGTAATAGGTTGAAACTTATCTTTACTTTACCGTCCAGGTTGTTTGTGGCAATAAAGGACATTTTAGTGAAAGTTTTGTAAGGGCCTGAAACCAAAACCAAATATTCAAGTAATTGTAATCGAGGTTCTATTCGTCATTCTGTATGGTTACATGAAAACTGTCTGTATTCTTTGTGAACAAAGTATTGAAGGACATGGTTTATGTGAGAATCTCTCTTCAACACTGATTTCCGATTTCCCCATTTTCCCTATTACCACTAGTTTAATGTATTATTTTCTGGCACCAATGATACTGTGGGGGTGCCGTTTGGATCACTTGTGGGTCCCTTGATTCGCTCAGTCCTCTCGTCTGAAAATAATAAGATATCTTAATTGTTTATGCTATACTAGTTGTTTCTGCAAGATAAAATTTCCTATAACACACATTAAATGCCTCAAATCCATATCTTCTGTTCAGACCACCATCAACCATGCTCCTGTCTATTGTCTCACACACTCTACATTGTAAGCTCCCATGAGAACAGAACCATCCTCTCCTTCTGTACCAGTACATATTATTTAAGCTTTCCTACCATTTATTTACTGATGTACTTAATTAAGTAATTTCTATAATAATAACAATAAAAATAATAATAATAATAGTAATAATACAGATTAGGTAAGATTTTAAAGATTTTTAAGATATTCTTAATGTGAAATTTGATTTAGAGGCAGAGATGCCTCTCATATACATATTTGATGTTGTAATTAGACTAGCTACACCCGAGTTTCCATTAGCAATATGTAGTATGGTATATAAGAACATTTTCTTTTCTGAATAAAATTACTAACTAAATGTTAATCTGTGTTAAGGACATTACAAATAACATAAGAATGCTGTGCTGCCCTTTGTCTGTTTTTCTGGAAGTTCACAAGAAAAATGACTCATTTGAATTTAATAGAAATCATGTAATGCTATTCACATGCATGGCCGGATTACCCGTTAGGCCAACTAAGCAGTTACCCAGGGGTGCTTCCCTGTAAGGGGCAACCCTTTTTAAGAAAAAAAATGGTTCCTGGCTTAAAAAAATGAAATGCTGCAGTCCATTGACTGGCAAAAATGGGTCCGTGCATACCTTGAGTTTCTAACTTGCAGGGGCTCCTCCACTTCACTGCCTAGGGGCTCCAATAAGGTAGATCCAGCCCTGTACACATTCTACATGTAAAATTAAAAATAATTATATTTAACATTACAGAGAAAAACATTATTAGTTATAAATAAACTTTATTGTGTTAATTTATGGGGCATGTGTAGATTTGATTTCTCCAAAAGTTCTTAAGCACTCTACACTTTAATAAATGTGGGACAATATCTAGGCTCTTTTTTTGCTGCATGCCATTTTCATTTTTGTTGTTAATATGGCAGTAAAGGACAGTTATTCCAGTATTCACACTGAACTCTAGTTTTACTAACTTGCTTATGGAATTCCTGTCTCTTTGTGATTTTTTTGTTGCTGCCAAAATGGAGACACAGTGGTGCACTCACAAAAATATAAATGAGTTGTTTATTATTTGTGGTTTGTGTTTCAAGAGCCAAATTGGGTGTTTTGGCTTTCCAGAGACATTGAGTTATTTTATGTGTCTATTCCTCATATTTGGTTCAATCTTGTCTTCATTAATCATGCAGCCTCTGCATAAAATGTTAATTTTAAAAGAATGGAAATGTTTTCATGTAAACTGATGCGATATGTAAATGATGCGATTAAAAGGACACAGAAATGTATTTTAAGAAAAAGACAATATAATTGTGTGCGACACAAATCTAATAAACCTTTTTAAATGTATCTAAATATCTGTGCGTAAGTTCTGTTTCTATATCTTGTTCCTGTTCAGTTAATTCTTCCACTGGACTGAATGTGTTAAAAACTATGAAACATTTCAGGGATATTTTGGGGACCAACACTGCAACAATCTAGCAACTTATTTCCCACATGGAGGATGCACTGGACCATTCCTGACCTACCCCTGGCCAGAGAAACACTTCTGGACAATTCCCGAAAATCAGTCATGGCCAGTCTGCAGCCTAATAACCATGCACTGCCTGCTCTCATTTCTCCTTACACAAAACCTCACATTAAGGAGCAGTGTCACTGCTCTTCTTCAGTGGATGCTGCTACCGGCTTGCTGCATTGTCATTGAGATTATGTGCCCTGCTTGATTGTGGATACTGATGGCAACTGAAGGAGATTGGAACCGACTTGAGGAGAGCAGAATAAGATGGTGGAGGAGGTAGGAGAGGACAGCTACTGATTTAGAGTTTTCTGCAGTAGAGAGAAGGAACAAGAGGGCTATCCATGGTGGGGAGTCCTGGTGAGAGCTGCGGAGGCTGGAGGTGCAGAACACTGAACCTGGCTGCTGCATTCGAGCAATGGAAAAATATTGGCCTTAAAAGTGAGAGAGTAGAGAGACAGAGAACATTGGAATTCCTGCTAATGAGCTGCTAAATAGCTACAGAAAAATGGTGTAACGATTTGGCAGCGGCCATTTGAAGACCTGTAGAGGTAACAGATGAAGGCAAACAGTGGTTGATTTAAATTACTGTGAATAAAAAGAAAAGGCAAAAGGAAAGAGGAGGGTAACAGAGAGAAAGAAAGAGCAAAGAGGAGGAAAAAGAAAAGATAAAAAAAGGAAAAACAGCAAAAAAATAAGAGCCACACTAATAATTTACTTCACACACATAAAAAAGAACAAAGAAGAGTGCACAGAGGCAAAAGAAATGGGAGACAGGAAGGGCAGAAAAGGCAATTACTATTTGCTGCCAGCAAAGCCTTCTCCCTAGATAATGCAAATATGATACTGTCAACTCCTAATTCCTCGTGCTGACCTACAGGACTTGTCCAGCCTGTTTTGAAATAAATTTATTCCAATATTAATTTTAATTTGACCTCCAGAATGACATTGTTTCTTTGGAAAAAGCATAGATGCCCTAGAGACCAAAACAGATCATAACGCCAAATCCATACAATCATTGATGCCCATGGAGACATTTTCCAGAAGCAACAATAACAATTGGAAGCTCTGGATAATATGTTAAAATGCCAAAATATCAGTATAAGAAATGTTCCTGAGAAATATAGATATGCCAAGGAGATTACTATGAAAATTGTGAAATGGGTGTTACTTCTTCAGAAATATTCACAGACAGAGCCCACTACTTTTCAACCAAAGAAGTGTCATGAAAGAAAGGTTCTTTAGTATATGAAGGAAACCCTGTTCAAATATATGCTGACCTCTCACCAATATTGCTGGATAAATGGAAAACATAAAAGCTCCTACCATACTCCAGAAACACAAAATTAGATACAGATGGTGGTTCCCGTTTCAGCTGATTTTTATTGACCAATGTAGTCAAAATTCTGGAAGGTGGAATACAATTACTACTAAGACTAGGTTTTGGTTCACCAGACCATTCACAGAAAAAGAATAGTCAATGTCCTCCTCTACCTCAGAGCAACTGGACTACAGTTAAAGAAAACAAGTAACGTCCTCTAGACAAGTCCTCTAAGGTCGATTCCTTTACAGAAAGATTAGAAAACATTTTCAGGCTGGAAATGCAGACTTATAAAATGTAATCTCCAGTAGACTCTGTGTCAGAATCTGCACAACTGGCATCTCCAGGTCTCTATGCCATCAAGATCCTGACGAGTAGGATGGAGACAATCTGGTTTAAGAAACAGACATAATGACAATAAGACTAGAGAGAAACATACTACCATATGTTATTGTGTCTCATAATGGTTGTTATGAGAATTCCACAAATTTGGTTTTGTTCACTGTTTTTACATGTCACCTCTACCAATGCCAATGGATTTAATGTACTGTTTAAGAAATGTGTAGCTTTTAACTTCTATAGTTTCTTGACGCCAACAATTCTGCTATTACAGGAGATACTATTCACTAGACAATAACCCCCGAGTTTTTCTTGCACACACATTTTCTAAAATTATATTTGTAATCTAACACATCAAAAACAAACATTATCGCAATACTTCTGCATAAGGCATTGGGAGCAAAGGTTCTATTTATTTATAGAGATAAAAGGGAACATCACACTAGTCACTTGGGGTCAAATCTATACTTTAGCAGGGGTTTATACTGTCAAAAAAATCTATCAAATTGACACTAAATGTCCTACATAGTTTAAAAACAAAGAGTAAGGGACATACTATTATAAAAAATTAGAAATCTGCATACTCCTAGAACAGAAAAAGCTTTAGACTGAGATTCACCCATTTTCAGTGGCATATACCTTAATCGCAGAGCTTCACAAAACATAATCAGGTAATGGCTACATCATACTTAGTAATTAATTTAATAAAACATATTTATAGGCGTAAATAAAATAAAAAATAAGATAAATTCACAGCAACATGTATGGATTGACCTTATGTGACGATCCAAGAGTAGGGGTTATTACTGCCAAGAGCCACCTGTTATAGACTACAGGTTATCTACCGAAATGGACCATTGGGTTCTTTGAAATCTCAGCACCAGCACCCTAATATCTGTCTTCTGTATCAGTCAGGGTCTCTCCATCAGGAATCAGCCCTTCCAGGAGTCACAGTAACCTTCCTGTGGTAATGACCAGGACAGGTTACGGGGTGGAGATAGGTTCAGTATTGGAACAAAATAAAGAGACCATACAATTTCTATATGTCTCTGAGTGAACTGATTTATTTTTTAAATGACAGCAGTATTTATAGGGGATAGATACAGAGGGGGTGTACACAGCACAACAATGAGAGGGTGTGGCAGACAAACAAAATAGATAAACTCCACATGAGGTCTAACAGTAGCTTCCTGAGATCAATAGGCTTACCCTTCAATACACATCCTGCCATCTCTGTGTCTGTCCAGACCTTAGATAGAGTACATGGCAGATGAGATTAACTTAATTTGCTAACAATGGGCCAGAGCGTATTATAAATACAATGGAGGTGTTTACATACATAATTCAGTGGCTGAAGCCAAGCTGTCTGTCCTTTAATGAGCTCACTGGGCCAACACCCAGGCTGAGAAAAAGGAGTCAGTGAGAGCTTATATACAATAATATTTATATCTTTTATTGCCTATATTTTGTGCATTTTGTTGTGTGAGAATCTTTTATTATTCAATAGAAATGTAATGTGGGGACAAAGCTATGAGACACTGCAGATGAAAAAAATATGTGAATGTGGGTACAATAAAATAACCTAATATCATAATGATGGATATTTATTAAGCTGTCACAGAGGCTGTGATGTGCATCCCTGTATTCAATATGCTATATTTCCTGTTGACCATCGCAGTCCTTTTTATACATCAACATAGAAAAATGTAAATTGAATTTGTATATTAGGTAATTTATTTCTAGTCTCTTTATTTATATATACTCTCTTTAAAACAATGTTGTACAATGTTGTTTTCTATATTTTCCCCTTACATGCTATAAGAGAAAATCAGCTAACATATTGATTCAAGACATATTTTATTTAATATATGTTTATAGCACCAGTGAGATTTGCCTCATCCTTGTAAATCATTATTTACCTTATCACTTATTGTTCTCCAGATAATTTGTTATATGATTCATGCATCTGCATTTTTATGTATATTAAATCAGGATTGTAAGGTTTCCCAATAAGAGCTCTAGTTTTAAAGACAACAGAAGTGTATGTAAAAATAATAATAATAGGCTTAGATTAAATTTTATCACAAAGTGACAATTCAAAGGATAATAATTACACTAAAAATTATCAGGGTGAACAACCAATGTCAGAGCTCTGAAGGTAAAATTAATTATAACGAAGATTGTCAAATATAATGTTGATGTCAAATTCAAACAGCTTTTAACTGTTTTACAGTAGATGAACAATGGTAAATTGGTTGTAGAATATTTATTTTTACAAAGTTTATTGTGGTATACATAGAATTAATTAGTAAAATGCCTTGACACATTAGAATTAGAGTAATTGCATACAAGTTAAATATTAAACTCTTTGAGCCTTATTCAATTCGGGGCTCACAACTCAATCGCAGACAGCCAAATGCCTGCGAATGGGTTAGGTGCCGGTCGCAAAAATCAGAAACAATGCTTTGACAGTAGCATTTGCGGGCTTGAACATGATCGCTGACACAAGGCTGTAACTCTTGGTAGCCTGTATGATTTTGAAATCCAACCTCCATATTTCATTGAAGTCCTACGGGCTTGAACCATGAGTTATGGCCTCACGTCAACGATCATGTTCAAGCGCGTAGGACTTCAATGAAAAATGGTCCTATGGGCTTGGAGGTTGAAGCCCGTAGGACTTCACATTAATTGCTGTGATCGACATAACATGAAAATTGAACATGAAATAAAGTATTGGAGAATGTATGATATCAATTCTAAGACCTAACATCACTTTCACTCTTCATAAAAGTACAGTATTGCCTTTTTATTTGCTTTTAAAGTGCTCCGATTTGTCATTAAGCCCTTTGCGAGACCTCCTTGGTACCAGTAACATGTAGTTAGATATTTGTCATTTGCTGGCTTGACGGAGTGATTAGCGAGGGGGATTTTGAAAGATCAAAGGCATGGAGGGCAGTAACTTGCGATTTAAAAAAACAATATAAATTGCAGCTTGTAGCCAGTAACTCAATCGGAGCACGCAAGAAGTTGCCAATTGAATAGCAAAATAATTTGCGACCTCCACTTGCGAGCCCGGGTCTCCAAAACGGAGCAATTGAATGAGGCTCTTTGAATGCCAAGCATGCAAAATTAACTTGGCTAGCTAACTGGACTCTCAGGACCAGACGATGAGCCTCATTCAAATGTAAGCCTGTAATTACCTGTAACCCGACGTTTTGTCTGCGGGTTACATTTTTTTAAACATTTAGATATTTTCAGTTGTCTCTAATCTGTAATTACAGGCTCACAGTCTCTTCGTGCAAACCATGAACTCGTAAATAAGATTTCAGGAAGCATGATTATGTGATCTGGCAATAATTAAGCAAGCCAATAAGTTACTTTTTAGACACAGCCAATAGGAAATGAGACATGGAGGTTACAATTAACTTGCAATTGTAGGCTAAGCATTAATACACACAAATAAGTTATGTTTGCAGATCGGGTTGCACTCTTGAAATACATTAAAGCATCTGTTTAAGATCATGTGGGTGGCCTGATAATTATAAACCTCTTGATTTCCGGAATCGATATGACATGGAAATAAAAGTTACAAATAATTTATTTTTTTTGCAGATTTGTGAGCTTAAGACTGTTGTCTCAACAATTAATGATAATGCCTTTCATTGTACAGTACAGTAGTATGTATTTATTTGCTGCTGCAGTTATACAAACAGGTGTTTAACACACTTGCGAGTCCTATCTAGTACTCTAGTACAGGTTTGAAGGCAATTTCGGGTTTGTTGAATTTTTGTAATTGAATATTGATTTTGCGTCTAGCACAAGACACAGCAAAGGGAGGAGGAAGACACGGGAGAGGGGGAGGAAGATACAGGGCAGGGGAGAAGGGGGAAAAGACACAGTGAAGGGGACAGGAGGAGAAAGACACAGGGGAGGGGGAAGAGACACAGGGGAGGGGAGAGATGGGGGGAAGAAACTCAGGGGAGAAGACACGGGAAGGGGGAGGAAGACACAGGGGATAGGGGGAAGCCATAGAGGAAAGGGGGAGGAAGACACAGAGGGGGAGGGGGAGGAAGACACAGGGGAGGGGAGAAGGTGAGAAAAGATACAGAGAAGGGGAGAGGAGGAGCAAGACACAGGGGAGGGGGGAAGAGACACAGGGGAGGGGAGAGGTAGGGGGAAGACACAGGGGAGAGGGAGGAAGACACAGGAGAAAGGGGAGGAAGACACAGGGGATGGGAGAGAGGGGAAAAGACAGAGTGGAGGGGAGAGAGGGGAAAAGACACAGGGGAAGGGAGGGGGAAAAGACACAGGGGGAGGGAGGGGGGAGAGACACATGGGAGGGGAGAGGTGGGGGGAAGAGACACAGGGGAGAGGGGGAGAAGAGACACGGGGGGAAGAGACACAGAGAAGGGAAGTGGGGGAAGAGACACAAGATATATATATATATATATATATATATATATATATATATACATGCATACATTGTTTAACTCTGTAGATGCATTCCTAGAAGACCAAGTGCAAAATGAAATAGTGTTAAATTGGATCATTTTAATATAGGGAAAATCACAGGTAAACTATATATTATCAACTATAATTATTCTGGTAAGTGTGTAACGTTCCATGTGAGCCTATACACTTCCAACTACTACTAAAGTCCCTACAGAGCTGGGCACAGCCGTGAGCTGCAGAGGAAGACACAGGGGAGGGGGAGGAAGACACAGGGGAGAGGGGGGGGGGGGAGACACAGGGGAGAGGGGGAGGAAGACACAGGGCAGGGGAGAAGGGGGGAAAAGACACAGTGAAGGGGAGAGGAGGGGAAAGACACAGGAGGGGGGGAGAAACAGGGGAGAAGACACATGGGAGGGGGGAGGAAGACACAGGGGATAGGGGGAGATACAGAGGAAAGGGGGAGGAAGACACAGGGGAGAGGGGAAGGAAGATAAGGGGGAGGGGGAGGAAGACACAGGGAAGGGGGGAGGAAGACACAAGAGAGGGGAGGAAGACACAGAAGAGATGGGAGGAAGACACAGGGGAGGGGAGAGAGGGGGGAAAGACAGCAGAGAGAAGAGAGGGTTAAAGACACAGGGGAAGGGAGGGGAAAGAGACTTATGGGAGGGGAGATGTGGGGGGAAGAGACACAGGGGAGAGGGGGAGAAGAGACACGGGGGGAAGAGACACAGGGGAGGGAAGGGGGAGAGACACAGGGAGGGGAGAGACACAAGGGAGAGAGAGGGGGGAGGGAAAGAAAAAAAAAATTATACAGTCATTTTTGATGGACAATTTACTAGCATATATATATATATATATTAAACAACAAGGGATAGCTTGTCTACTTAAGCAACACAGCTATATTATTCATCACAAACAGCTGGCTGTGTGTGGTCTAATTTTTTTTTATTTGCTTTATTGTAAAGTTTTTTCATAGAAAAACATTAACAATCAAAACATTTCTGCTATAAAAAAAAACAAATATGGCAGTTGGATATGGTCCATTAAATAAACTGTTCGATAAATATATCTCGTATTTGCGTTTTCTCTGTTTTTATAATCTGTCCCTAAAAACTCATCCCAAACTCTGCTAAAACAAATTACATTAGTCAATCATATTGCATTCCGGCATGTACTCAGGTTACTTACCAATTGTTTCAAGAGAAACCATTATGCTAAATGGGTAGTATGTATTCCTTTAAGGATTTGTAGGATGTACCATCCTGTATGCAAAAATATCTGATAAATAGTCTTTCTGACCCTTGTGTGCAATGCATTTATGAAATAATTTGGTCTATTGATAAATTCTGCAACTTTTACTTTTTTAGCTAAGTAGACATAGATACCATGAGTTGGTTTTTATAATGAAATACATAGAAGTTCACTAACTGAAAACTTCTGTAAAAAAAAATATGCTCTGTGCTTAAATAGAGCGCTTTAGAATTTGCCGAATTGCAATTTAATAAGGCTGTAGGTCAGTGTTAGAAGGAACAAGTTTGAAAGGTAAATAGAAGGACAAAAAGGTTGGTCTAGTTCAGGTATGGTGGTAGTTGGTGTGGGCAAAAGTCAAACCACATACGTCCTTTATTGAATAGCCCAATTATAATCTTGATGATTGTCATCACCTCCCAATGTGGTCACCATGTACTCTAATATACATGGTGTCACAGTGCTGGATGACAGTAAACACAAGTATTTACAATGTAATGTTTCTGACAAAAGATTCATTTTTATACCCATACATTGAAATATGTTTGTAAAGGATCCTTGCATTAGTGCAGCGATGATCCTTGAAGCTTCTCCCGAACTCCAGCTGAAACAAAGTGATTATAGCTCCCAATCCCCCAAACATGAGTCAAAACTTCATGAAGGGGTAAAACGAACTGAACTTTATTTTGTTCTGCAGAAATATTTATACACATCTCTTCCCACAGGCAATACACATGCCCATATTTGGCCACACAATACACATAAAGAGAACAATAGGTGGGTCAACCTCCCCGAGGCTACCTAGCAACTTTGATACAATCAGACATTGATTCAATTACACTTCTTTGTTCTTATCTGAGAATGAAAACACTTTATACAATAGACTTCCTTTATCTTATGCTGAGTCTCTGTAACAGGATCATCTCCCATGCCAAGTAGCTGCAATAGTCTGGGACAATATTCTGCAGAGCATAAACCAACATACAAGCAGTATAATAGTAGGATCATATTTTAACCATAATAATCATAAAACAGGGTAAAACAGTGATGGGTTCCGTTACACACCTCCCCCGTGACCATAAGCCGGCATACAGGGGCTGATCCCAACGGATCAGCCTGGGGATGTCCGGACAAAAGTATTTGTGGGTCAATTCTCTAGTTTGACAACTCATCAGCATTACTGCAATTCACATTTACTCACATTTCACATATCCCCAGATAGCTGAGATCTGAGCGCACAAAACTACCGAATAGCACTCAGATCCTATTCACACAGTTCAATTGCCATGTAGCTAAAGTCTTTCCCATAGTCTTTCATTATATGAATGGGCTCCATGGCATAGCTATCTGGGGTATCACCGCTCCCACAGGGCAAGTACCGAATAACCCCCCTGTATGTAAAGGGCCAGAATAAGTGACATACACTCTGGTATGGCCGAATACTGTGTTTAAAGGGCAATATGTCCCAGGGCCATAGTCGCAGGTCCTACAGTAATCTTGCAAATCTCCCGTGACCCCTGGCCAGAAAAAGGACTGGGTGAGTCTGTCCCTCGTCTTTTTAATGCCTAAGTGACCTGCTAGGGGATACTTACGGGGCATTATAAACTGTCTTTTTTCTACCTGGTGATGAGTCGAGGGAGAGGCTTCCATAGCTCTGGATTGCTGCCGAGTGGTAACAGGTAGGGCTCCTTCGGTACTGCAGGCTGCCAATTGTGATGTCAGGCATCCTAGATCATTTCCCAGCAGTACTTCCGCAGGCAAATCTGGCATGATGCCCACTTCCACCGCCTTGGCCCCGGTACCCCAATCGATGTGGACTCGGGCCGTTGGTAACTTGTGAATTGCCCCTCCAGCTACCCTTACCGCAATGGTGCGTCCTGTGTGCTGGGTCGGGGCGACTCGGTGTGGCTGGACCAAAGTAATAGTAGCCCCGCTGTCTCTCAGTCCTCGAGCCTCTTGCCCATTGAGTTTTACTGATTGGCGGTGATGTGCGCTGTTATCCCCAGCCGCTTGTACAGGGTTTACCTCATGTAAGGTGGCCCAATTTTCACTATTGCCACTGGGTGTCTCTTGAGGCAGATAATTGTAATCCTCTTGCACACAGTGTGCGGCGGCTTTTGTCTGTGGTATCGGTGCCCGTCCCCAGCGGTCTGTAGTGCGTTGTGGGCAGTTAGGTTTGATGTGCCCCACTTGTTTGCACCCATGACACATCGGAGCAGTCCTTTGGTTCCCTCTGTTTGTGGTATTGCCCCCTGGTGGTGGTACCCTCTGTGGCATAGTTGGCGGGCCAGAGGCAGGCCGCAGGCTCTGGACCCCTTGGTTTCCATCCATCCGCCTGCTCTCATGAAATTCGTCTGCCAGCCGTGCTGCCTCCTCTACTGTTTTGGGCTTTCTGTCTCTGATCCAATCTCGCACCTCCGCTGGGGTATAATCAAAAAATTGTTCTAGCAACAACAACTGCACAGCATCCTCTAAAGTAGTTGCCTGATTCCCCTGCATCCAATTGCTGGCAGCTCGCTGCATACGAAATGCCCACTCCGTATAGGAATCTTTACCTTGTCTTCTGAGAGCCCTGAATTTCCTTCTATGGGCTTCAGGGGTTACAGCGTACCAGGCTAACACAATCTCTTTTATCTTGTCATAGTTTTGTATATCCACATCTGGCACAGCTCTCAATGCTTCGGCTGCTCTACCTGATAGTTTACTACTTACTACGGCAGCCCAGTTAGCTCTTTCTAAATCTTCTAACACACATTGTCTTTCAAAATCTTGCAAGTAATTGTCAATATCCATCTCACCTTCCACAAAGCTTTTAAATGCAGCGTAGTTAATTTTCCGCTGACACCCCATTGTAGATCCAGATAGCGACAATATATCCACTGGAGGTGATCTGTCTCTGGCTTCTCGTGCTTCCCTGGCATTCTGGGTCTCAGTAGCTTGGGCCAAGATCTGTACCACGATCTCTGGTGCAGGGTTAGGTCCTACCAGGCTGAGTCTCCATCTCACGTCCCTCTGGAAGTTTCCTCTGCATTCGTCATTTGTGGCTCGCTTGTTTGATCGCTCTCCAGTTGTTCGGCTATTAGCGTGGCTTTCGTTTTGTTGCTTGCCACTATGCCTCGAGCTTCCAGCAATTCCTTTAGTGTGGTTCGTTTCAAGCGTTCGTATCTATGCGCCATTCACCAGTTTCAGTTCGGCTATATCCGTTCGGGAGGAAATCCCGTCACTTGCCACCAGTGTAAAGGATCCTTGCATTAGTGCAGCGATGATCCTTGAAGCTTCTCCCGAACTCCAGCTGAAACAAAGTGATTATAGCTCCCAATCCCCCAAACATGAGTCAAAACTTCATGAAGGGGTAAAACGAATTGAACTTTATTTTGTTGTGCAGAAATATTTATACACATCTCTTCCCACAGGCAATACACATGCCCATATTTGGCCACACAATACACATAAAGAGAACAATAGGTGCGTCACACCTCCCCGAGGCTACCTAGCAACTTTGATACAATCAGACATTGATTCAATTACACTTCTTTGTTCTTATCTGAGAATGAAAACACTTTATACAATAGACTTCCTTTATCTTATGCGGAGTCTCTGTAACAGGATTATCTCCCATGCCAAGTAGCTGCAATAGTCTGGGACAATATTCTGCAGTGCATAAACCAACATACATGCAGTATAATAGTAGGATCATATTTTAACCATAATAATCATAAAACAGGGTAAAACAGTGATGGGTTCCGTTACAATGTTTATACACATTTTTACTACCTGAAAATTATAAGAACTGGACCATCAAAGGTATATTGAAGTTTTGTGGAATTATGAATGCACCCAATAGAGGAGAATCAGTAGTTTATGCAAACCTTTTTTTTTGCATGAAAAAAATCCCCAAATAAACATTAATAAACTTACCCTTGAGTTTGCAAAATGCATTCAGTTGTCTAGTTGATTTTGAGAAGGCATGCCCCTGAAAATCCAAACTAAATTAGAATAAAATTCATAATTCATTGAAGCCAATCAGAGGCAGCTACGACTTATTTGCAATGTCTGGGAAAGCAGCAATGCATCATGGGATTTGTAGTCCAAACACTTCTCTCTCTTCCCTGGAATGAAGCAACTGTCTGGAAGGTCAGTATAGGGTTAAAATTTTTTACTTGAATGCAATGTTTCTATTGGTTAATACGGGTGTCTATGTAGGCAGCCCTGGACGTGTGGAAACTATTTTTGTAAAGAATGAATCAATGTAATATGTATTTCTGATATAAGCCGTGTGTTAGAAGGAAATTAAAAACTTCCATATACATTTAAGATGCCCATTAAAAAGAACCATAGTAGTTTAGGAGAAACTTCACATGATTTATGAAGAATGTAACAAATTAACATCATTAATAAATACTTTACAAACATGAAGTTTACCACAAAACTGTGTTTTTTTCTCATTTTAACTTCCTTTGTAACTTTATGTGTATACACATCTGATCATAACCCCCTTAGTTCATTGTTTTTATTAAGAAAAATCCAATAATTGACCCACAATAAGGCAAGACTTTAATGGTGCAAAGCAAATGTTGTTTCTGTGTATGATTTTTAAAGCTCAAAAGAAATTGTAACATTTCTTATCATGCTGAGCTTTTCTGGCTTGAGCCAACATGTATTTCCAAAGTGGATTCACACATCTACCCTTTTCTAGCTTGAAATGCTTCAAGTGAAAAATATAGGGAGAGGTACTAATCACTGCTTCCAGCGAGAACACTGGCATTACCAGCCATTGTTCTCAAAACTGTTTGAATAAAATTGCTATTTCTTATTACATGAACCTGTAAAATTTGCTACTGGGACATTATGAAAAGAGAATGTTTTCTTTCCATAAAAATGCTATTCAGTCTTGCTGGGTCTTAGCACTGCATGTACTCCTACTTTTTACACAACTTAATCAATTTTCTAATCACAGAACTTTTCTGAGAACAGGACTACGGTTGCAATCGATATTTTTCTTTAATTGCTTTCCGGCTTTTATTGTCAAATGACGCATATGTAAAAGTTAAAATACTTGTATTATAGGTAAAACAAAATATTTTAAACACAGTTTTCAACTGGGCCGTATTTCCATAAAGAACAACACGGCCATAGCCTAGGGTGACAGGAGATCAAGTTCGGGAGGCAAGCAGGTTTACCATCTTCATATCTCATACTCATTTCCTGTCTCTCTATTGCCTCTATATATCTCTCTTGCTTATTCCAACATTTTGCTTCTTTCTCTCTGTCCTTTAGTTTTTGCTCTGGCCATGCCCATGCTCTTCCATTCCTACCTTTGTCCCTTTCTCTGTTTCATCTACCCCACTTTCACAGCTATAGCCTTGGGTGACAAAAGATCAAGTTCGGGAGGCCTGCAGGTTTACCATCTTCATATCTCATACTCAATTCCTGTCTCTCTCTTTTTTCCATTGCCTCTATATCTCTCTCTTGCCTATACCGACATTTTGCTTCTTTCTCTCAGTCCTTTATTTCTTGCTCTGCCCATGAATTTATTTTTCACTCTTTCCTTCTACCTTTGTCCCTTTCTCTGTTTAACCTACCCCTATTTTATCCTTATTGAGCCATTTTATATATATTTTTCCCCGTTACCTATATTAACTTCTTCTATATTCAGGTATTACTTTTTCATAAAACAATAAAGGTCGCCAAATGAAGGACACATTAGAGTCATTAGAGCTCTAATCTAGAGCTCCATACACTGAGAAGAATCAAACCAAATGAGGACAAAGAGTTAAAGGTGCCTCACAAATGACCTGGAGCTACAAAGAACTCTCTCATCATGAAAGCTGAATCAGTACCCCATGGCCCGCATTCAATTGGCCAAATTGTAAGTACTAGAGCCCGTAATGTATCCTGTAAAATGTAATGATATTTAATTGGCTTCTTATAGCTACCTGCAATACATTTGCAAGTTACAGGCTCAAAATCCCTGCGGTTGTCAAAAACGTAACTCTGTCCTATGTTTCAAGCCTGTAAATGTTACCAGCACTAAAAACGCAAAATCCATATTCAATTACAACAATTCAACAAGCCCGCAATTGCCTTCAAACCTTTAAATGGCAAATGTATAAAACATTTCTACGAGTACTTGATAGGACTCGCAAGTTGGTTAAACACCTGTTCGTAGCACTGTCAATACAAATAAACACAATACTGTACTTTAAAATGCAGAGAAAGCAATGAAAGACATTATAATTAATTGTACAAGTCTCAAGCTCGCAAATCTGCAATAATTTTTTTTTTCATTTTATTTCTGTATTATATTGATCCCAAGAATCAAGAGTTAATACATATCAGGCCACCCACATGGACTAGACCAGTTTATTTATTTATTTTTATTGATTTCTACATTTCTTCATTGCAAGTCCGATTGCAGATCAGACTTCTAAACATTAATTGAGTGTAGTTAAAACTCCATGTTTCCAGTCTCATTTACTATTGGCTCTGTCTAAATTGTAACTTACGGGCTTGCTTACTTATTAATGATCATGCCCTGAATTGCTACATATGGGTTCATGGTTTATGGATTTAGGCTTTAGCCCTGTAATTACGGGCTTGAGTCAATTGAATACAGCCGGAATTGTAACGAATTCCTAACCCGCAGACATGCGGCCTGTATGAAGGTAATTACGGGCTTGCAATTGAATGTGGGCCTTTGTATCTAATACTAAGAAACAAGGTAATGGATCTTTATAAGAAGTGATAAGCTAAGATTGGAAAATGTTGGTAGGGAGCCTGACAAGGTGGATGATCTGACTGTAAATTGCAAATCTATCTATCTATCTATCTATCTATCTATCTATCTATCTATCTACAGTATCTATCTATCTATCTATCTATCTATCAACAATCTTTGAACAATGTAAATTTTTTCTGTTAGAATAAAATATTACATTGGACCAGATTCATGCTATTTATCTATTTAATATGACAGACGTTCAAGTTCATATAGAAATTGTTGGCAATAATACTGTATTCACCGAAGCAACTAATAAGGTCGTAGAAAGATAGAATTCAATGGCAGATAAGAAACTTTTGGCCCGGCAACTCTGACTTTTTTCCATTTTAAAACTCCAAGCTTAATAATTATCACTGTTATTTGTGCAATATGGGTTCATGGTTTATGGTTTTAGGCTTTAGCCCTGTAATTAGTGTAGTTAAAACTCCATGTTTCCAGTCTCATTTACTATTGGCTCTGTCTAAATTGTAACTTACGGGCTTGCTTACTTAATTATGATCATGCCCTGAATTGCTACATATGGGTTCATGGTTTATGGATTTAGGCTTTAGCCCTGTAATTACGGGCTTGAGTCAATTGAATACAGCCGGAATTGTAACAAATTCCTAACCCGCAGACATGCGGCCTGTATGAAGGTAATTACGGGCTTGCAATTGAATGTGGGCCTTTGTATCTAATACTAAGAAACAAGGTAATGGATCATTATAAGAAGTAGTAAACTGAGATTAAAGGACTGGAAAATGGGAAAGACAAAAGACTCCCAGGATGGAATTACCATAGAAAGCTCTTATAGTCTGTTTCCTTAGCAAACTCTATTCATTCTTCGTCACAGCAGCTCAGGAATCTGCCTAAAGGACAATTATTAGACAAGATAGTGGATGACCCTCTTTCTTACTTTATCACTACACTGTGGTCAGTTTCTCTGCACTTGCTCTTTGAAATCAATTGATTACTTGTAGTATCCCATTGCTTGTCTTTATGTTAAATGTGCTTATATTTCCATGTAAATGTTTTGAGCTGAGTACTGTGCACATTGATGGCATCACACAAATTAAGATCCATATATACATGTACACTGAGCATTTTAATTATTTACCCTAAAAAGCATTTCAACTGTGAAATACATTGGACATTTAAACATGTGATTTATACTTGTGTCATTTTGTTAAAATTTTTCACATCATAATAATGGAAAAATTATTGAGCACAGTAAATGATATAAAAGGTACAAAAAATGTGGACATCATGGTTATGCTTTACATATGGCAAGCGTTTGATCAATTACTTAAACCAAAGTGGTGATCTAGACAATCTACTAATATAGTTGCATGTTAATATAAATGGAGGTAATGCTAGTGAATACACACAACTTTATAAAATATAGATGAGAGGTATTAAACACCATAGACAAGATAGTTCATTCATTTCCTTTTATATCTTAATGTGACATTTTTCGTTGATAGCATAATGTGCTATGAATGGATACTTTAAGTTTTAGCGGAATAAAGAAATAGAAAAATGTACCGTATATATGACAGCTGTAAGAAAAGAAAAAGTCTAATGTAAGACAATGATAAACTGTAGTTTATGTTATGTTTTGAAAAAGCTTATAATACACAATAAAGAAATATTGACGTAAATAGTTTCACTTACAAAATATACTAAAAATTTTAGTAATTAAGGTTCTTATGTAATTCTACTATCCATGATGATTTCTTTCACACATGAAACAAGTAAAGAATTTGAGTTATTTTGGTTTTGCACTGTTCTTCTCATTATCATGATGAAGAAGAATGTTTTACCTATGCAATGCATTAACAATTTTTCCTGTGTCTGCTCTTTTTAGTTTGACCCACTTTTCTTAAATTTTAGCTAACACTATTGTCAACACTATTACTGAATATTGGTGTACACAGCTTAAAATGTGTGAAGTATGTAACATATCTACAGCATCAGGCAGTATTTTGGTTTGGAGCCTGACAAGGTGGATGATTTGACTGTAAATTGAAAATCTATCTATCTATCTATCTATCTATCCTACTTTTTCAACAATATACATTTATTCTGTTAGAATAAAAATTAATAAACGTTGGACCAGATTCATGCTATTTATCTATTTAATATGACAGACGTTCAAGTTCATATAGAAATTGTTGGCAATAATACTGTATTCACTGAAGCAACTAATAAGGTCGTAGAAAGATAGAATTCAATGGCAGATAAGAAACTTTTGGCCCAGCGACTCTGACTTTTTTCCATTTTAAAACTCCAAGCTTAATAATTATCACTGTTATTTGTGCAACTGAGCTTATTAATATCATAATTGCATACATTTGGTAATTACTAAGTAGCAATCATTTTTGATAACACAGGGCAGAATAGAGAGCAGAATATAACCGAGTTGTCAATGTTCTAATGGAATTCCGAATTTGATTTGTTTGCAGTTTTTTCCAAACTGCTTCTTTTTATAAACTTATATTTTTAGTTCATCTCTGCTATCCAATTCTAATAAGGTTTGTATTTTAGAGGATGAAGGTTGCGATTGTTGTGTCTCAATATGGAAATGAATTGATAAATTACTTAATACCTTTAAATTATACATTATTTCGAACCTCCACTGTTTTCTTTAAGCTTAATTGGACTATGGCCCAATTCAATTGGGCAAATTGTAATTACTGGAGCCCATATTGGAGCCTGTAAAATTTATTGATATTCAATTGGCCTCTTCTAGCTACCCTCAATCGATTTGTGGGTTATACGCTGGAAATTCCTGCGGGTTGTCAAAAGCGTCACTCCAAACCATCTCCGACCTTTGATCTTTCATGCCTGCAAATGTTACAATCACTAAAATCTCAAATTTTGATTCAATTGCAACAATTCCATGAGGCCGCAATTGCTTTCAAATACGTAAATGGCAAAAGTAGCCAAACATATTACGGGTTCCAAATAGAACTTGCAAGTGGGTTAAACACCTCTTCCTAACACTGCAAAAGCAAATATAACAATACTAATGTACTTTAAAATACTGGGAAAGCAGTGAAAGGCATAATAATGAATTGCACAACAATCTCCAAGGAAAAAATAGGCCTCAAAACAATATGAATTAATTTTTAATATTTTGGAATGGTCAGGCATATGCCAATATGGAAAGTGTTGCTGCAAGATGCATAAAGCAATTAAAGACACACTACATGACTAAATTGCAACACAAAAACATAAAATTGCCTGACAAATGGTCCCTTACACTCAGAGAGGCTCAAATGTGGACCCTAAAAAAAATAATATATTCATTTCTATAGATCACTCATCAAATCCATATTAGAAAAATAAACAGTGGCAAAATTACACCCCGCCACATGACATATATCAAGTGCCAGAGGAACATACACCACACTAATGTAGTCCAACCCATCATGACGGGCCACAAACACACATGGAGGCTGTGCAGAGGCACATGGAGCAACAGCCAACTCACCTTCATCAGGGCCAATCTCGGCTATTTTGTAAAGTCCCACGTCATTGCTGTTAGCCTTGTGGCGGGATGTATACCCATTATCATGTTGTGAACCCATATCAGGTGTTCTTGTATCAATGAATTAATAATATCACCTGTCATTAGGTGATCAACCCTTCAGGGGAATGGTAATAGTCAACAGTATCCCAATTGATATGTGTATTAACTCACAAACCTCATCAGGAATGTTCTGCAAGCATAATATCCCAAAGCTGAGAATCAAACCTAAAGTAGTCATGACTAATACATGTGACCACTTTGAAACCACTCCTGTGTCAATGTAATGGGCTGGAATGTGCACATAACAATCTATTGGACAGTAACTAGGGCTCATTAGTTTACATATTGTGACCAAGATGGCCGTGTAGAGCTGTGCTTTCTTGAGTTAGAAACGGATACCTTCTGGTGAGGCAGCAAACCGGTTTATTATGAAACAAAAACAAACAGGAGCAGTACTCTGCTTAAATAACGAAAATAAACATCTACATATACGGACTGACTGTGACATAGGAACGCCCTGACTATACCTGTGCAGCTTACCTGCAACAGGGACAAAAAGACTTCACCCCGGTATCTTCAGAACGGAGCTCCCACTCCGTTTTACTCGGGCAGGAGTAATTTCCTAGGAATAGCGCCACCTAGTGGCAAGGACAAAGACAGTCTTTTAATAATTATAATTTGTCACCTTGTGGCCAGGTTACAAATAGTCTCTGGTTATTGAAATATTGCCACCTTGTGGCCAGGATACAAATAGTCTCCGACTATTCCTATATTGCCACCTTGTGGCCAGGTTACAAATAGTCTCTGGTTATTGAAAGATTGCCACCTTGTGGCCAGGATACAAATAGTCTCCGACTATTGCTATATTGCCACCTTGTGGCCAGGTTACAAATAGTCTCTGGTTATTGAAAGATTGCCACCTTGTGGCCAGGATACAAATAGTCTCCGACTATTGCTATATTGCCACCTTGTGGCCAGGTTACAAATAGTCTCTGGTTATTGGTAGTCTTTTTCAGTAGCCGCGGATGAAGCATAGGGCCCGCCCGTCTCTCCTGTATGCTTCACCCCAGGGACCCTTTGATACAGCAGTATTAAATTGCATATGTACCGGTAAAACACTCAGCAACTTCCCTGGGGCATAATCAGTCTGGTACCTTCAAACAGGGCCTCTGTCAGCTCCACACTCAGCAACTTCCCTGAGGCATAATCAGTCTGGTCCCTTTCAGCTCCAAGAAACCGCAGGATCTCACTCACCACATTGCTTCTCCAAGCGATTCACCTTGGTCATCCCCGCAGCAATTCAGGCAGCTGTCAGTCCTCTCAACTAGCTGTACTTTACAGGCTCCTTCCAGCTTGTCTCCTAGGCAAGGCCCCAGCTTCTGGCTTCAACTTCCAAACTACTCAGGACATAGCCTAATCAGCAGCACACCCCTCCCTTCACTGGGGCTTCCTGGGTTTTTTATAGTGAAGCACTGGACAAGGTGAATTTAAGTGTTTTAACTCCCAGAGAGCTGGATACAAGGAGCAGTTCAGCCTATGGCCGATGGCCCTCAATAATCTGTCCCCGGCTCCTTACATTCTCACAATATATGTATATGAACATGACAGACATGTAATGTATGTTGATGTCCCAAAACTCCAACCACTGAAAACACATAGAAATGGTGATAACGGTATAAAAAAACTTTATTTGAAACACAGAGCAAACTCGGAAATGTATCCGACTGTGCATTAATATCATGGATGTGGTGTGGGCGGATCCGGGGAGGGAAGAGGCTCTTTGGGCAAAAAGGGAGTACCTAAAGCGTATGATGCATAGCATCGACTAGGATCACACGTGGTCACTACACCACATTAACCATAATCTGATGACAAAAAGGATTATCATAAATGACTACATTTAATCAAAGTAACCAAAAATGTGCATAGCACTTACAACTGGTCTTCATCTGCTCAATTAAACAGATGCATAAACTTCAGGACTATGCAATCCAGTTACACACATACAGTGTGTTCCCAAAACAATATCTAAAAAAAGGTGGTCCAATCCTAAAAAAGACAGGAGGATAAAAAACTAGAACAACCTGCATGAACAGCATAGTGCTAAATACTTTAACTGTAACAATATACCAACTTACCTGATCTTCATCTGCAAGCATTGCTGACCATTAGGTAGTTGTCATGATATATCACTAGCCATGACCATTAATAATGATGTGTCATCTCACAATAACCGCTTCGCTGTAACCATAGTCAGTTGTCCAGGTGCACTATAACCATCACCATCTGTTATTGTTTAGCAACATTGATTTCACATTCATCGGCTATACATGTGTTAGCACATTTTGAAGGATACTCATTATATAATTAATTTGGGAAACCTACCCATTAATACGCAAAGGGCACAAAGGTCAGCAGCCATATTCAGTGTTACTTACATCAGACACAAATATCTATTCTCATACTGATATTGCGGAGAGGATGACATCCTTCACTAGTGCATGTAATAATTCTGGCTTAACGGTCCACCACCATAGCTGTATTTGTCTCAATATAAGCTAACAACCATCTTGTCTTATAAATTGGGATATATGATTGAATTAATATAGTCTGAGAAACATGTTTAGGAGGGGCTGAAATTGATGGAATTCCTATCTCGGAGCCACTGTGAATATATTACATTTACTTAATATTTTGAACTATGCTTGCAGATGAAGATGATGCTTTCATGGACCTGAATTGTGCATAGAAATCAAAATAAAACATACATTTAAAACAGAATAAGGGCTTAAAAAAGATAGGGACAGCAGCGTCTCTTCTCAATGGCATTCCTCAGTGACCATCAATTGGTGAAATGTTAAACAGAACCCTACGTGTCCAGGGTCATGGACCATGTAATGGGAGGTAGCCATTTGCGTACAATATTTCCCCATCACATAAACCATGATCTAATACTCTGTAGCCAGGCTAGCTTAGGTTAACATTTGGACCAATAGCTTGGCACTTAGGAGTGCTGTTGAGAAGGTCCAATAAATGTGCAACCCCTACGTCCTCCTCCGCCTTGGCACAGAGCCCAAACCCCCTGTGGGCACCTACCTTCTCCCTAGCAGAGGGGGGTTACGGGGAGAGGCATCCCCCCAGTAGGCAGCAGCATTGGAGGCAGTGGAGGTCTTGCAGGAGGTGAAGAGCGGCCAGTCAGCGGATGGGTGGGGATGGCCGCTTGAGGTGGAGGTTGCTTTGAACCAGAGTGCACCGTTGAGCGTCAATGTTCACCTGGCATAGTGTGCTCTGGTTCGCCGAGTTCTGGAGCAGCCCGGCCTGGTATGACTCCATCAGGAGTTGGTGTCTCCTCACCTCCCTATGCTGCCTCCGCAGGATGCCCACTAGCTCCACTTGTTTGGAGGAGATACTGGCCTGGATCCCCCTTTTGATCACCACCAGCTAACACATGAGGGCTAGCATCTCCCCCTGGACAACCTCCAATGGTGGACCCTGGGATGGAGGTCGGAGGTGAGGAGGAGAAGGGTGTGGTAACCCAGTGGGGATGGTGGTGGGCCTGGTGGCGAAAGCGGGACCCAGGTTTTGGAGCTGCTGGGAGGTTGAGGAGGCGATGGAAATCCACATTCAACGGTCCAATAGGAGGGCCCGGTTGGTGAACCAAGTTGTTGGAGGAGGGGGGCAGTGGAGTCAAATACCATGGGCGTGGATGAAGGTCCAGCGGGTGACCCCACTGCCCAGATGATTGGGTCATCCTCCTCATATCCTGGGCCCTTGGCTCCTCTTGTTGCCTCCTCCTCTCGCTCCGGATTCTGTCAGGCAGGTCCCCAACATTTGGCTCCAAATGAGCCGATGCCCCCATCTCTGGCTCACCACTGGACCAGTCCTCCTACCAGCTGAAAGAGTGGAATATTGTTAATTATGTTGAATGATACATTGGTTTATTTTCATTCCTAACTATTCTAGTATATTTTATTCTTCTGTTCATTCCTATCTGACATATTGTCTCAAACCTAATTTTCTACGATCAGCTGGGTTGTTATTGGCTCATGATGTTATCTTGATTCTGAGTGTGACCCGTATCTGCATACGGTGCAGTGGGCACACCCATAGATGGACACCCTATTGGATGATAACTTGTGTTGTGCCCACTATTGATAGTGATTTGTCAGCTTCATGGATTTAATGACGCATGAGAATTGCATTTATACCTTGTTAAATCCACGGAGCTGACATGTCATTATCTAAACAGGTCAACAGTTACATGTGTTGTGTGTTTTCTATGTGTGTGTGATGTACATGTGGGGGCATGTTGGTGTATCTGATATTCACCTGACATGGAGACTGGATCCTGTTGGGCCAGCAGGCCTGGAGCTCCAGCGATGGGCACCTGGCTCAGCAAATTATTGAGCACCCTCTCCCACTCGATGTATCTCACAGTCACTTGGGGCCACCACTTAATGCTGTGGCTGCACTGTCCTCCTTGGCCAACATCCTCCTCACCTTGGCCCTGAAGTCATCAAAGCAGTGCTTCACGGACCTCACATCCCTGTCTGCTGAGCCCACTGCCTCTCTCCTCTACTCCCCAGTGGCATCTAACTCTCCTTTCTCTCCTCCTCTACACTCCTCCTCATCTACTCCCCACTGCTTCCCTCTTGCCCCCTCCTCTCTCCACACTCCATCCTAATCCCAAAAATAATAAGGAGAAATCCACAGAACTATACGTGTATATATTTATGAGGGGGAAAATTGTATGTTTTATGTGTAATTTAAATTTTTGGGACATAGGGTTGGTTTGTGTGTATTTAGTGACCTATGTAAATGTGTATCTATGTGTGATATTTACTCTGTGGGTATTTATATTATGTCTTATCAGTTGATATGTGTTTTCAAGGATTAAGTGTAAAATAGGTGTTTAAGAAATACAAATCATTAAAAATCATTAGAACCTGCTCTGTCAAAACACCTACTCTCTCAATGAGAAAATACAATAGTCAACGATAGAGCGGGTGGCATGCAGCTTTATTATCTCTCCCTGTCATTCATAATCTGATAGCCCGCTTTCTATTGGCTCAAAAGACTGTGGCACACACTGTAATTACAAGATTGGATTCTAACTGAGGACCCCATGTATTCTTTCCCACTAATAACTTGCGGTGGTGGGAAGGGTTTATGGTTTTAGACTTTAGCCTGGTAATTGCTGGCTTTTGAATACAGCCGGAAATTTAAACAAATTATAACATGAAAGTAATTAAGGGCTTGCAATTGAATGGGGGCCTATATGGATTAAAGCAGCAGTTATTAAACTTCTAATGCCTTACATTGCGTTCCCAGTATTGTAAACTACAGTAGTGTGTGTTTATTTGCAGCTGCAGTTATACGATCAGGTGTTTAACCCACTTGTGAGTCCTATCTATAACTCATTTAATTTTTTTATACATTTGCGATTTATGGATTTGAAGGCAATTGCGGGCTTGTTGAATTTTTGGCGTAGATGGGACAGAGTTATGCTTTTGACAAGCCCACAGTGATTTTGAGCCTGCAACTCTCAGTTGAAATGCGAGTTGCTAAATGTAGCCAACTGATTATCCGTAACATTTACAGGCTACATTATGGGTTCAAGTAATTGCGATTTGGCCAATTAAATGAGGCTCCATGTCTCCAACATTTTCCCCATAAAACATTACTTACAACATATGTGCTTATACTGTATTACAAAATGCATCCTTACAGTTATAAACAATGCAATAGTTATGGATTCACAGCGTGAAATGTATAATTTGTTAAAGATAATAATTTTTTTTTTTTTATATTGAAATGCTAAACTTTATACAAGTCAATGTCAATGGCTAAATAGGGGCTTAATACAATCGAATTCTTTTGACAGATTTCTCATACTCTTTCTTTGCTAACTAAAGCATTCTTTCCCTACATAAAATACTCGACTAGTAAACAGATCTTTTTTTATTTTGTAATGAAAAAACATACTTTTATAAGCTTAAAAGCCATTTTGATAATGGCTATAAATTAAAGAGCAAGGCATTTGTGGGCACATTTGTATGTCCCAGCTCAGCTTCCCAGAATGCAGTGTAATAACTGTTTTTCTTGGAATTCTGAGCATGATGCAGGTTTTTTAATTTGTTTTAGACATTCAAATATAAACACAGATGTACTATTTATTTACTGTATGGTGGAGGGCTTCTATTGCTCTTTTGCCCACCAAATGATTGTTGTGGTGAACTACCTACTCATAAAGTCCACAACACAAGCTGAGATCCTGCTTCATGCCGATGATAGCCAGTAAGCTTGAAACAGCTGTACATGGATAGGATACTTAGCTTGTGTTTAATCCAACCTTAGCTTTGCATTAAAGCTGTGTAAGACAGCATGCATAAGCTTAAAGGAAGCCATATTTGATAATGGATATGGATTAAAGAGCGAGGCATTTGTGGACAAATTTGCATGTCCCAGCTCAGCTTCCCAGAATGCAGTGTAATAACTATTTTTCTCGGAATTCTGAGCAGGAAGCAGGTTTTTAAACTTCTTTTAGACATTCAAATGTGAACACAGATGTACTATTTATTTACTGTACTACTGTACGGTAGAGGGCTTCTATCGCTCTTTTGCCCACCATATTAATGGGGCTACACTTCCTTCAAACAAATAATTGTTTATCACAGGAAGAAATCCAAAAGAGGTTGGAAAAAATACTGAGGGAACTGGGTTCTGTAATAGCCAAACCATTATATTTAATTTTTCAAGATTCACTCCACATAGGGTCTCTACCAGATGACTGGAGAAAAGCAGATGTGATACTTATATTTAAAAAGGGAGCAAGAGCAAATCCAGGGAATTATAGACCAGTGAGCCTCACTTCTGTAGTGGGAAAGCTTTTAGAAGGGTTAATAAGGGATAATATACAAGAATATGTCTATTTGAACAGGATTATAAGTAGGAGCCAACATGGATTTATGAGGGATAGGTCATGTCAAACAAACCTAATTAGTTTCTATGAGGAGGTTAGTAGGAACCTAGATCATCAAGGCAACTCAGTGGATGTAGTCTTTTTGGATTTTGCAAAGGCTTTTAAAACAGTGCCACAGTGGGAGACTATTGTGAAAACTAAGGGATACAGGAATTGCAGTGAATATCTGCTCATTGATTGTAAATGGAACATACTCTGATTGGACTAATGTGGTAAGGGTTCAGTATTAGGTCCTCTCCTTTTTAACATATTTATTAATGACTTAGAGGTGGGTTTGGAGTGTGGTGTCTCCAGTTTTTGCTGAAGACACGAAGTTGTGCAAGGTAATTAAATCAGATAATGATGTGCTTTCCCTCCAAAGGGATTTACATAAAATTGAGGAATGGGCATCTAAATGACAGATGATATTTAATATGAATAAATGTAAAGTTATGCATCTGGGATTAATCTTAATGGAGCAAATACATGGGTATCCAATATTGAAAGGGATTTGGGAGTACTTGTGGACAACCACCTAGGGAACAGTGCTCAAAGCCAAGCAGTAGCTGCAAAGGCAAATAAAATATTAGCATGTATTAAGAAGGGTATAGAAGCAAGGGAAGCAAATATAATTCTGCCACTATACAAATCTCTAGTATGCCCTCATTTGGAATATGGAGTACACTTTTGGGCACCACTTCATAAAAAGGACATTTTAGAGCTGGAAAAGGTATAGAGAAGGGCAACAATACTAATAAGGGGAATGGAGGGGCTAAGTTATGAAGAAAGACTAACCAAATAAAACATATTTTCTCTAGAAAAAAGGTGTCTAAGAGGAGATATGATTACCATATATACATACATCCAGTGTCAGTATAAAGATTTGTCAAGGGTGGTTTTTTTAACTGACAAGAGGACATCCCTTGAGTAGAGATGTCGCAAACAGTTCACCCGCGGACTATTCGCGGCGATTTTGGCATGTTCGCATCGGACGGCGAACACATGCGCTTTTGGGTTCGCCCCCTATTCTTTATCATTGAGGAAACTTTGACCCTGCACCTCACAGTCAGCAGACACATTCCAGCCAATCAGCAGCATACACTCCCTTCCAGGGCCTTCCATCTGAAGGACAGCATACATTTTAGAATCATTCTGAAGCTGCATTCGTTGTGAGAGGACAGATAGTGTAGCTGCTGGAGATTTAATAGGTAAATAGATAGCCAGGCTGTGTATTTAGCTTCCACTACAATTAATCTAATTTCAGTTGCCTGCCTGTGTCAGGCTCACAGCTTATATTGTGCTCAGTGAAATAAAACAACACTTTTTTGACTGTAATAGATTGAATAGCAATTGCCTGCCTACAGGCGTGTGTGTGAAGCCTATTGCATCTACTCTGCCAACTTTTGCCAGTGCACAGTGATACGTCATATCTGGTGCAACCGTAGTGTACAGTGACATAAAACAACACTTTTTTTTTACTGTAATCGATTGAATATCAGTTGCCTACCTACAGGCATGTGTGTGAAGCCTATTGCATCTACTCTGCCAACTTTTGCCAGTGCACAGTGATACGTCATATCTGGTGCAACCGTAGTGTACAGTGACATAAAACAACACTTTTTTGACTGTAATCGATTGAATATCAGTTGCCTGCCTACAGGCGTGTGTGTGAAGCCTATTGCATCTACTCTGCCAACTTTTGCCAGTGCACAGTGATACGTCATATCTGGTGCAACCGTAGTGTACAGTGACATAAAACAACACTTTTTTGACTGTAATAGATTGAATAGCAATTGCCTGCCTACAGGCGTGTGTGTGAAGCCTATTGCATCTACTCTGCCAACTTTTGCCAGTGCACAGTGATACGTCATATCTGGTGCAACCGTAGTGTACAGTGACATAAAACAACACTTTTTTGACTGTAATCGATTGAATATCAGTTTCCTGCCTACAGGCGTGTGTGTGAAGCCTATTACATCTACTCTGCCAACTTTTGCCAGTGCACAGTGATACGTCATATCTGGTGCAACCGTAGCGTACAGTGACATAAAACAACACTTTTTTGACTGTAATCGATTGAATATCAGTTGCCTGCCTACAGGCGTGTGTGTGAGGCCTACAGCGCCTACTCTGCCAACTTTTGCCAGTGCACAGTGACACTCATATCTGGTGGCACCTTAGATTGCACGCGCAGTGCCCCAAATCTGAAGTAGGAGGTCCGACCAAGCATCTATTTCCATCTCCCTGTTCCATCTCCTTTGGCCCATCTTGATCTCACCCCATCGCGCAGCGCTTCCTACCAGCACTTCTCCTGTACTGCAGCCTTCCCTTGCGTCGCGTGTGTGACGTCACTAAGATGCGCCGGCAGACGAGATGCAGTTTAGAGGCATGCTACTGGTGCCGTAGGAAGCGCCAATGGGGGGGATCAGGAGTGGGGATCTAAAGGGAGCCAAGGGAAGAATCAGAGGGGTCGAAGGGGAGAATCAGGAGGGGGAGAGGATCCAGAGGGGCAGAAAGAGGACTGCGAGCAAGCACCACACAAAGTTAGGGACAGTTTTAATGCAGGCAAAATTTGTATTTGTCGTATAAGACGCACCCACTCCCCCCCCCCCCCAATTTTGGGGAAGAAAAAGTGGGTCTTATACAGCAAAAAATACGGTAGTTGTGGTAAAGGAGCGTACATTCTATGTTCCAAACGCACAGTGGGAGGGAGAACAAAGAGGGGGGAGGATGGGAGGGAGAGCCAAGAGGGGGGGAAGAGGGGGAGGGAAATCCAAGGAGGGGGAGCCAAAAGGGGGGGAGGCAGAGGGAGAGCCACAAGGGGTGGAGCAAGCCGCTCTAGAAGGGAGCTGGGAGAGTGGGAGACAAAATGGGGAGGAGGGAGCAGAGATGGAGGGAGAGGGAGCTAAAAGGGGGAGGAGGGGGGGAGTGAAAGCTACAACGGGGGCAGCAAGCAAGAAGGGAGCTGGGAGGGTGGGAGCCACAAGGAGGGAGGGGGAGTGAGAACCACAAGGGGAACGGAGAAAGAGATACAAGGGGAGGGGAGGGTGAGAGACACAAGGGGGAAGAGAGATACAAGGAGAGGGATGGAAACATGGGGGAGAGAGATAGGGGAGAGAGACATGGGGGGGGGGGGGGGGGGTGAAGAAGGCACATATTATGACCGGACAAATGACTAGTATATATATATATATATATATATATATATATATTTATTTGGAACAAACAATTATATTGTACAGATGGACTTAACCAAATAAAATATTACTGTAAGTGAAAAGTTGCTTTACAAAGTAACTCAAATAATTTTGATATATCATTTGGAAAAAAATGTGCAAAGGAAAGATCAGCAATGTAGATTTTTTTCAGGCTATATCAAAGTTCAAACAAACATCAAGCTAAAGTAATAATACAGGCAAGAAAATGTAATGAATACAGTGGTATGTGGGTGTAGCTTCCTAGCAACCTGCTTGCATGGAACATATCTTAATATCAAAGTAACAAGCTGCAAATTTACTGCACAAGGCGAGTGCTAAAAATACAAACAACTTAAATGTTGGTTATTGGTTTCACCAGAAAGTAACAAGTTAATTGTGTGGAAAAAGGTTGTGTAGAGGAGCCGAGCTTTTAACTAAATGTACCTTATATATTAGGAGATAATTCAGTCAAGATCATATGAGTTGTAAATAATTATAGCAAAAAATAAATACATTCAAAAAGCTAGAAGGGCAAAACTAATTTATTTCACAATATCACTAATTCACTAGTTCCGGGTTTCTCACTTCCAGAATTTAAAGGAACTCCCATGTTTTTTAAACATGCATTTAAAGAGAAGTTGTTAGATAAATGTAATGCAAATATATATATATATATTGTTTTAATCCATCTGCAGACTGCACTTGTCAGAACTACTTATGACAGACTCTCAGCCTTATTAAATTGTGATTCTGCCAATTGAAAAGAGCTCTATAAACGCACAGAGCATATTTTTTTACAGATGTTTTTAGTTAGCGAAGACCTTGCTTTTGGATAGAAGTTCACTAACTAATAACTTTTGTAAAAAAAACGTATGCTATGTGCTTATATTGAGCCCTTTTCAATTGGCCGAATCGGAATTTAATAAGGCTGAGTATCTGGAGTTTATCAGGGCACTGTACTAGCCAAGTTACAGAGGTGGGTTCTGAGAGTGCTGCAAAGCTACGTTCCCAGGGCCCTATTAAATTCCAAATAGCGATATGCGATTGTACAATTTACGGGCTTGAAAGATCCAAGGCTTAGCTGGGTCGGAGTCCCGATTTTGGCACATGCTGCATTTTTCAGCCTGTAACCCGCAGACCTCTTGCGGGTAACTAACAGAGGCCAATTTAATAGCCGTAACTTTTGATGGCTCCTTTATGGGCTTCTTTAACTACAAATAGGCAAATTTAATAGGGCCCTCAGTGTATTACAAGTCATTATTTTGTAACTTCTGTATAAATAATTATTTTTCATGTTATTGAATAGTTTCCACTGAACCCCAGGATACATCCTAGTTTGATTTTTAAATCTTGCCTCACTGAAGGCAGGGATTGAGAGCAGTTTTTCCCTGGACTCATAACTACACTGACCAGTTTTTTCTCTTCTGGTCTCTACACAGACAGCATAGAGAAGCAAGAGAGCAGAAACTTTAATTTTCTGCCATAAGAAATTACAAAAATGAAAAGTTCTGTTCCCTTCAGGTTGGAAAAAAGCAGACTTACTATTGACTTGAATGGGACACATACTCCTGCAACCTTATTGGCTGTGGTAATGCAAAAGCAAGTGGACAGTCTATTACACATGTAAACATAGATTTTATTTTATTTCTCAGTGAAAATGCAGGTTATTCAAAAATTTAAAAAGTTTTTCAAAATGCTTTTAGGAGATCTTTACAGTAACGTGGTCCAAATTCTGCTGAATTAAGTGGTACTTTAATTTAAAGTTTCTAACTTGTGGAGGGGACTTTAAGAGCAGACATGTGGCTGAGAAGAGATTAAGATATATAAACATAACTACAACACAAAAGAAAAACAATGGAGAGCACAAGAAACAAATTATGTTGACATATACTTACAAGATAAATTATTGTGACAATACAAGGGTCTGAAGAACAACACTGAGTAAGCAACTGAGCCAAGCAGAAGCTACAAAAATAATGCTGTAAAGTTCACATAGAATATAGTACAGGTATACCCCGCTTAAAGCTCCTTCTTCAAGATCTGGAACTTGGGCTAAGATTATGTAACATCAGAACTCATATTATTAGAGGACCATCACTTCCTTTAAAGGGACATGGAAAACAACTTTCTTTTTCAAGTATTTAAAAGAGCCTGTTTTAACCATAACAAAAGTAATTTTTACATGAAAAAAATATAAAGTAAAACCTGTTCAAACTTCACTGAAACTAACAGGAATTGTACAGAGCATACTTTAGTCTGTAGATCTCATTGGCTGACACGGAAAAGCCCCCAAGAGTAATAAAACTTCCTAATAACTTTGGGCCCTATTAAATTATCCCACGTAGTTTTTCTGGTGTTTGCGAGTACCGAATCTCTCGCAGCCTGCTTTGCGATATGACTACGAAAAAATGACGAGAATAGGCTCCGAGAGAGCTACGTAGTCACACACAGCCTTAAATCTACGCATGATTCTCGCATATCGTAAGAATCCCTACAGGCACAAAAAGTGCCCGCAAGGGATCCGAAAGCCTCTACGTGCTGCCTCGGAGCAGCCCGAGACAGCAGTGTGAGGCTCCCCCCTGCACCCTATACACATCTCCATGCTGCAGGGGTCTCTATCGGGACCCCTGCAGCACCCCCACATTAACCCCTTGCAGTGGGGGTCCCGATCGGCACCGATCAGGCCCCCGCTGCATTTAAATTTTTTAAATTGCCACGCCGCGGCTCTTTAAAGGGGCCGCGGCACAGTATTACCCAATCCCGGCCGCGGCACCTAAAATAAACCTCCCTCTATGCTGGGGGTCCCCATCGGGACCCCCAAAGTGTCCCCATATAAACCCCCTGCAGCGCGGGTCCCCGATCGGCACCGATCGTGACCCTGCTGCATTTCAATTTTAAATTTCCCGCCTCGTGGGTCCTTAAAGGACCGTTAAGGTCCTGAAAGGACTCGCACTAAAAATATTAACCCCAGGCAACTATAATTGACCCTATAACTCATGGTGGTCAATCCAGACCCCCATAAGGCCTTAATTAACCCATTAACCCATGGTGGTCAATCCAGACCCCCATAAGGCCTTAATTAACCCATTAACTCATGGTGGTCAATCCAGACCCCCATAAGGCCTTAATTAACCCATTAACTCATGGTGGTCAATACAGACCCCCATAAGGCCTTAATTAACCCATTAACTCATGGTGGTCAATCCAGACCCCCATAAGGCCTTAATTAACCCATTAACTCATGGTGGTCAATCCAGACTCCCATAAGGCCTTAATTAACCCATTAACTCATGGTGGTCAATACAGACCCCCATAAGGCTTTAATTAACCCATTCACTCATGGTGGTCAATCCAGATCCCCATAAGGCCTTAATTAACCCATTAACTCATGGTGGTCAATACAGACCCCCATAAGGCCTTAATTACCCCATTAACTCATGGTGGTCAATACAGACCCCCATAAGCCTCTATTTAACCCCATCAGTCCCATAAGGGTATATTATTACCATTATGGGCCTGTTACAACCCAACATTAACCACATAAGTGCCATGACGGTCCTCAAGGACCATCATGACACTAACTACAAACACTACACTATAACCCCCAATAAACCATTTAATCTAAACTAACCACCCTCTACACTAATCTATTAACACTTACACTACCTACCTACACTACCTACCACCTAATAAACCTACCCAGCACTCTAATTACAAAAAAAACCCCTACCTTACACAAAACAAAAAAAACAACAGTACAAAAAAAAAACCTACCTTACAGAAAACAAAAAAACCTACAGTACAGAAAACCCCAAAAACCTACAGTACAGAAAACAAAAAAAATACATTACAACCCCACCCCCCACTACAGAAAATAAAAAAATTACACACCTGAAAAGGAAAGACAGATAAACACAATACAATACATACATATAATACATTACATACATTACATACGATACATGACATTACATACATTACATATAATAAATTACATATAATATATTACATTACATACATTACATACAATACATAACATTACATACATTACATATAATATATTACATATAATATATTACATATAATACATTACATACAATACATGACATTACATACATTACATATAATATATTACATATAATATATTACATATAATACATGACATTACATACATTACATATAATATATTACATATAATATATTACACATAATACATTACATACATTACATTACACACATTACATATACTATATTACATATAATACAAATCAAATACCCCCTATCTATTTAACATACAATCTATTTAATATAAAATAAATCCTAACTATATCAAATACATCCCCCTATCTATCTAATCTACAATAAATCCTAACTACATACACAGACCCTAATTCTACGTTAAAATAAAATAATTACAGTCCTAACTACACAGACCCTAACTCTAAGTTAAAATAAAATAATTACAGTCCTAACTACACAGACCCTAATTCTAAGTTAAAATAAAATAATTACAGTCCTAAATACACATACCCTAATTCTAAGTTAAAATTAAGTAATTACAGTCCTAACTACACAGACCCTAATTCTAAGTTAAAATAAAATAATTACAGTCCTAACTACACAGACCCTAATTCTAAGCTAAAATACAATAATTAAGACCACTTACCTTTAAGATTTTGCTTCAGATCACTAACCTAGGGGTAAAACAAAACAAAATAATTAGTACAAAACATTAACATGAAATAAATAAACATTATATACATTCTAAATATTATACTCACCTTTCCAGCATGTCCCGTCATTGTTCAGCTCTCCCGGCGTGGCCCTGCTAAAAAAAAAAACACAATACATTAATACATTAATACAATATATAAACAAGAAATAAAATAAACATATAAACATCTAAATATACATTTAACTTACCTCCCCGCGATGTCCCCGGCCTTCTCCCCTTCAGCCCCGGCTGGGCCGCGGAACCATCCGCGCTCTAAAAAAAAAAACATATAAACATCTAAATATACATTTAACTTACCTCCCCGCGATGTCCCCGGCCTTCTCCCCTTCAGCCCCGGCTGGGCCGCGGAACCATCCGCGCTCTAAAAAAAAAAAAACTAACGGAGATCTACACTCGCAGACCTCCCTGACACTAATGAGCCTGCCGGAGTCCTTTCCGGGAGGAAATTGGCAATGGCGGCTTGTGATTGGCTGAAAAAGCTGTCTATCAATTTCAGCTAATCAAAAGTCGTCAATGTGTGAGCCAATCAGGATGGGATACACCCCAATATCCCACCCTGATTGGCTAAAACACTTGTCTATCTTTATGGGAACCAATCACAAGGCTCAGATGCCTTCAGCCAATCACAATGGGATACACCCCCATGGGGTGATTGGTAGAAGACATCTGCGCATCCTGATTGGCTCATACATTGACGACTTTTGATTGGCTGACACCTTTTTCAGCCAATCACAAGCCGCCATTGCCAATTTCCTCCCGGAAAGGACTCCGGGAGGCTCATTAGCGTCGGGGAGGTCTGCGAGTCCAGATCTCCGTTTTTTTTTTTTTTTTTTAGAGTGCGGATGGTTCCGCGGCCCAGCCGGGGCGAAAGAGGAGGAGGCCGGGGACATCGCGGGGAGGTAAGTTAAATGTATATTTAGATGTTTATATGTTTATTTTATATATTGTATTAATGTATTGTGTTTTTATTTTACAGGGCCGCGCCGGAAGAGCTGAACAATGACGGGACATGCTGGAAAGGTGAGTATAATATTTAGAATGTATATAATGTTTATTTATTTCATGTTAATGTTTTGTACTAATTCTTTTGTTTTGTTTTACCCTTAGGTTAGTGATCCGAAGCAACATCTTAAAGGTAATTGGTCTTAATTATTTTATTTTAGCTTAGAATTAGGGTCTGTGTAGTTAGGACTGTAATTATTTTATTTTAACTTAGAATTAGGGTCTGTGTAGTTAGGACTGTAATTACTTTATTTTAACTTAGAATTAGGGTATGTGTATTTAGGACTGTAATTATTTTATTTTAACTTAGAATTAGGGTCTGTGTAGTTAGGACTGTAATTATTTTATTTTAACTTAGAGTTAGGGTCTGTGTAGTTAGGACTGTAATTACTTTATTTTAACTTAGAATTAGGGTATGTGTATTTAGGACTGTAATTATTTTATTTTAACTTAGAATTAGGGTCTGTGTAGTTAGGACTGTAATTATTTTATTTTAACTTAGAGTTAGGGTCTGTGTAGTTAGGACTGTAATTATTTTATTTTAACGTAGAATTAGGGTCTGTGTATGTAGTTAGGATTTATTGTAGATTAGATAGATAGGGGGATGTATTTGATATAGTTAGGATTTATTTTATATTAAATAGATTGTATGTTAAATAGATAGGGGGTATTTGATTTGTATTATATGTAATATAGTATATGTAATGTGTGTAATGTAATGTATGTAATGTATTATGTGTAATATATTATATGTAATATATTATATGTAATATATTATATGTAATTTATGTAATGTCATGTATATTATGTAATGTATGTAATGTATTATATGTATGTATTGTATTGTGTTTATCTGTCTCCTTTTCAGGTGTGTAATTTTTTTATTTTCTGTAGTGGGGGTGGGGTTGTAATGTATATTTTTTCTGTACTGTAGTTTTTTTTTTCTGTAAGGTAGGTTTTTTTTTCTGTACGGTAGTTTTTTTTTCCTGTAAGGTAGTTTTTTTTTTGTAATTACAGTGTTGGGGAGGTTTATTAGGGGGTAGGTAGTGTAGGTAGGTAGTGTAAGTGTTAATAGATTAGTGTAGAGGGGGGTTAGTTTAGATTAAATGGTTTATTGGGGGTTATAGTGTAGTGTTTGTAGTTAGTGTCATGATGGTCCTTGAGGACCGTCATGGCACTTATGTGGTTAATGTTGGGTTGTAACAGGCCCATAATGGTAATAATATACCCTTATGGGACTGATGGGGTTAAATAGAGGCTTATGGGGGTCTGGATTGACCACCATGAGTTAATGGGGTAATTAAGGCCTTATGGAAGTCTGGATTGACCACCATGAGTTAATGGGGTAATTAAGGCCTTATGGGGGTCTGGATTGACCACCATGAGTTAATGGGGTAATTAAGGCCTTATAGGGGTCTGGATTGACCACCATGAGTTATAGGGTTTATTATAGTTGCCTGGGGTTATTATTTTTAGTGCAAGTCCTTTCAGGACCTTTACGGTCCTTTAAGGACCCGTGAGGCGGGAAATTTAAAATTGAAATGCAGCAGGGTCACGTTCGGTGCCGATCGAGGGACCCCCGCTGCAGGGGGTTTATATGGGGACACTTCGGGGGTCCCGATGGGGACCCCCAGCATAGAGGGGGGTTAATTTTAGGTGCCACGGCTGGGATTGAGTAATAGTGTGCCGCGGCCCCTTTAAGGAGCCGCGGCGGGGAATTTAAAAGTTTTAAATGCAGCGGGGGGCCTGATCTATGCAGATCGGGGACCCCCCCTGCAAGGGGTTAATGTGGGGACACTTGGAGGGTCCCGATGGGGACCCCCAGGCATAGAGGGGGGTTAATTTTAGGTGCCGCGGCCGGGGTTGCGTAATAGTGTGCCGCGGGACCTTTAAGGAGCCGCGGCAGGGAATTTAAAAGTATTAAATGCAGCGGGGGCCTGATCAGTGCCGATAGGGGACCCCCGCTGCAAGGGGTTAATGTGTGGGGGCTGCGGGGGTCCCTATGGACCCCTGCAGCAAAGTGTTAAAGTGAGGACACTTCGGGGGTCCCGATGGGGACCCCCGCATTGAGGGGGGTTATTTTTAGGTGCCGGGGGGGTATTTGGAGTACCACCACGGCAGGGCTTATGTGGGGGACTGCCGCGGAGGTCCCGTTTAGGACCCCCGCAGCAATTGATGAGGAGTGGGAGCCTGCAATATCATCTCGCAGGCTGTCACTCCTCATGTACATTTACGCAGTGTAGATACGTACGGCCCTGCTGCGTAGCTCATACGTTGCTCGCAGCAGGGCTAATTTAATAGCATTGTAAGTTAGAGAAACTTTGCAGTACATAGGGCTTAAGTAGAAGCCTCTTATTTACGAGGCTGGAATTTAATAGGGCCCTTTGTGTTCTGAGCCTTTTGTTTTAAAAAACAAAACACACTGTGCCATATTATCTTTCTAATGCAACAAAGAAAATATATTTTCATATTCCATTAATTATGTGTGAGTATTATTTCTCTTTTATATATCTCACTAGCGACTTGCCCGTCCAAATTGTATTGCCCAGTCATTTTTGAGCCATGGGAATGCTGTTTGACTTACAATGTAAACCTTTGTGTAGTGTGAGGGCCTTCGGTGCTCATGGCGAGCCTTCAGCACTCATTATAAAGAGAGATATATATTCAAAAAAGAATATGTAAAGAAAAAAACTTTAATTGGATACTCTAGATCCAGAAACTACGCCGTTTAAAATGTATAAAAAAGGACTGTATAGAGATACTTAGATAAATGATGTATATGAATTATGGAATATTTTCATATTTCCTAATCATACCGTGAAATATAATGCACAATCCTCATAAATCAGAATATACTGATCCTCCTGTTAATACAGGATATGCTGATAATCATAGGATTGTGAAAAATATATGTAAAAAGTCACAAGTATCTATATACATATATATAACAACAAATATACAATAGAAAAAATCTGATACCAAAAAATGCTTTGAGTTTGACTGAAAGTATGTATTATCTCCAATGGGTTGCTCTATTTGGATATCTAAAGTATCTATATAAAGGAGAGATCACACTACTGGATCAGAGCAAAACACATATAGCAGTATAACAGTATTGAAACCATAATAGCAGTATACTTGCTGTTCAGTAATAAAGCTCTCCATTAAGGCTCTCCATAAGCTCTCCATTAACTCTCTATAGATAGAGCATAGTAATATAATATAATAGAGAAAAAGAGTAAACCAATGATGTAGTAAAAAAGTTACACTTAAAAAAGTGTTAAACTTTGCTTTCAGTAGTCTAAGGTTCAGATAGGGTTGAAAAATATGTTGCCAACAGGCCGTTTCGTCCCTCCACGGGGACTTCTTCTAAGGCTTTTAACTTTAACTGGCATTTCAGGCCTATTTAAGGCCTAAAAATCGCTTCCGTGATTGAATTACGTTAGGAACGTAGTGATGCGTAGCGATATATATATTCATCTATATTTACTTAATCTATAATGAATTAATTATTTCTTGAAAAAATAATATACTTTACCTATTTGTAATTAATATATTCAGCAATCAATAGTCTGAAGAGCTAACAATCGGTTTATATTTCCGGCACCATACAATATACAGTGAGTGTTGATGCTCTGATGATAAAGTGTAATGAATGTCCCCACTATGCATTCTAAATGGTTTGTGTGTACGAAGGAAATCCGTTGGTGTAGTTGTGTAAATCGCCATTGTAGATTGGTAATGTTATTAATGTGTTACGCGTCTCGCATGTATTTCCATATTTTGTAACAGTGTATTTTGTTCGTTGCTGTGTGAAAGTGCTACGCGTTTGGCAGTGTTTTGCGTGGTCCGGGGTCTTGTAGCCTCATTTTAACTTTTTTTCGGCTGACATTTTTTTTCTCGATTAGGCGACTTTTGTGTGGTGTTGTCGAAATTGCAGTTAAATTGTGTTGCACCTCACTCCCAGACGTCCTGGCTCTTCCCCCTTGTGTTTTTATAGTTTTTTTGTTGTTTGCAGTTCGGCTGTTAACCTCATATTTTTGGTCTGTCGTATTTTTTTTTTCTAAGTCCCGTGTCTTGTAAAGCACCATGGTAAATCAATAAGCATTTGGCAGTGTTTTGCGCAGTCCGGGGTCATGTAGCCTCATTTTTGTTTTTTTTAAGCGACCATTTTTTTTCTCGCTTAGGCGATTTTCGTGTGGTGAAAGTAGTCGAAATCCGCTTAAATTCACGTCCCAGACGTCCTGCTTTTCCCCCCGTGATGTGGGTGATATTTGTGTTGTATTTATTTGTATTTTCTTCGTTTTTTTTGTGTCTGTTGGATGTTCGCGGTTCGGCCGTTAACCTCATATTTTTCTATCTGTTTTTTTTTTTTTTAAAGTCCTGCGTCTCGTTTTTTTTTTTCTAAGTCCCGCTTTGTCAAGTGCTTGAAGGCTAATGCGATTGCGCGTTTACGAAGTGTTTTGTGGCTTAGTTCCGCTTGTTTAATTGCCTTAACGGTTCACCTCGTTTCGCGAGGCTCGCTCCGATAAGCGCCTTCTGCGCTGATCACGAAAGTTTTACACGTTACCGGTGATGAGCGCCTTCGGCAAAGGGTGACGACGTCTCGCAGTTTGACAACTATTATATGTGATATATGTAGTGCACCTTTGTTTATTTTTAGATTTATTTAATGAATTGCTGTAGTTAAATGTTTCTCATATTATATATTAAATAAGTAAAGCTAAAAATATGCAAAATGTTTTTAAAAAACAAAAATAAAATACAAACTGTTTAATTTCTGAATTTTATATGCAATTATTGTTTACTGTAAGCTTCTGTTTTCTTGCTGACTGTGTGCTTTTACTTTCTTAGGGCCTCATTCTAATGATGGCCGCAAAACGGACGCAACACTGCAATTCCTTATTGGGTGTTGCGGCCCCTCGTAGCCCTACATCTACGTTGCTATTTAAATGAAAGGGGCCGCAGCACACCCCTTCCTGTGGCCGATCACCAGACAGGCCGCTAGCTTTGCCGAGCTTGGACCTGATCGGGGTTGTTAGCCTGCAGATCAGAGTGCAAGCCCGCCAAACTAAAGTGAAAAATAAATTCAAGGAAGCACTGTACAGCACTATAAATGATGGGGGACACATTGGGGGACACGAGGATAACATGTAGTACATTGGCTAGCTGGCACATCACCGCTAGCCAATACTGTCATTTGTGGCCGCAGTCCGCCGGACTTGAAGATCATGTTGCTACCTTGGAAGTCATCAAAGCCGGGACTACAGCCTTGGATGACCTTCAAGGCAGTAACCCATTCTCCAAGCCCTCATGTCCCCCAATATGTCCCCTATCAATTACAGCACTGCACAGTGCTGCATTGAATATATATTTACCCCTAAACATCTGCTGCTGCTCCTTTAAAGAGTCCGCGACACACACTAATGGTTACCCCCAGTCGCAGTGGTATTGTAAGTACCCCTGCAGCAACTAACAATAACCCCGCCATGCTGCAGGGTCCCCATCAGGACCCCCAGAGGGTCCCCGCATTTACCCTTGCAGTGGAGGTCCCTATCAATGCCATTCAAAATTCAAATTTCCCTCCCTTTAGAGGACCCGAGATCAATAAAACTATTAACCCCTGACACGGGGGGTACAATAAGTATCCCTTTGGCACCTAGAATTAACCCCATCAATATAGACCCCCATGAGACTAAAACTAACCACATCAGTCCAATAGGGGTATATATAAACCCCTATAGGACACGATTAACCCCTAGGTTAACCCTATAAGTGCCATGAGGGTTTTCTAGGACCCTCATGACAAAGTCTAAGTACAACACTACACTATTAACCCTAACTATACCCCATAAACCCCTTAACCTTAACTAAACCCCATTAACCCATACTTAACCATATTCAACCCTAACTGTGCCTATCTAAACCTAACTGAGCCTATTTAACCCTAACTGGTCCTATTTAACCCCGACTGGGCCTACTTAACCCTAACTGTACCTAATAAGCCTAACTGGGCCTATTTAATCCTAACTGGCTCTATTTTACCCTAACTGTACCTAATAACCCTAACCCTACCCTAACCTATTAACCCCTACCTACCTAACACTATCTACGTTACCCCCTATTAAACCGTCCACCCCACTAATTACACAACATAAAAAAAGCTAAGTTACAAAAAATAAAAAAATCTGTTACCAAAAAATAAAATGACATTACAACTCCCCACTACAAAAAATAAAAAAAGAACATTACAACCCCCCACTACAAAAAAATAAAAAAAGAACATCACAAACCCCCACTACAAAAAATAAAAAAATAATTACACACCTACAAAGAAAAGACATACACATATATACATAACATCACAGTACATCAATAAATACATTACAAATATACCCCTAACTACATAGTATTAACCCCTAACTACAATATATTACCCCATACAATATATAAAACATTACCCCTATCTATGAAACATTATCCCCTATCTACCAAACATTATCCCCTATCTACCAAACATTAACCCCTAACTGCGATACATTAAGCCCTAACTACAATACATTACCCCTATCTATTATATATTACCCCCTATCTATTAAAATTAACCCCTTTCTATTAAACATCACCCCCTATCTACAAAACATGAAACTCTATCTATTAAACATAACCCCTATGTTTTAAACATGATCCCCTATCTATTAAACATTACCCCCTATCTATTAAACATCACCCCCTATTTACAATACATCAAACCCTATCTACAATACATTAAAAAGCCTACATCTAACCTAAAATAGAATAAATAAGACCACTTACCTTGCTTGGATGTCTCTTCAGCAGGTTGCACCCCCTAGGAAAAAAAAACATACATTTTGTCACAAATAAATACAACCTAAAGAAATACACATTCTAAATATTAAATTTACCTTTCCACCATGTCCCTGTCCTTCTTCTCTTCTTCCCCGACTGAGCCCTTGAGAAAAAACGCTGCTCTAAAAAAAAACAAACAACGGAGCTCCTCCCTGGAGGAGCTCCCAGACGCTAATGAGGCCTCTATAATTTTATCTGGTAAAAAAATGGAATGGCGTCTTCTGATTGGCTGAAATGGCTGTCAATCAAATCTCAGCCATTTAGAAGGCGCCAAGGTGTGAGCCACTCAGATTGGGATACACCCCTATATCCCATTCTGATTGGCTGATGGACCTGTCAATCTTTTTTAAACCAATCAGAAGGCCCTATTGCCGTCATCCAATCACGATGGGGTGATTGGATGAAGGCATCTGCATCTTCTGATTGGCTGCAGTCTGATTGATAGTGACAACAGCCAATCAGAAGGCGCAGATGCTTGTAGCCAATCACAATGCGATACACCCCCACGGGATGAATAAATAGGCTTAGATGGGGGTTTTATTTTTTGTAACTTAGCTTTTTTTATTTTGCGTAATTATTGGGGTTGGGAATTTAATAGGGGGTTAGGTAGGTAGTGTTAGATAGGTGGGAGATAATAGGTTAGAGTACAGGGGGGTTAGTTTAGATTTAGTTGTTTATTGCGGGGGTAATAGTGTAGAGTAGTGTTTGTACTTAATGTCATGAGGGTCCTGGAGGACCCTCGTGGCACTTATAGGGTTAATAATAGGGTTCTCATGGTCTTACGAGGGTCTTCATAGACCCTTACAGGACTAATTGGGTTACATAGAGGCGTGTGGGGGTTCTGTATGGACCCCCATTAGTGATGCGGTTAGATGGAGGCTTTTGGGGATTTGTATAGATCCCCTTAAGTGATGGGGCTAAATAGGCTTAGATGGGGTTAAATAGGCCTAGTTAGTGTTATTAGGTCCAGAAAGGGTTAAATAGGCCCAGTTAGGGTTATCAGGTCAAGATAGGGTTAAATAGGCCCAGTTATGTTGCATATGCCCAGTTAGGGTTAGATAGGCCCAGTTAGGGTTAAATAGGTCTAGAGGGGTTACATAGTTACATAGTTACCTAGTAATTAAGGTTGAAAAAAGACTTTTAGTCCATCAAGTTCAACCTTTTAAGATCTCCTCTGATCTGGAATATGCGGATTAGTTATTAATTAATTAGTTGTTAATTAATAATAAATTATTTAATTATTTATTTTTTATTTTATTTTTAAGTTATTAATTATTAGTCAATCCAGTGGAAGGCAAACAAAAAAAAAACCTGTCTCAAAGGGAAAAAAATGAATTCCTTCCTGACCCCAGATACTGGCCATCGGATTTCTCCTTGGATCAATACTCTCTCTCTAATTATCCAGGATAACCCTGAATTCCCTTTTTAATTAGAAATAAATCCAGTCCCCTTTTAAAGTGATCTATCGAATCCGCTGTCACCACCTCCTTTGGTAGAGTATTCCACAGATTAACCACTCTTACTGTGAAGAACTCTTTTCTTTCTTTAAGGTGGAATCTTTTTACTTCTAACCTCAATGGATGTCCTCTTGTCAGTTGAAAACCTCTTGGCACAAAAAGCTCCTTTAACAAATCTTTATACTGACCCTGGATGTATTTATATAAGGTAATCATATCTTCTCTTAGATGTATTTTTTTCTAAAGAAAATAAGTTTAATTTGGTTAGTCTTTCTTCATAATTTAACCCCTCCATTCCACTTATTAGTTTTGTTGCCCTCCTCTGTACCTTTCCAGCTCTAAAATGTCCTTTTTATGAAGTGTTGGCCAAAATTGTACTCCATATTCCAAATGAGGTCGTACTAGGGATTTGTATAGTGGCAGAATTATATTTGCTTCCCTTGCTTCTAAAACCTTCTTAATACATGCTAATATTTTATTTGCCTTTTCAACTGCTGCTTCGGTTTGAGCACTGTTAACTTCCAATATCTGATACCCCTAAATTTGCTTCATTAAGATTATAAATTGCATGGCTATTTTTTCCTTCCCAGATGCATAACTTTACATATATTCGTATTAAATCTCATCTGCCACTTAGATGCCAACTCCTCAATTTTATGTAAATCCCTTTGGAAGGAAAGCACATCATTATCTGATTTAATTGCCTTGCAAAACTTTGTGTCAAAAATACAGACACTACTTTCCAGTCCCACCTCTAAGTCATTAATAAATATGTTAAAAAGGAGATGACCTAATACTGAACCCTGAGGAACCCCACTTACCACATTAGTCCAATCGGAGTATGTTCCATTTACAACAACCGTTTGCTTCCTGTCTTTTAGCCAGCTCTAGATCCATGAGCAGATATTTAGTGCAATTGATGTATCCCTTAGTTTGCACAATAGTCTCCCATGTGGCACTGTATCAAAAGCCTTTGCAAAATCCAGAAAGACTACATCCACTGAGTTGCCTTGATCCAGGTTCCCACTAACCTCCTCATAGAAATGAATTAGATGTGTTTGACATGACCTATCCCTCATAAATCCATGTTGACTCCTACTTATAATCCTGTTCAAATAGACATATTCTTGTATATTATCCCTTATTAACCCTTCTAAAAGCTTTCGCACTACAGAAGTGAGGCTCACTGGCCTATAATTCCCCGGATTTGCTCTTGCTCCCTTTTTAAATATAGGTATCACATCTGCTTTTCTTCAGTCACCTGGTAGAGACCCTATGTTGATTGAATCTTGAAAAATTAAATATAATGGTTTGGCTATTACAGAACCCAGTTCCTTCAGTAGCCTTGGATGTATTCCATATGGACCCGGGGCTTTATTAACATTTATTTTTTCCAACCTCTTTTGGATTACTTCCTGTGTTAACCAATTATTCGGCCAACCACTGGTACCTCCCTTGTGTATACTGAAGAAAAGAACCTATTTAGCTCATCTGCCTTTTCCTGGTCACTAATTTTCAGATGGCCTTTGTCACATTGTAATGTTGCTATAGCTTCCTTCTTTGCCTTATTTCCATTAATATACTTAAAAAATATTTTAAGGTTAGCCTTACACTCTCTTGCAATTTCATTTTTCATTTTCTATTTTAGCCAGTCTAATAGCCCTTTTGCAAGCCTTGTTGATTTCCTTGTACTCCCGTAAACAGTCTCTATCCCCTCTTGTTTATATAATTGAAATGCCTGTTTTTTACTCCGTGTCTTGATCTTTAAATCATTGTTAAGCCACATTGGATGTGATTTACTCCTTTTACTTTTTTCCCACTTGGTATATGGTGGATAAGTATGTATATTTGGTAAGGATTTAAATGTTGTCCATTTATGTTCATTGTTTTTACCTATCACTTTTCTGTCCCAGTCTATACTATTTATTGCTGCCCTTAGACCGTTAAAATCTGCCCTTCTAAATTAAGAGTTTTTGTTGGCCCCTTAAAATGTTGTTTTTTGAATTCAATCTCAAATGAGACTGTGTTGTCCTATTCCAACATTCGATACTATATCAATATTATTTGTGATGACTAAATCTGAGATAGCTTCATTTCTAGTAGGTTCCTGTATAACCTGGGCCAGATAATGATCCCTGAGTCTACTCAAGAACCTGCTCCCCTTAGCTGAACTGCTGGTCTAATTTATCCAGTTTATTTCATGGTAATTAAAATCTCCCATTATTAGAAGCTGCCCATGCTTAGCTGCATTTCCAATCTAACAATAATTGCATTTCCTCAGTTTCAGCTATATTTTGGGGTTTATAGCATACTCCTACTAATATTCTTTTTGAATTTGCTGCTTCGCTATTTAGCTCTACCCACAAACATTCAACTTTATCACTAGTTCCGCCATATATATCTTCTAAACGCTTAAATTTAAGCTTAACATACAGACAAATCCCTCCTCCTCTTTTACCATTGCCTCTATCTTTCCTAAATAGGTTATAACCATCCAGAGTAACAGTCCAGTCATGAGATTCATCCCACCATGTTTCGGTAACGCCTATTAAATCCCATTTTTTATTAATGACTAATAATTCTAACTCTCCAATTTTTCCTGGCAAGCTTCTGGTAGTAGCGAGCATACACCTTATGTTATGAGTCTGTAGTTCTGAAGTGCCTGCCACTGTACTTGAGTTACTTAGTACTACCTCCCTATTGACTATACTACCCCTCCCCCCATCTCCTCCCCTATGAGTTAATTCATCCCTTATACCCTCTACACTTTCTACCCCATTATTATATCTAGTACCTCCCCCCACCTACTAGTTTAAAATCTCCTGCAGCCTTTCTACCATCATATCCCCTTGCACAAAAGCTCCCTTATTATTAAGGTGCAATCCATCCCTGCTGTAGAGATGGTACCGAAGTGAGAAGTCAGCCCAGTGCTCTAAAAACCCAAACCCCTCCTTAGTGCACTACATCTTTAGCCACACATTAACCTCCTAAGCTCCTTCTGCCTCCCTGGGCTAACACGTGGCACTGGTAGTATCTCAAAAATGATCGCTTATTTTCCCTTAATAAATTAAAAGACCCTGTCTACTCCACTTAGCAGAGGGCTCCATGCCTCATCTACACCAAATAGCGTAGCTGACGGGGGGCGCAGAGGGGCAGAGCACCCCAGGCGTCATTTTGCTAGGGGCGGCAACACAGCCTGTGTAATTTGTTCAGTCAGGGCTGCACTGAGCTGGGCTGCTGCTTACTGTAGGAATAGGAGGAGCCAGATCACACAGGTAGTTGTGATGGCCCTTCCCCCATGCCACCTCAACTGCTCTCCCCTGTGCGTCCCCACCCCCCTGCTTTCAGCTCTGCCTGCACGGGTCCTAGCTCTCTCCTCTGTCTGCAGGGAAGAGGAGGAGCCATCAGACCAGGACGTGAAGAGCAGCAGCAGCATGGAGGTAAGAGACAGGGAGAGAGAGGGGGAGAGACAAAGAGAGGGGAGGGGGGAACACAAGGAGGGGAGGGGGGAAGACAAAGGGAGGGGGGGAGATAACATGTGGAGGGGAGACAAAGAGTGGGGGAGACAAATGGGGGGTGAGTGGGAGACAGAGAAGGAGAGAGCCAGAAGATAGAGAGAGTGTGTGTGATAGAGAGAGAGAAAGAGAGAGTGTGTGTATGAAAGAGAGAGTGTGTGTGTGTGAAAGAGAGAGGAAGAGTGTGTGTGTGTGTGTGAAAGAGAAAGAGTGTGTGTGAAAGAGAGAGTGTGTGAAAGAGAGAGTGTGTGAAAGAGAGAGTGTGTGAAAGAGAGCGAGAGTGTGTGAAAGAGAGCGAGAGTGTGTGTGAGAGAGTGTGTGTGTGAAAAAGAGAGAGAGTGTGTGTGAGCGAGAGTGTGTGTGAGCGAGAGTGTGTGTGAGAGAGAGTGTGTGTGAAAGAGAGAGTGCGTATTTGAAAGAGAGAGAAATAGTGTGTGTGTGAGAGAGAGAGTGTGGATTTGAGAGAAAGTGTGGATGTGAGCGAGAGTGTGTTTGTGAGAAAGAGTGTGTGTTTGTGAAAGAGAGTAAGAGAGTGTGTGTGAAAGAGAGAGAGTTTGTGTGGGTGTGTGTGTTAAAGAGAGAGAGAGTGTCATAGAGAGAGAGTGTGTGTCTGAAAGAGAGTGTGTGTGTGAAAGAGAGAGAGAGAGTGTGTGTGTAGAGGAGAGAGAGTGTGTGTGTGTGTGAAGGAGAGAGAGAAAGAGAGGGAGTTTTTTCAGGGGGGCGGAGTTGAGGCATGGGAGTGGAGTTGGAGGCTTGGGGGCAGAGTTGGGTGGGGGCGATGGTGGGGGGCGGTAAACTCAGGGGTAGTCCCAAGCAGCAAAAGGTCTAGCTACGCCACTGTCTTACACCTCTTTTAAATAGGACAACAATTGTGAGTATAAACCCTCTTATTTTTATTTTTATTGATTTGTAAGAAAATACCATATTTTATTGGGGGTTTGTGCTTTCCCTTTCTCTCTTTTTCTTTTTCATCTGCCCAAAATAACATTTGGAAAATGCTTTTTTATTTATAGTTACAGCTCTTTGAAAAATCAGCCATTCTTATGTTTAACCAAGTGAACAGAAAAATCCCCACAACAGAAAGAGGCAAAATAAATATCTTTTGAGAATACATTTTATGTTAAAATCGGAAATAATAGCTTGTTTCCTCAGTGAATACACAGGAGAAAACTCAAAATGATCCAATAAACATACAGATACAATTTACAATATACTGTGTATTCTGAGTTAGAACTGTCAGAAAACCCATTTACAGATCATTTGGTAAAAATGAAATCTTCGCTCTTGCTGTGTGAAGTTAAAATATGTCTTCAAACCAGCAGCCTTATTAAATTGCGATTTGGCCAATTGAATAGGGCTCTATTTAAGCACATAGCATATTTTTTTTACAGAAGTTTTTAGTTCGTTAACTTCTATCCAAAAGCAAGGTCTTCACGAACTAAAAACTTCTGTAAAAAAAATATGCTATGTGCTTAAATAGAGCCCTTTTTAATTTGCCGAATCGCAATTTAATAAGGTTGCAGGTGCAGAAACCGGTCACTACCCAGAATCCATTTCTTCAGTAGACACACTAGGAAGTTTTTAGAGGTCCAATATGGAAGTATATTAAAGTAACATAGGGTTCCCTGGTGGTCCAGTGTTTAGAATTCTGTGCTTTCACCACTGCGACCTGGTTCAATTCCAGTCAGGGAACCAAGAGATCACACCACCCTGTAGCCATGGTGGGTTTGGCATTGTCAGTACTTTGATGGGAAAAGTGCCTAGGGATACCATGAGCTTTATGCTGTGGCCCACTGGAGAAGGAACTGGCAACCCACTCCAGTATCTCTGTCATAAATACCATGTAGATCAGCATAGTGTGTTACGGTCAATCAGGTCACGGAGAGTTGGACACGACTGAACGATGCAAACACATATTACATTAAACAGATACACAGATATATTATATATCTAGTAAAACTTCCATACTATTATTATTATTATTATTGTTTATTTGTAACGCGCCAACAATGACAATAGTCCTTAGTGCTTCCATATGCTTTAAAGAATATGAGCTCAATTTATTAAGTCAAGTTTAAATCCTCAATAAGAAAATATGTTGAAAGGGACATGAAACTGAATGTTTTCATGCATTTCAAAGAACTTAACAATTACAAAAATGTGCATGCAAAAGACTAAGGGCCTCATTCAATTGCGATTTGGCCAATTGAATAGGGGTCTAAATAAGCACATAACATATTTTTTTTAAATAAGTTTTTAGTTAGTAATTATCTATCCAAAAGTAAGGTTTTCACTAACTAAAAACGTCTTTAAAAAAAAAAATGCTATGTGCTTATTTAGACGCCTATTCAATTGGCCAAATCACAATTGAATGAGGCCCTAAGAAAATAAACTAATTTAAGATTCCTTAAAACTAACATTAAATGCGCAGAGCATGTTATATTGGGCTGGTAGGATGCGTGTAAGCTTATATAAAAAAATGAAATAAGTTACCCTCAGTAGCAAGCAGGGTCTTAGAGATAGTTTGGTTATATAAACTCAAGATAGCCTCTTTACAGCAAAATCATTAGTAAAGCCCTGTCTCTTAGTTAAGCTATCCCCTTGTTAACCTTAGAAGGGTGGAGCTTAGCAACATTTCTGAATACTTTTGCTCCGACCTTTGAAAAGTTTAATTTATTACATTTTTAATAATTGGATATGATTTTTATTGATGAGTACCTAAATAAAACGACAAACACCTTTGTTAGGGCATTCCAGGAGCCATGTAAGTTTTTCCTCCTCTATATAGAAAAAGAGAGAGAAATAGATAAGAGCCACTACAGATTAGCAGAATGTCATAGAGTGCTCTCTGAAGTATAGGATCTATTATCATAGAACTATTTACAATAAAATCTAACTTTTATTAGTCCTCATTAAAAAATATCCATGTACCCATGCCAAAAAAAGGGTTGCCAAAAAATATATAAAAATAAGTATAAAATCTATGATAAAAATTTATACAAATATATCAAACAGAAGCAGTCATAGACAAATAGTAGGTACACTAATTAGTGGCCATACTATGGCAGTATGTACATGTTTAGAATTCTCACAGATCTAACACGTATGACCACAACCTACTAGTGGGATAAATCCCTACAATAGGATCACAGTTCCATGTGAGGTCACAGGACGCCGATTAGGTCACCTGATGTCCGCTTCAGTTAGTTCCTTCTACGTAGTCTTGCAGAGGACCCTCCTCTATATAGTTTGAGATTTTGGTTCACCTTACGCTTGTCATTTATACACAAGTGCGAGAGCATGGTGGTACAATTTTACTACCAAAACCTCACAAATTGGCTCCACTAGAAAATAATTCATACTCCAATTGGTTTGTCCATTTGTCCGTTTGTCGATTTTTTCACAAATGGTCATGCGTGGGAACCCAAGCTGTACTCCATACTGATAGATATAGGTGTAGGAAATGGGGGGAGGAGGGGAAAATTCCCCCCATATTTTTCAGTTTGTGTAGAGAAGCAGTTGTGTGGTATTTTTATACTATATGGGGCATCCCCCCAGATTTTCTTTGGCTCTTACATCCATGCTGAGAGATATAAAAATTATTCCCAGGATCTGTCAAACATGGGCTTGATATAATTGACTTTGGAAGAGCATTTGATAATCACTCTCTTAAAGAATCGCTGAAGTGTCATATTTATATTACCGTATTTTTCGGACCATATGGTGTACTAAAAATCCTTTAATTTTCTCAAAAAATCGACAGTGCGCCTTATAATGCGGTGCGCCTAATGTATGCTTGTGCTTTCTGTCCTAGAACCGATTTTATGTGGTACACGGCACTCAAAAATCTATCAAGATGTTTTAGCACATCCTTGGTAAGCTACGAAGCTGCACTTCTTGGATTGAGCATTACGGCCATCGTAGTTAAGAGGTGTGTGCATTCATTCATTAATTTTCTATACCCGCTGCCCCAAAAATGGCTCCTGCTAAGAGACATGCTTATGAAGCGGATTTCAAACTCAACGCTATCAGTCACGCAGTACAACATGGAAATAGAGCAGCTGCGAGAGAATTCAACATTAATGAATCAATGGTACGGAAGTGGAGGAAGCAAGAAGATGCCCTGCGCCAGGTAAAGAAGACCAAACTGAGTTTCCGAGGGAACAAAGCGAGATGGCCACAGTTGGAGGACAAAATTGAACAGTGGGTTATTGAATAGAGAACCACAGGTAGAAGCGTCTCTACGGTTTCTATTCGACTCGCGACATGGAGATCAACGACTTTTGAGGCGGGCCCTCTTGGTGCTTCCGTTTTATGAAAAGGCGTAATCTCTCCATCCGCACAAGAACTATTATGTCACAGCAACTGCCAAAGGATTACGAAGAAAAGCTGGCCATTTTCCGCACCTACTGCAAGAACAAGATTAATGAAAAGAAGATCCGGCCAGAACACATCACCAACATGGACGAGGTCCCCCTCACCTTTGATATCCCCGTAAACCGTACTGTTGAGAAAACAGGGACCAGTACGGTATCTATATGCACTACAGGAAACGAGAAGTTATCCTTCACTGTAGTTCTCGGTTGCCTGGCTAATTGCCAAAAACTACCACCCATGGTCATTTTAAAGAGGAAGAAAATTTTCCGGTTGGCGTCATTTTAAAGGCTAACCCGAAGGGCTGGATAGAGTTGATTGAGTTGATTTCTGTTTAATTAACCAATTTGAGGGAAAAGTATATATTAAAAAAATAAACATCCATTACCACATACAAAAACATGTCAGTTAATACTAATATAAATAAAAAAATTTAAACAAATAGTTAAAACATAACAAATAGTTACAAAATAATAAATAGTTAAAACATAATATATATGTAATAAAAATAAAATTATGAGAAATAATCTTGACAGAACAAAACATCCCATGATTTGGAGATGTACTTAAATACTTTGTTAGTGCTGTATTGCATTATACCACTTGGATGTAGACGGCAGGAAATAAATGGAGCCATTCACTCAGCACCAAGGGGAGGGAGTCCTTTATTTTAGGATGCAGCAACAAAGTGAGTCTATAGACCCATGCACTGTTTGTTCTATCAGCAGTTATATTGATTTCATAATTTTTATCAAGTAAGTGTTTTCTTAGTATTTCTGTGTGTAACTTTACTTTTTGCTTTTACATTTGATTTCCTATTTTATAATATTTTTTCTTCTTTTGATTATTTTAAAATTCAGAAATGAAGAACTTTTTTTGTAACTGTTTGTGAACTGTTTGATCAAATGTTCCCTGGCCTCTGAATTTGAAAATATTCTTTATTCTGAAGATTTATTTTGTGTTTTTAAAAAATTTGTGTTGAGGTCAGTTTTTCCTATATGTTCATTTTATACGTGATTTTGCTTTACTGCAGCCTTCCATTTTCTTTACTGAAGCTGCTTCTTGCATAGATGTGTCCTTATAAATTAGACCTAATCAATACTGTGGCAGGTGTAGATGCCACATTCCCGGGGGTGTGGTTTTCCCTGGGCTAGATGTGCTAGATTGCATATATATGAGTGATTTGAGTGGCTCTGTTTTCAAACTGATATACTTCTGGAAAGTAAAGTGTGTTTTTTGATGGGTGCACTGATTCTGTACAGGTGAGTAGTCACAATGGCATTTAAACAGGGGAAGGAGCGAACTTGTGATCTTGCGAACAGTTCTAGTATAAGTGTGGGAGTTTAAATAAAAGGAGGGAGTTCAAAGAAAAGGGGTTACATTGTACTGTATACAAACTTATTTAGGTTTATTTTTTAAAGCTTTATACCAATATATTTAGTTTTTTTTTTGTGTTTTTTCACTGTATTTTTGAAATTGGTAACTATGATTTAGTCCAGTGACAACCTCACTCAGGGTTCATGCAGGCACATGTATGAACTGCTGGAACAACTGATCCAGAGGCGAGAGCATGTTGCCTATCTTGAAGTTCAAATTGAAGAACTGGAAAAGAAAATGGCAGCACTTACTGATATTGCTTCACTGGAAAGGGAGTTGGTGCTCACTGAGCACAGTTTAGCTGGGCTAGCATGGAGGGTGGAGATGCGGCTAGTGATGATGTCCATAGAGGTAGCTGGGTTACAGTTACAAGGGGAAGCAGGGGGGTCAGAAAGAGGAGGCAGGCCAGTTCAGAGTTGGCAAACACCAACAGATTTGCCAGATTGAGTGAAACTGTTGGGGATGTCCATTCGGGAATGGCAATGCCAGATAGAGGTGCTCCCTCTAACAGCCGCGATAACAGTTCTACTGGAGGAGAGGGAGGGCAGCATAGGCACAGTAACAGACAGATTTTTGTGGTAGGGGACTCTATTATTAGGAAGTGAGATAGGGTGATTTATCATCCAGATCCCAGGATTCCAACCGTTTGCTATCTCCTGGGTGCTTGGGTTTGGCATGTTGTGGATCGGGTTGATGCATTATTGGGAGGGGCTGGAAATCAACCGGCGGTCTTGGTACATATTGGAACCACTGACAAAGTTAGTGGAAGATGGAGTGTCCTAAAGAATGGTTTTAGAGATCAAGGGAATAAGCTTAAGGCAAGGACCTTCAAGGTACTACCAGTGCCATGTGCTAGCCCAGGTAGACAGATGGAGCTTAGAGAGTTTAATGCATGGCTAAACAAGTGGTGCACTAAGGAGGGGTTTGAGTTTTTAGAGCACTGGGCTGACTTCTCACTTGGGTACAATCTCTATAGCAGGGATGGATTGCACCCTAATAAAGAGGGAGCTTGTGTGCTAGGGGATAGGATGGTAGAAAGGCTGGAGGAGTTTTTAAACTAGTAGGTGGGGGGAGGGACTAGATAGAAGTGATAGGAGTAGAAAGTGTAGAGCGGGTAAGAAATTAATTAGACTAGACATGGGGTGGAGGAGAAGGGGTGGGGGTTAGTATAGTAAATAGTGAGGTATTGCTAAGTAGCTCAAGTACAGTGGCAGGTGTCATGGTCTGCTTTCTTCTTGTCAGGCTTGATTTGGCTGTTATGGCCAAACCTACCCAACAGATGTTTCAGGTTATTTTATTTCCCTTCACTAAGACAACTGATGTCTCTAAAATGTCCTTAATCAGATGCAGCATTTAAAAATATGAATGCAGGCTCTGTATTATAAAAATTAGGAACTTATTTTTTTTGCTGTGGAAACTTCATAACAGATTCAATGGGTGAACATTTAAACTTGAACTGATAACATTCTGTAACAGTTTGTGTGTCTTCTGGGTTTTGTACTACAAGGCTTTATAACATCATAACATCCACCCCAGCAGTATCATCTTTAGGAATGCTGACCCATACATATATCTTCTAGATATCTCAGTTACCTCAGTTATTTAGGAGCATACACACACTTTATTACTTGTACAGGACCAGGGCAGCCATTCTCTCCTCAGTTACCTTCCTCTATTTAGGAGCATCACAGACTGCATTCAAAACTGACTTGACTGCTTCTCAAAATGACAGTTACATCAGAGACACACATTACATAACTTTCTCAACTGTCAGTTACTGGCTACCTCATAATATTCTAACTGCCAGTTAACTCGTTAACTCTTTATCAACTGGACACAATTAAACATACAGTAATCAAAATAACATAACATAGCATAACATAACATATTACATATCTGTAAACCATACTATAATATTATTGAGCCCAAAGGGTGGTTAGCGGGATCTTGACAGCAGGCACTTCAGAACTACAGATACATAACAATATAAGGTGTATGCTTGCTAATGCCAGAAGCCTGCCAGGATAAATGAGCGAGTTAGAATTATTAGTAGTTAATGAGAAATGGGATTTAATAGGCATTACTGAAACATGGTGGGATGACTCTCATTACTGGACTTTTAATCTGGATGGTTATAACTTATTTAGGAAAGACAGGGGTAATGTTAAAAGAGGAGGAAGGATTTGTCTTTATGTTAAGCCTGAATTTAAGACTATTGTCAGAGAAGATATTTATGGTGGAACATACGGTAATGTTGAATGCTTGTGGGTAGAGTTAAAAAGCAGAGGAGCAAATTTGAAAAATAATATTAGTTGGAATATGCTATAAACCCCCAAATATAATTGAAAGTGAGGAACTGCAATTATTGTTACAGATTGGAAATGCAGCTAAGCTTGGTCACATTTTATTAATGGGAGATTTTAACTACCCTGAAATAAACTGGATGAATGAGACCAGCAGTTCAGCTAAAGGGAGCAGGTTCGTGAGTACACTCAGGGATCATTATCTGGCCCAGATGATACAAGAACCTATTAGAAATGAGGCTATCTTGGATTTAGTTATCACAAATAATATTAATATTGCATCACATGTTGAAATAGGGCAACCTTTGGGAGACCACAACACAGTCTTATTTGAGATTGAAGTAAAACAACCAAACTGTAAGGGACCAACAAAAACTCTTAATTTTAAAGGGCAGATTTTAACAGTCTAAGGGCCACAATACAAGGTATAGACTGGGACAAAGAACTGCCGAAACATAAATGGACAACATTTAAATCTAAAATATATACATACTTATAACAATATACCATATGGGAATAAAAGTAAAAGGAGTTAATCACATCCCACGTGGCTTAGCAATGATTTAAAGATCAAGATATGGAGTAAAAAAAACGGCATTTACATTATACAAACAAGAGGGGACAGAGACTGCTTTACGTGAGTACAAGGAAATCCACAAGGCTTGCAAAAGAGCTATTAGACTGGCTAAAATCAAAAATGAAAAATTAGTTCCAAAGGACAGTAAGAGAAACCCTAAAATATTTTTTTTAAATATAATAATGGAAAGAATGCCAGGAAGGAAGCTATAGGAACATTACAATGTGAAGCAGTCAGTCGGATAATTAGTTACCAGGAAAAATGCAGATGAGCGAAATAGATTGTTTTCTTCTGTATAAACAAGGGAGGTACCCGTGCTTGGGACACTGCAACAAAATGGGGCTAAACTACATTTGCCAAATAATTGGTTAAGAAGAAGAAATCCAAAAGAGGTTGGAAAAAATAAATGTTACTAAAGCCCCAGGTCCTGATGGAATACATCCAAGGGCACTGAGGGAACTGGATTCTGTAAGAGCCATATCATTATATCTAATTATTTAAGATTCACTCAACACAGGGTCCCTACCAGATGACTGGAGAAAATCAAATGTGATATCTATGTTTAAGAAGGGAGCAAGAGCAAATGCAGTGAATTATAGACTTGTAAGCCTCACTTCTGTAGTGGGAAATGTTTTAGAAGGGTTAATAAGGAATATGTAAAAGAATATGTCTATTTGAACAAGATCATAAGTAGTAGTTAACACGGATTTATGAGGGATAGGTCATGTCAAAAAAATCTGATTAGTTTCTATGCGGAGGTTAGTAGGAACTTGGATCAAGGCAACTCACTGTATGTAGTCTGTGTGGATTTTGCAAAGGCTTTTGATACAGTGCCACATGGAAGACTACTTACTGTGCAAACTAAGGTATACAGGAATTGCAGTACGTATCTGCTCATGGATTGAGAACTAGCTAAAAGAGAGGAAGCAAAAGGTGGTTGTTAATGGAACATGCTCAGATTGGACTAATGTGTAAAGTAGGGTTCCTCAGGGTTCAGTATTAGGTCATCTCCTATTTTAACATATTTATTAATGACTTAGAAATAGTACTGGAAGTTATTGTCTCCATTTTTGCTGATGACACTAAGTTGGCAAGGTAATTCAATCAGAAAATGATGTACTTTCCCTCCAAAGGGATTTGCATAAATTAGAGAAATGGGCTACTAAATGGCAAATGAGATTTAATATGAATAAATATAAAGTTATGCATCTGGGAAGGAAAAATAGTCAAAGGCTATACGAATGGATTTGCCCGCTTTTTTAGAAGCTGCGATGAACATGCAAATCTTATTGAACATTTAAATGTTAAGAACATCCAGTGAGGTTCTCTAGTATAAGACCCCAAATCTTACCTGGACAGAAGAAAAATGTCGCCAACCTGAGCAACACAGGCAATTACCCCTAGTGGAACTGGAACGCAGCAGGAGAGCTTCCCGGAGACTGTATGCCTGTCAGATGCCCGGTTATCCTGGGAAGGAAGGAGAAACAAAGTGGAAACAGGTGAATATTGCTGGGGTGAGTTCCATACAGCTGGTGAAAGCTTCCTGGAGATTAAGCGCCCTAAGGGCTCCCCTCTGTGTTTGCAGGAGTGGGGGACAGGGCCGGGGAGAAAACCACTGAAAAAGACAAATCCTGAAGTGTGGGTATTACTACCGCCCCAGAAGTGGCCCACTTGCAAATGTGACACAGTGTTGATGTTCCCCCTTCACTTATGAGGTGGGTATCTCCATCTTGATGCGGTTAGTGCACTGCACAGGTATAGACATGAATAGACATAGACTATATAGAGTATAGACATCTCCCACTGGGGAAGCAAATGAGAAGTGGGGAAGTGGCAAAGGAGCTCTGAGGTGAGTGGTGTGCAGGCGGCAGAATCCTCTTCGGAATTATCACCAGATAAGTTCATAGAAGCGGTGGGGGGGTAAGCTAAAGTGCATTTATTGACATTTCTACAAGCCGATGGCAATTAGAAAAGACACTTACATGTTGTCTGCAAGATCGATCCCTTAGTTTTGCACTTAACCCCATAAGTGAGGCCTATATTAGGAAACCTATAATGGTTTAAAAGATTGGATATCATACAGAAGATATCAGTTTGATTCTGAGGAGACCCTAAAGCATGGGTGTAGGAACTGGGGGATCGGGGGACAAATCCCCCCTCCCCCCATTTTTTCTATGTTTGTATGTATGTATATATAAGCTATTTTTTGGCCTATGTATACAATGAACTGTATCCCCCCAGAATCATTCTGGCACCTACACCCTTGCCCTATAGGGCCTTAAAGCGAAATACTCACTTTTTTAAATTTTGATGACTGTCCTTACTTGCAATCTTAAAAAGACTATCTCCAAAATTCCATTGTGGGAGGTAGAATTAAAGGACTTTAGCTGGGTCAAAATTATATACCACTGTAGTAGACATAGCCTTTGAGACAAGCTACAGTAACTCTTTATAGCTAATATCCATTCGATTACTCCACGATCCTAATATGTTTAAAGTTGGATGTTCAAGCTATTGGGCTAACTGGCAAGCCTTGTAGAGGTAAAACTAGATATGATAATGAATGCAGCCCTCTTCTTAGTGAGCCGGAGATAATAGATAATAACATATAAAGACATCTTGATGCCATATTATTTAGCTTGCATTATGATATTAGAGATAATATACTTATTCTGAATTTACAAATCTGCAATAATTGACTATATATTTAGATACATTTGTGGAAGGTTACTTGGAATTAGTGTGATCACTATATATAGACCTTTCCTGGGGAAATATTTAATCAGATAGGGAATTAAAGATACTTTTTATGAAGCTTAATTTAGGATATAGTTAGGATAGTCAGAAACAACAAATTAGACAACATTTTATAAGGGCATAATAGACACTACTCAGAAGGAAATTTAATTTTCTGTATAATAGTTGGAAAAAGAAGCTTTAAGAAAAAAAATTAAAAAGAGCAGGCTTCAACTAAAGGAAAAGGGAAAGAGAAGGACAAGAAAACTACTATGAAATCTGCATCTCAATCCCACCCCCCGAAAGATAAAGGAAAAGATTTAGGTGCAAATACCTAACAGGTTCATAAAGTGTCAGCTTTAGATTTATCAAATATCTATTTAGAACATAGCAATTCTGAGAGAATAGATATTGAAAAATAGTATCCTCTGAATATCGAGAGGACACTTTAACTGTCTCAGCTATGAAAATGTTGTTAAAAGAATTTAGATCTTCACTAAGAGATGAAATATCTCAAGTAGTTGCTAAAAATACCATAGCTATATCTGCCCTCAGTAAATGGTCAGAAGAGATAGAAAATAGAGTTTAAGCACTTTGGGCAGAAAATCAAAGTTTTGATAGATGATATGAAAGTGATGAAAGAATAAATTAATCTTTTAAAACATAAAGCTTACTCATTAGAAGATTTTTCGAGGCGAAATAATCTTAGAATCTTGGGAATTCCAGAAAGTATAACCTCAAGCTAAATGAGAAATTATGCGCTGGGCTTTTTTGAACATTTTGTTAAAGATAAAATGCTAGGTGAAAGTGTAATAGATAGAATTCATAGAATTCCGTTATCACAGAATTATGCGAGAGATATACATAGGGACACTATCCTACATTACTTTACATATAAAGAAGCCATACTGGAAGCTTCTAGAAGTAAAAAGGACTTTGAGGCTCCTTATAAAAACTTGTCTATTTTTTCTGATTAATCTATCACAACTGTAAATAAAAGGAGAGCTTTTAAAAATGTAATGTTAATACTTAAAAAAGAAAAAAAACATATAAATGGGGCTTTCCAGTTAAATTGATTGTCTAATAATAACCAAAAGAAGATTATTAATACACCTGAAGAAGGAGAAAACATTTTGAAGGAATGGAATATGGTGTGTGAAGCCACTACTTGCAAGGACACTATGGGCCCAGAGATTGGGTGTTTGCACTTTATAGGAAGTATATATAGATTTTAGGGAGAATTGGGATTATGACTCCACTGGGAGAGCACTTACTATCATAACAACCTCTCTAGTAAGTGTGTAGTGAGATAAGGTAAATTAGAGCACAAAAGGCTGGTGAAACCTATTATTAAAAGGTTAAAATTGGTGGAGGAAAAAAAGCGGTTTGATAAAATAAAACTTGTTTTTGTTACATTGTTTGGTTACACATATGGAACACTTATAGGACACTTTGTTATAGTATTTAGTAGCTTTTGAGAAGGTTTGAAATTTACACATATAAATAAGAAATGTATCACTTAAAATTATATAGAGTAGTTTGATTATAAGAGAACCACTTGATATAATGAGCAGATGGTTGAGAATTTATGAGCACATTGGCTGTTAAAATGAGATAGTAGCACAGACAGTAATAAAAGTTGAAGTATAAAGATGGGGTGGTAAGGCTTCTCTGTACTCCCTATCTATCTCCTCATGTCCCATCTTTGTTCCTACATGAGGGAATATTGCCCCTGTTATTGAAGGATAATTTATATGGCTAAACCCTCTACTATGGGTCTTGAGATTCTAGAGAAAGAATATAGGTAGAAGGATGAACATATATATAATAATATAATAAAGAATAATGGTTTATGGGTTTGATATATAAAGAGTATGTCCTTTTATTAAAGGCTTTGGTCCTCCCTAGTCAGGGTTCTTCTCTCATCGGACTAGGGAAATTTCCACGTTAGTAAAAAAAAATTCTACGGCATAGAGAGAATATTGAGACATTAGATCTCAACTATGGGTGTGTTTTAGGGATAAATAATGATTTTTTTTTGTGTGTTAAGATGTCTTATGTGTGAATTTTGTTAAAACGATTGTGGAGAAGTATGAGGAGGGAAGGAATCGGTAGCCTACAGATTAAACGGAATGAAACGTATGTATCTTTTATTTAAATATAAAGAGTTTAAATACTCCTTTTAAAAGACATGCAATTATGCAATCCTTCCTAAAAGAGAATCCAGATGTTATTTGTTTACAAGAATCGCTGAATGCTTTATGGGAATACAAGGAAATTGACAAGGCTTGCAAAAGCATGATTAGACTGGCTAAAATAGAAAATTAAAAATGTATTGCAAAAGAGAGTAAGACTAACCATAAAATATTTTTTAAGTATATTAATAGTAAGAAGGCCAGGAAGGAAGCTATAGGAACATTACAATGTGACACAGGCCGTCTGATAATTAGTGACCAGGGAAAGGCAGATGAGCTAAATAGGTTATTTTCTTCGGTATACACAAGGGAGGTACCAGTGGTTGGGACACTGCAACATAATGGGGCTACACTACCTTTGCCAAATAATTGGTTAACACAGGAAGTAATGCAACAGAGGTTGGAAAAAATTAATGTTAATAAAGCCCCGGGTCCTGATGGAATACATCCAAGGGTACTAAGGGAATTGGTTCTGTAATAGCCAAACCATTATATTTAATTTTTCAAGATTCTCTCAACACAGTGTCTCTACCACATGACTGGAGAAAAGCTGATGTGATACCTATATTTAAAAAGTGAGCAAGAGCAAATCCGGGGAATTATAGACCAGTGAGCCTCACTTCTGTAGTGGGGAAGGTTTTAAGGGATAATATACAAGAATATGTCTGTTTGAACAGGATTATAAGTAGGATTTATGAGGGAAAGGTCATGTCAAACAAATCTAATTCATTTCTATGAGGAAGTTAGTAGGAACCTGGATCAAGGCAACTCAGTTGGTGTAGTCTTTTTGGATTTTGCAAAGGCTTTTGATACAGTGCCACATGGGATACTATTGTGCAAACTAAGAGATACAGGAATTGCAGTAAATACCTGCTCATGGATTGAGAGCTGGCTAAAAGACGGAAGGGTTGTTGTAAATGGAACATACTCTGATTGGACTAATGTGGTAAGTGGGGTTCCTCAGGGTTCAGTATTAGGTCCTCTCCTTTTTAACATATTTGTTAATGACTTAGAGGTAGGATTGGAGTGTGGTGTCTCCGTTTTCGCTGATGACATGAAGTTGTGCAAGGTAATTAAATCAGATAATGATGTGCTTTCCCTCCAAAGGGATTTACAGAAAATTGAGGAATGGGCATCTAAATGGCAGATGAGATTTAATACAAATAAATGTAAAGTTATGCATCTGGGAAGGAAAAATTGCCATGCAATTTATAATCTTAATGGAGCAAATCTATGTGTATCAGATATTGAAAGGAATTTGGGAGTGCTTGTGGACAACAACCTAGGTAACAGTGCTCAAAGCCAAGCAGCAGCTGCAAAGGCAAATAAAATATTAGCATGTATTAAGAAGGGTATAGAAGCCAGGGAAGCAAATATAATTCTGCCACTATACAAAACTCTAGTACGCCCTGATATGGAATATGGAGTAGAATTTTGGGCACCACTTCATAAATAGGACATTTTAGAGCTGGAAAAGATACCGAGGAGGGCAACAAAACTAATAAGGGGAATGGAGGGGCTAAGTTATGAAGAAAGACTAACCAAATTACTATTTTCTCTAGAAAAAAGGCGTCTAAGAGGAGATATGATTACCTTATATAAATACATCTAGGGTCAGTATAAAGATTTGTCAAGGGAGCTTTTTGTGCCAAGAGGTTTTCAACTGACAAGAGGACATCCCTTGAGGTTAGAAGTAAAAAGATTCCACCTTAAAGAAGGAAAGGGTTTCTTCACAGTAAGGGTGGTTAATCTGTGGAATTCTCTACCAGAGGAGGTGGTGACAGCGGATTCAATAGATAACTTTAAAAGGGGACTAGATTTATTTCTAATTAAAAAGGGAATTCAGGGTTATCATGGATAATTAGAGAGACAGTATTGATCCAGGGAGAAATCCGGTCGCCGGTGTCTGGGATCAGGAAGGAATTGATTTTTTTTATTATTTCTCTTTGAGACTATTGGCTAATCTCGCTTGGTTTTGTTTTCTATTTGCCTTCCTCTGGATTAATTAATAATTAAAAAAATAATAATAATTTTTGAATAATTGATTAATAATTAAGTAACAACTAATTAATTAATCGTTAATCTGCATATTGCAGATCAGAGGAAATCTTGGACGATTGAACTTGATGGACTGAAAGTCTTTTTTCAACCTTAAATACTATGTAACTATGTAATAAAGAACCAAACCTTCCAAAATCAACATATAATAAGATATCAGCTTCCTATAAGGCAAAATCTAGAGGAGTGATAATCCTGTTTACTAAAAATATCAATATAGTGGAAGAGCTAGTTAAAATAGATAGTTAAGGAATATATATTGTTTTGGGTTGGTTCAGTAAACAATGTCACATATACTGTAGCAAATCTTTACGCTCCAAATCAAAACCAAAATGCATTTCTTAAAAAAGATTTTGAGTTCCATAGTTTAATATACAAAAGGGCCATCCTGTGATAGTGGGTGATCTGAATATGTGCCATGATCCGTTGTTAGATAGGAAATCATCTACAAAATTAGTTTTCTCTAAGGATTTGGAGATTGAACATATAGTTTGGTAGAATACTTTTGATAAAGAAGGCTTTCGAGAAGCTTCCTTTGGTAATCAAATCGGCAGTGAGAGCCTGGTATTGGTGTAATCGAGGGGATTTCTATAATAAAATATAGATTGCTTCTAACCCAATGCAGTAATTGGGATCAATAGAATGTTGTGGTGTTGGCTGATCTGTACAAAGATGGCACCTTAGATCTTTTGAAGATATGGTTAAAACATATAACATACCTAAAGATAATTGTTTACTATTTCTTGAGTGGAAACAATCAGTTATAAATTCGTATTTTGGCTTGCCAACCACAAGAGTGTTAACGCTATTTGAAACCATAAGCAGAACATGTAAAGATATCTCCATGTCAAAATATTATAAGTTTATTAGAACAATGAAGGAGGACATCAAAACAGTAGCTATACAGAAATGGGAGAATGAGTTAGCTATAAATTATCCTAAAGATATGTGAGGCTAATGAATTCTCCCAAACAGAAAAATGGGTAAACTGTACCTCATTTAAAGAAATACATTTCAAACTGTGCCAAAGGAGTGCCTGAAACTAATTCTCTACAGTGTTGGAGAGGCTGTGATAGCCCGGGCACTCATGCCCATATGTAGTGGTATTGTGAGAAGATTAGGCCATCTGGCTGGAATGCTGTTATTTATATATTTCTAAAATAATTAGTTGCGATATGCAATTAACCCTGGACTTGATCCTCTTTCATATGGCTCCTCATTCAACGAAACTGACACAAGCTGCCATTATTATTATAAATATAATTGTATATAAATATTTTGTTGGTAGCTAAATGGTTGATGGTTAATAAATGGAAGAAATGTATAATTCCAACTTGTAAAGAGATAGAAACAATAATCTCCCATAACAGGCAGATTGAAATAGACTTTCTGTATTTTTACCCTTCAATGGCCAGGAAAATTTTGAGCAAATGGGCTTTATGGGACTAATATATCCCTCAAAAAGAGTAGAACAATATAGGGCTTTCTTTTCCTTCTTACCTAATTTTTCCACTAAGGTTAGATTTAATATGAATATTTTTGTTTTTGTCCTTTGTCTCGTTTGAAGATTGTACTTGCATAGATATGCATATATGTTTTGTACTGCTTTCATATAAAGAAAAAAAAAATAAAAATAAAAAATAAAGAAGGGTATAGAAGCCAGGGAAGCAAATATAATTCTGCCACTATACAAATCCCTAGTACGCCCTCATTTGGAATATGGAGGACAATTTTGGGCACCACTTAAAAAAAGGAAATTTTAGAGCTGGAAAAAGTACAAAGGAGGGCAATAAAACTAATAAGGGGAATGGAGGGCCTGAATTATGAAGAAAGACTAACCAAATTAAACGTATTTTCTCTAGAAAAAAAGCTGTCTAGGAGGGGATATGATTACTTTATGTAAATATATCCAGGGACAATATAAGGCTTTGTCGAGTGAACCTTTCGTGCCAAGAGGCTTTCAACTGACAAGAGGACATCCCTTGAGGTTAGAAGTAAAAAGATTTCACCTTAAAGAAAGAAAAGGGTTCTTTACAGTAAGCGTGGTTAATCTGTGGAATTCTCTACCAAAGGAGGTGGTGACAGCGGATTTGATAGATAACTTTAAAAATGGGTTGGCTATATTTTTAAATAAAAAGTACATTTAGAGTTATCCTGGTTAACTATAGAAAGAGTATTGCTTTAGAGACAAATCTGAACGCCAGTATCTGGGGTCAGGAATAATTTTTCCCCCCTTTTGAGACAATTGGCAAGTTTTAGTTTTTTTCTGTTTGCCTTCCTCTGTATCAATTAATCAGCATATTGCAAATCAGAGATATCTAAAAAGGTTGAACTTGTTGGACTAATCATAGGCGGAGCCAATGTCAGTGCAGATGGTGCAACGCACAGAGGCCCCTGAACTCTAAAGGGGTCCGCGGACCTCCCGCAGGACCCCTGTGGCCATCCCATGGCCCCTGCTGGACTTCTGTGGCCCCTGTGGGTCTCCTGTGGGACCCTGAATACTCTGTGGCCCCCATGGACCCTCTGTAGCCCCCGTGGGTCCCCTGTGGGTCCCCTGTGGCCCCCACAGACCTTTTGTGGGGCCACTGTGTCCCCTTACAGGCTCCATGTACCCCGCTGTGCACCCTGTCAGCCCAGTGACCCCCACGGCCCCTTATAGCCCCCACGGACCTCCCATGCAACCCCTGCAGCCCTTAAGGCTCACTGTAGCCCCCCACAGGCACCAGGGGCCCCAATCAGGCTCTTATGGCCCCTCGGCCCTCCCGTGGGACCCCTGCAGCCCCATATGGCTCACTGTGGTCTCCCAAGGGCCCCTAGAGCCCCATGGACCTCCCATGGGGCCCTTGTGTCACCTTGCGTGCCCCTGTGGTCCGTCACAGGCTCCAGGGGCCCTGCTGTGCCCCCTGCAGGCCCTGTGGCCGCCACAGCCCCTTATGGCCCCTGCGGACCTCCCATGGGTCACCTGCAGACCCTTATGGCCCACTGGGACCCCCCACTGTGCCCCTGCAGGCCCTCTAGCCCTGGCGGCCCTTTATGGCCCCCGTGGACCCCTTATGGCCCCTTGTGGACATCTGCGGCCTCCCTCAGCCCCCTGTGGCCTCCCTCTGCCCCCTTGTAGCCCCCTCGGTACTTGATGGCCCCTGCGGCTTCATCGGACCTCTGTGGCCCCCTCGGCCCTCTGGCCTGCAATGGACCTTTCTCACCCCAGGAAGTGGAGTGCAGCTCCAGGCAGTTAAGAGCACTATAATATATATAGATGTATATGTAAATGCGTACGTTTATATATATATATATATATATAAATATATATATATATATACAATATATATATATATATATATATATATATACACACACACACAAACATGTATATATATGTATATGTACATATATATATATATATATATATATATATATATATAGACACAGATCCACATATTTATATACAGATTTTTCTTTTGCACTGGGGCGCCTATGTTAAACCCAATACCCAGTAACAACAGGAGTAAGGTGATGTGTTGCTGATAAGTGTTTTTTAAGTCTTTGAATTGCTCATTTGTGTCCAATTCTCCTTGGTCAACACACCATGCTGATCAACGTGGTTTTCATGGCAGAGATAATGGGGTGGGTTTCCGGTTCCTTCTCCAGTGGGCCACAGCATACAGCTCCTGGTATTCCTAGGTGGTCTCCCATCCAAGTACTGACCAGGCCCAATCCTGCTTGGCTTCACAGTGATGTGACCTCTTGGTTCCCTGACTGGAATCAAACCTAGGTTGCAGCAGTGAAAGCACAGAATCCTAACCACCAGGGGGAAGTTAAGGGTCACTAAAATATAAAATTTCTGTTTTTATCAATCCTTGGCTCTAAAATCATTGAGCCTCCTTCAATTGCCAATTCGGGCTTCGCAAATGGAGCCCGTAACTTATTTTGCTCTTCAATTGGCCTCAGTTTGCGGGCTCAGATCGAGTTATGGGCTTCGGGCTGCGATTTATTGCGATCTGTTGCATTTTTAAAATCGCAAGTTGATGTCCCTCAAAGCCTTTGATCTTTCACGGCCGCAAGACATCCGAACACTAAAATCGCAAATCGATATTCAATTGCTCTGATTCTCCCTCCCTAACCACTCTGTCAAGCCTGCAAATGGCAAAAATCGAACCACAAGTTACTGGTACCAGGAGGTCTTGCAAAGGGCTTAATGACATGTACGAAGCACTGTAAATGCATATATAAACACTCTACTTTTATTAAAAGGGTAGGGGATGTTAGGTCTTAGAATGAATTACACACCATTCTTAAGCTTGCAAATCTTCAATATAAAATATTTTTTTAATATTTAATTTCCGTGTTATATCGATCCCGGCAATCAATGTGTTAATACATATAATGGAACTCACATGTAATAGAATATCATATTTACGGCTTTATCAATATTGCATTATATACGGAATGTGGGTCCGATCGTAACTCATAATTCAAGCCTGTAGGACTTTGAAATCCAACATCCATTTTTCATTGAAGTTCTACTGGCTTGAACATGATCTCTGACGCAAGGGCGTAACTCGTGAATGAAAAATTATCCCTCTCCACGCTAATGATTCCCAGCTTGTGTATAATCCAACCTTGGCTTTGCATACAAGCTGTGTAATGCAGCGGGCATACACTTAATGGATGCCATGGGCTATGGATTGAAGAGCGAAGCATTTGTGGGCACATTTGCATATTCCTGCTCAGCTTCCCAGAATGCAGTGTAATAACTGTATTTCTCGGAATTCTGAGCTGGAAGCAGGTTTTTTAACTTGTTTTACACTTTCAAATTTGAACACAGATGTACTATGTATTTACTGTACTACTGTACGGTGGAGGGCTTCTATCTCTGTTTTGCCCACCATATATTAAATGATTGTTGTGGTGGACTATATATGTGATATATATATGAGCAGCAAGTGCAGCACACATTGATGCACTCCAAATATTCCAGACTGTCTGTGACCAAGAGGTAGTGAAACACTGTCCTGCTCAAATCAAATCCAAGGTGCAAACAAGCAGATTTCCAATCTCAGTTCATCTGGTCTATTCCGCTGAGAGTATTTTTAAAGCAAAGTTGCAGAGCTATTCCATAAAAAAGAAGCCCGTAAAATTTACTGACTTGCACCTAAGAATGTTTGCTTGTTGCTCTACAGCTCTAAAGGGTATTCGCAGCATGCATAACGTATACCTTTAGGAGACTCCATGTCAGAATCTCAGTAGTCTCCATGACAACAAGCCCCATTATATCACACCCCTTGTGCTGTTGTATGAGAGTCCATTAACTTCATGGGGGTCCCTTAGTGCCAATAGGGACCCCCATGACAAGGGGTTAATGCTAGATGCTGGGTCCTTAGGACTCCCATGATTATATTTTATGGCTCATTTGAGGTTGCAGGATTTTATTCGGGAATACAGGAGAAATCCTCAAAGGAAGTAGTAGCTCCTTATTTTTATCGGATTTGAAGAATTAAGATGGAAATCTGACATAATTAAGGTATCACCTCCTTTTTAGGGGTTATGGCATCCAGGTTTCTCTGAGGCCGTTTTTCTGCCTTTCCAGAAAGCTGAACATACCCGGATCATTTTAAAATTTTGAGCATGGTTATAGTTTAGAATGGGGGTCCCTAGAGACCCGCATCATGTTAATTTTGTTAATTTTAGATGTCATGGGAGTCCTTAGGGACCCTCATGGCTATAGTTTAGTATACCATGGGGATCTTTAGGGACCCCCATGTTAACAGGATTTACTTTTAGGTACCATGGGAACTCATGAGGATCCCATGGGTTCTCTGTCATAGAGACACCATTATAAAGGAATTTTAACATAAGGTGCAATGGGGGTCCATTCGGACCCAAAGGTTATAGTTTAGATGGTAGAAATATATATATATATATATATATATATATATATATATATATATATATATATCTGCAGTATAGTGTAGTATATATATATATATATATATATATATATATATATATATATATATATATATATATATATATATATATATATATATATATACTGTATATACATATCTGTTGCACCCCCACCCTGGCCCACTTGGCTGCACCAGCAACCCCCCACTTCTTAGACTATGTCCCAGAAAGTGGTCTGCACACTTCCTGAAGCTGTACTTCAGGCAGAGGAGCTTCACACAGGCAGGCAGTAACGTAAGAGGAACAGCTATGGGAAAAGGTCTTGGAGGGAAGCAGTTATGGCAAAGGGCTTTGGGGAGGGGTTTTATTATGGGAAGGGGTCTTAGGGAGGAGAACTCTTATGGCAAATGGTCTTAGGGCTGGTCACTGAGTAAGTTGGTACCAGAGGGCCCATATAATAAAAAAATTATAACCCCCCTTGGAGTGGCGGGACAAAAGTTTTTTGCACCGGGGCCCCCATTCTCTAGCATTTCTCAGAGGTAAGACTTACATGTGTGATGTGATAGTTCGGTAGTATTTTATGAGTGATCTTCACTGATTTTTTTCTTATGGGAGCCATGGAATAGAGCCCTGTGACACTATATTACTTTGATCACAGTTCAACCAAAGTTTACCAATTCTGTGCGGATCTTCAGCACCTAATGGACATAGCATTAAAACATATGCTATTTTCTTAATAGGAGCTGGCAGTCAAATAAAAACTGGAACAATAGGTAAGTATGACCTAGGAGTTCATAATGAAGTGAGGTGTAGACTAGTAGAATTATGCCAAAATAAATCACTTGTTTCTACAACCTAAGAGCTGACTCTACACGTGCACAGAAATCAGATTGGCTGCATATTTTGCAGTGAAAGGTGGAGTAGATGTAGTAGCTCTACACAGTCAGAAAAAAGACTTGGAACTGATAATGAGCTACTTATTGCAAAGTTTAGAATCAAATTAAACAATATAGGGACCGCCATCAGATTGCCTAGATACAAACTTAGCAAAATTCATTATGAATATGCTGTGCAGGTAAAGAATAGATTTAAGGGATTAGTTCTGGTAGAAAAAGTTCCAGAATTATGGACAGGTATTTGCAACATTATCCAAAAGATGGCAACAAAAAAGATCACCAAAAAGAAGGCAAAATGAATGTCTTCTAGGGATTTAGAAGTAGCCAAATAAAGAAGGAAAGCAAAAGACAATGGGTATAGGGAAAGCCATGCTCAATAAAATGCAGAAATCCAGAGAATAGCAAGATATAAGAAATCATTAAATGAGGAATGCAAAGAAATGGAGGAAGATAATAGAATAGGAAAGAGAAGAAAACTCTTCAAGATTATTAGTCAAAAATGAAAATTTCCAAGCACAAAACGGGTGTAACAAGAAGATATGAAACAACTATACAGGAAGGGCAATAATATCATTGATACGTATGACGGAGCAAAGTTATTAAAATTGGCTCTCAGTTGCATTATTAATAACAAGGCTGCAGGAGGTGACGATATCCACAATTGATATAGTAATTTAAAGTGTTGCATTACCAGACAAAAATTAAATAGTAACAATAAAATACAGTGACCTTGAAATTGCCATTACTAGAAAGCCAACAGGGGATAAACACATAGAGCCTCATTCAAGTGGGCATCGGGAGAATCGGGTGTCCGTAAGGGACGCCGTAACTTATTTTGCTATTCAATTGGCGTCTTTTTGTTGGGCTCCGATCGGGTTATGGACTCCGGCCTCTGATTCCTTGCGATGGTTAACATCTCAAGTTAAGGTCCCTCCAAGCCTTTGATCTTTCACGTCCGCAAGAGTTACGATCGATAAAATCGTAAATCGCTATTTAATTCCTACGAGTCCCCCTTGCTAACCAAGGCCACAAATAGCAAAAGTCGAACCACAAGTTACAGGTACCAAGGAGGCCTCGCAAAGGGCTTAATGACATGTCTGGAACACTTTAAATGCAAATAAAAATTCAATACTGCACTGTAAATGATAGGGAACACAACATAAGACATTAAAATTATTTGCACAACAGTATCAAGTCTCAAAATGTATTTTTTTTCATGATCCATTTCGCGGTTAGATCGATCTTGGGAATCAATGAGTTAATACATATCAGGTCCCCCATATGGACTAATACAGTATCGGCATTCAGTTTTAATATTTTGTACATTGCAGGTTTTCGGATCACATCGCATATCAGACCCCGAATCGACTGAATTGACATGTCAACTCCATGTTGTACAGCCTTCATGAGGACAGGCTCCTTTTCTCTTGGCTGTTTCAGCACCGGGAGTTATGGACTTGCGTAACTGATCATGTTAAAGCTTGCAAATGCTTCATACGATGGCATGGTTTACGAATCTACTAACGGCCCTTGACTTGCGGCCTCGCCAAATTGAATGGCACCGTAAGTTGCGGACGCTGAGGGCCCGCAGGAGGCCCGCACTATTATGCCCTACATCCCGCGACTTTCGGGCTTGCAATTGAATGAGGCTCATAGCCTTCAACTACAGGAAAACCTACATTGTGTTACATGTGGAGTTATGGGTTTATCTGGTCTAGTCATGTCTGTTTAAAGTTCGGCTAAATTAAATAAGCTTTAAAGGGGTCCTGAAATTACCATATGTGCCCTGCGCCATCAGATAGAGGGTGAAAAGCAAACAGTAAAAGGTTTTTCCCTCTTAAAATTACTGTTAAATTATTAAGTCATGACTATTGAAGTTAGTGGTTTGACTCTCTCTCTAAGCTGTCTTTGTATGGCTGGTAGAACTAGTTAGAATAAGATATGCAAGGAGTTCTCCAATATTTAGATGCTCATTAGATACAGTATATTATTTTTCACCACATTCATGACATGTGAGAAAATAGTCTGGCGGTTGAGAAGTTGGGCTATGATAATGTAGACCTGACTTCTAATCCCACTAACGCTTTATTTAGTTACAGTAATAGCTCTACTATTTTAGCAGCAATTTTAAGAAGATGAACACCTTTTCAATATACTTTTATACCCTCTATAAGATTGTGCAGAGGACATAAGTGATTTAAGGATCCATTTAAGCATTTTCAGTTATCCTTAGACCTTTCTGGTTGTGTAACTGTATAAAGCTGTACAGGGGTTAAGTACAAAGAAAAAAGTATCAAACACATGGCAAAAAGTGGAGGACCCTGTCTTTGAGTTTAAAATCTTACATACATAGTGCTTTTTCCATAGCATCTAAAGGGAGTTGGAGAGGCCTGGCTAGTCATTAGAAAAGGCTCCAGAAAGAAGAATGAGAAATGGTGATAGAGCAGAAAGAGGAAGGAGTGAGAAATGGAGCAATGAGAAACAAATCAGATTAAATATTCTACATTTCATTATTAGTCACTAAGTCATACTATAGTGAAAACATGCTTCAAAAACACTTAAGGTTTCAAAGCATTCTCATGAAAAAACCCCATACATTTTATTATTGCTACAAAAAATAGGTATTACAATGCATGGTATGCTTGAATTTAAGATACACCAGGGGCCATATTAAATTCCAAGCCCGTAGCGGCACAGGTACACCCGCAAGCATGCAGGCTTGAAATTCGTCAGAGTTAAAGAACGATTAAATTAGCCCAGCCCGCAACAGACGTGGCCGACATCCAAACCCATAAACCATTCTTGCTTAGTTACGTGTTTAGACGGAGCCAATGGTAAAAGAGATCGTCATTATTATGTCACTGAAAAATGGAGGTTAGATTTCAATCCCTTACGGGTTTCAATCAAAAGTTTCGATCAGACCCGCATTCCAGAAATAATGCAATATTAATAAATCAGTAACTATTATATTCTAGTCCAGGCGAGTTCCATCACATATTATAATTGTCCAACTACGATTCGTTGTCACGCTGTTTTGTGTGGTGCGTACGACTTAGCAATGAGAGCCGCAGGCGCACATTGCCTGCCGAGCCTCGCACAGCGAGGCGAGCCATTAAACCGTACCACTTTGCCGATCGTACGACTTAGCGATGAGTGCCGCAGGCGCTCATCGCCTGGCGAGCCTCGAGCAGCGAGGCGAACCGTTAAACTGTAGCACTTTGGCAATGAGCGCCGCAGGCGCTCATTGTAGGCGAGCCTTGCGTAGCGATGCGAGCCGTTAAACCGTAGCACTTTTTTACACAAGACACAGGATTTAGAAAAAAAATACGAGATGAAAAAAATTACGAGATAAGCGGCGGAAACAAAACAATTAAAAGAACACTAAATACACACAAAAAAAATATCAAAAAGGTCACTTACAGCATTGGGAACCAGGCAGGACGTCTGGGAGTGAGGTGGAACTCCAATTTACATCGATTTAGACGAGTTAGAAAGATCGAAAATCGGCTAAGCAAGAAAAAAATTAATTAAATAATTAATTAATCATTACTAATCATTAATATCAAAAAAGGTTAACGTTTAAGAATGTGCATAAAAAAGGAACACGTTGACTAATTAATTATTAATGTACATTATTTTAATAATTCAGTTCTTATATATTTAGTATAAAATAAACCAAAAAAAAAGGCTATATACTCATGCTTACATCTTGATTTTAGATTTAGTCACACATTACTTTAATATTAATGAACATTAATTGATTCTTATTTCATTAGTAATGTATATTATTTTAATAATTCAGTTGTAACATACTCATTTTAAAATACCCCTCAAACAAAAAAAAGGGAATAGACTCATGCTTACGTCTTGACGTTATATTTAGTCAGACATTAATTTAAGATTAAAACACATTAATTGAGTCTTATTTAAAGACTAACAGTAATATTGATTGTATGTTTTTAATCTATGCTTACATATGTGTGTTCATGCTGATTGATTTATATATTTATTTCATGTTTTTAATCTATGCAAAAATATGTATGTTAAGCCTCATTGATTGATACAGATGAAGCAACATATTATACATTAATTTTACTATTTTGTATAATTGCAGTGAACTGTAGCTGAATGAACAGAGACAGTGACGTTTGGACACATTGAACATCATAAATATAATTTTGACAGGTACAGAATTTGAATTATATTACTACAGCAAGATATAAAAAAATATGCTTTTAGGTTTTTAATGTAGCCAAATATATGTCTGTTGATGTTCATTTAATGATATCGATGAAGCAAAAGATTAAAAATATTCTCAATTTGATTTAACAGTTTCTTTGGATCTGCAAGGGAATCAATACACAGCGTGACGTTTGCAGCCTTTGAACAACATCAACATCATCTTCACAGGTATAACATTTAATTTTGTAGTGATGCATACAAAAAGGCTATATTATATTTGGTGAAAATGGAGAGTACTTATTGAGTCATTAACCTATGATATTTAGTCATAACTTTGCAAAATTTTTTAACATGCACTTATGTAAAGTTGAAAAGACAATACTAAGTAATAATAATATTTAAAGAAAATTAAGATGCTTACAACACTTGCGAAAAAAAGAAATTGATGGTATTCAGTGAATTCAATCAAGAATGAATGGAATTGAAGGATAATAATATAAATATATATATGTGCAGCTATTTCCTATTTAATATTTGTCAATAAAATACTTTGAAAATTGGTTTCATTTATTTCATTCTCAAAAAGTACAACATTTTAAAATGCTTGATTAGTTTATTCCTCTACTTTGATGGAACAGTACAAAAAGTAAAAAAAAAAATGGATACAACACAAAGAACAAACAATAATTACATCTCTATTTACAATTACAGATTAAAATGGCGGAGAATGGAGAAGACAAAATTGAACGCAAAAGAAGATTGGCAAGGGAAAGGAAGCAAAGGTGGAGAGATGCTCAGACACCGGAAACTTCACAACGCTTGCGAGAAGATCGACAGAGACTTTTAAATAAAAGAAAGATGAGTAAGAAAGCCGCAAGTGAGTGTGTTGGGACTTCCAAGAAACGTAAAAGTAAACAAAAACATCTCTGTGAACCATTGCCCAATGATTCTATTTTGAAGAATGACTTAAATGTAGACACACAAGAAAACAATGTACATATAGAAAGTGGGTCTGATATCTATGTTGAAGAAATGCATGACAATGTGTTTACTACTGCAGTAGAAGTAGATACTCATTATTGTGGGTTACTTAATGTGGTTTTTCAGTTTTGTGGGGCCTATCATTTTATAAAGGAAAGACCTACTGATGGAATTTTCATTAGATGCTGTCAGAAAGGAAAGGTAAAAACTTCCACTAAGACACCCATTTCCATATTATTTAGAATGCATTATGAGCGATCCAACATTTTCAAATTATAATAATTTCAAACAAAACATAAGGTCTTATAACAGTGCAATTTCATTTGCTTCAATGGGTGCAATATTAGCAGAAAATTTACCAGGACATAGTCCTTACTGTTTTAGAGTTCAAGGTCAAATTTACCACCGAACTTCACATTTACACCCACAAGAAGGAGAGCAAAGGAAATTTGCACAGTTATATGTCTTAGATACAATGGAAGCTGTGGAACAAGGAATGACACTTCCATAAAATAAACAGTGTTTGCGCATAGTCTTTGAACAGCTGGATAAAATTATGCAAAAAAAAAACATGTAGTCAAGCATACAAAAAATTAGCACAGCTTGAAATAGAACAACAGGAACATGCTGAATGACATCAATTGCCTACACCAAGAGTAAATATGGTGTTAAAAAGAGATCGCAACACTGATCAAAGAAGATATAATTTACCTACAGTAAATGAGGTTGCCATGGTGTTTAAAAATGAAGATGGTGAACCACCTTTTCAGCGGGATATTAGAATATATCCATGCAATGAAGAACAACCATTTATCAACATCAATATATTAAGCTGTGATTTAGATCCAATGACATATCCCATTTTCTTTCCAAATGGGGAACCTGGATGGGAACCAAAATTACAATTGGAAAGTTATCCCAATACTAAACTTCGTATTAGATCTAATATTTCCATGCTGGAATATAAAGTGGCACAAACTGCTATCTGGGATTGTTTTAATCCAATTTTACATGGAGGCAAACTCACTCAACAATGGATTATTGATTCTTATTTACAAGTTGAAGCCAATAATATAAATTTCATTAAATATCAACAAAATAAATTACGAGTAGAACAGTATTGTGGATTAATGGATTATGTGGCAGATTTAGCTTCCAACAGAGACATTCCAGCTGGAAGAGCAATTATTTTGCCATCCACTTTCCAAGGATCTCCTCGCAATATGCGAGAAAGGTATAATGATGCCATGGCTATTGTCACAAAATTTGGAAAACCAGATTTATTTATTACATTCACATGTAATCCACAATGGCCAGAGATCAAGGAAAATTTGAATCTGGGACAAACTACTTCTGACCGACCAGATTTAGTGGCAAGAGTATTCAAAATCAAACTCAATTCATTAATACATGATATCACTAAACCACACTTATTTGGACAATATGTAGCTTTTGTTTACACCATTGAATTTAAAAAAAGGGGATTGCCACATGCTCACATACTTTTAATACTGCAGGAAAAAGATAAGTTGAACACTGCAGAGAGAGTGGATTCAGTAATTTCCGCACAATTGCCAGACCAAGAAAAATATACAAAACTTTGGGAGATTGTTACACATAGAATGATTCATGGCCCATGTGGAGAGATGAATCCTAATTCACCATGTATGGAAAATAAAAAATGTACTAAAGAATTTCCAAAACAATTTCAAATGCAAACTTATGCAAATTGTGATGGATATCCTTTGTATAAAAGAACACAAGGAGAAACAGCTATTATCTGTGGCCAAAAGGTTGATAATAGATTTGTCGTTCCATACAATCCACATTTGCTCATCAAGTACAATGCACACATCAATGTGGAAGCTTGCACTTCGATTAAATCAATTTAGTATGTGTATAAATATATATACAAAGAATATGACGCAGCTACTGTTGTTGCACAAGGTGCTGCAAATGAAAACGAAAATCCAATTTTACATGATGAACTATCAAATTATTTAGATGCTCGGTATGTGAGTGCTCCTGAAGCAATGTGGCACCTTTTGAAATTTGAGATGCATGATCGGTCACATGCTATCTATCGTTTAGCTGTACATTTGCCTCAAAGTCAGTTGGTTTGCTTTACTGCAGGAAATGAAAGAACTGCATTATATCAAAGTGAAGACAGAGATACCACACTTACTGCATGGTTTAAATTAAACTGTCAGGATACGCAGGCCAGACAATTTTTATACATAGAGATACCATATCACTATGTATTTGTAAATGGTCTATGGCGACAACGAAGAAGAGATACTCATAAAATCATACCACGCATTTATACCGTCAGTCCAAGGGATATTGAACGTTTCAGCTTAAGATTACTTCTGCTACATGTTCCCGGTGCACAGAGTTTTGAGCATTTACGTACAGTGAATGACATAGTTTATGATACATTCCTATTAGCTGCAAGACATTAACATTTCATAGCTGATGATACAGAATGGGAGAGGTGTCTGGAAGAAGCAGCACTATGTCAAATGCCTAAGCAAATGAGACAACAATTTGCATTCATTTGCATATTTTGCAATGTACCTGATGCTTTCACTTTGTGGGAAACATTTAAATTAAACATGTCAGAAGATTTCTTGAAACGTTACAGAGAACCAATAGCTCTGTTAAAAACATTGATTGAAATACAAGAAATATTGTTTGCTCATAAAACCCAAGAAAAACTGGCAAATTTAAATACCTTACAGTTCATGCCATCACAAATGCTACAGATGATTAAATGGTCAAAGACCGGTATTTCTATCTAGACGGCCCAGGTGGATCAGGAAAAACTTATCTGTACAATTGTTTGATGAGTTATATTCGATCACAGGGTCAGATAGCTATGTCATTTGCAACAACTGCAATTGCTGCACTTTTGTTAGATGGTGGTAGAACTGTGCATAGTGGATTTAAGCTGCCAGTTCCCATTTTGGAAACATCAGTGTCAGATATTCGATTGAATTCCTTACAAGCAAAACAATTTAAACCAACTAAACTAATTATCATAGATGAGGCAACAATGATGTTGTTTCGGGAATAACAAAAGTATTCCTCAGAGAGGGTTAGTGCATTAAGGAGTCTCCAGGTGTCATCCCACAGGGGGATGAGTCTTTCTTCCCATTGGTCAAGAGGTCAAGACAAAGAAAAGATGGCGCTTCTCCTTCTAGTGTCCAAGGTGTGGTAGCTGTCGTCATCCTTGCTAGAACGGAAGTAGTGCCGCCGGCATTTTGTATGCGGAAGTAGTGAATCCTCCATCTTAGAGTGCCCGATGATTCAGCATTTATTAATAAAGCTTTGGTTATACGATAATACTGCAAAGATAAGATATATAAGTAGGTGCACGAATACAGTTATGCATTAACAGTCCCCCCTAAAATGGCATATTATATTCGTAGCACTCAAAATTCTTAACAAAGCTTAATGATTATAACAACCTGATCTACTATCGGGTTTCTAGAGCTAAGTATCTTGTCGTATATATGTAAGGATACTTCTTAACTATGGTCCTTCCAGAGCACTATTCTTTGTGTCTTCTATTTCCGGATGTTGAAAGCATTGCATGTGTGTAAGTCATAGGTTCATATCTTCGTTCAATCGCGCTTTCCATGACCTGACGTCACACCTACCCTATGACCTATGTGGCATGGGGAAAACCTAACAAGCCTCTAATATTCTAATAGTGTAGCTCAGCTTGGAGAGGGACCATAGGAACACAAGAGGAGGGCCAACAAGATAATGACAATAAATGGCCATCCCTATTTGCAATAGAACTTTCTGCCAACCACTCATCCAACCAAATCATGATTCCCAATAATCTATAGTACCAGAGTTTTCCTTCAGTTCTTGACCAAGGTTGGCCAGTTTCTGGATTGCCAATGTGATTTTGCCATTTGGACCTGTGTTATCGGGAATATATGTACAACATGTACTGGTGTCAGGAAGCATTTTACAAACTCCACCTTTTTCTGCAAGAATCATGTCTAATGCCATTCGATTCTGGAAGGCCATGTGTGATGTGGCCTCTAATTGTTCTGCGATGCCTCTTAAGGCATCCTTAGTGTAATTAACAAATCGTTGTTGGTTGTAGTAAATATAATTGATCCAAGCAACATTCTTATTTACACCAATCATTGGTATCAGTGATTCAAATCCTGCTGCTATTTGGTTTCGGGCCTTAAATTGGTCGGGCACCGCCCTTGGGACTCCAATAGTATCAATATATACGTGTGGGTCAAAACTTTCTCGAGGTTCAGATGATGAAGTTTGCCTTCTTTTCCTGGACCTCTTTAGGGGGTCATTAGGTAAATTGTCATCGTAATAGGTTGGGACAATGTGTAATGGCATTATGGCTTTAGCCAAGGTACATTCCCCACGCCATACTCCAGACAGTCTTACCCTGAGTTTCATATCCCCACACAACCAATATATTTCCCCTAATGACTGGGGGCCTCATTCTATTAGCGGCCGTAAATCGGCCGTAAGGCTGCGATTCCTTGCGGGGGTTCTGTTAACTCGCGATTCTATTATACGGCCCGCAAGGATCTCATCTTACGGCCGGCCGCATATCTTGGAACCGGCCGTAAGCGCAGAAATCTAAAAACGCAAAAATAAATTCAAGCCTGCACTGTACGGCTCTGTAAATGCTAGGGATCATATTGGGGGACATGAGGATTAAAAGTAACCCACTCTCAAGCTTGCACATCAGCCCAAACCCGAGTTCAAATTAACTGTTTATTTTCGGGCTGCGGCGTGGGCGGGTCTGAGGTGCTCCAAGCACTCTGGACTTTTTACATGGATATTTTACGGATATTAAAAATAAAATATTTTACGGATTTGAGTATAGGATAATTATGTGCTATTTTTTCTAACACCTAAAATCCCTTTATAGTCTTCTAGTCTTCTTCCCTTTATTTGAGCTATTTTATGTGCTTAATTGGTGCTAGCGGGACCTTTTTCCTGCAAGTAAGCAGCGGCTCGTTTTTAGCCTTGCAGAGAGGTTTCCCGGAGCAATTGAATTGCAAATAGGAATTTCTTACGGCCGAAACTCTTGCGGCCGTTTTAGATCAAAGGCTTTCCTCTGGCGCGAGCGGCCGCAAGAGATAGCAAGGCACCGGCCGCAAGCCTGCCGGAGCCGCCGGCCGTAAGGGAATAGAATAGCCGAATAGCTTGCGGCCAGTCCTTGCGGCCCCGCAACGGCTGCGGCCGCTAATAGAATGAGGCCCTGGGTCTGGTTAACTAGCAATGTGGATGAACCATCTCTGTATGTATGACAAAATCCACTGGGGAACTCCTGTAAATTGAACCCCTGAGAAACGTTTCTCCTGTAACACGTATAATTTCCAGGGTATATAGTTATACCTCTCCCTGGATGGGGGTTATTAGTTATCACAGGGTACGTGTTTCTCCATTGTTCACACTCATCTGTATGAATATATTTTTTGAACGGTTTCAAAAAGCATTTCTCTTCTTGTAAAGGTATGCTAAGTGGAACAGTACCTAAATGAGGTCTAGCATGGCCACATACATAACAGTTGGTCTTATTACTTTCTTGTACATTGTATTTCATCCATTCTAACCATACATTAAGATCTGAGAATCCAGTCTCAGTAGCTAATGTGTCCTCATATGTTGGATCACCAGTAGCAGCCATTGTTCCAATGATCTGGGGCACTGGTTTTAGTGTCTGCAATGCCAAAGGTAGGTCTGGGTGCTTGTATAGATCTGCTAACTTAAACTCGCCCATCAGTTTACCACTTTGCCCTCTGGTCCAAGCCCTCAGTATATATGTGTCAGCATCCATGGGACAAGGATTTTGTATGGTCAGAGTCGGTTTCATATCAGAACCAGATACTCCACTATTCAGACATCGACCAGTCTTTATTAGAGTCATACGGTCGAGGAGGGACCTACCCTGGTCACCTTTCTTATCTGCAGCACTTTGAGGTCTATACCCCCAAAGTGTCCCAGTGCCCCATCCCGCTGCCTTCCATGTGTCACAGTGTCTTCCAACAGTTTCATCAGTGTCACTATATCTCTTATATATATCACATTGTTCAGGGATTGAAGGGCAGGGAACAATGTCACAGAAGTCAAAGGTGTATGTGGCAACATGTGTATTACGTGAATTATACCAAAATGTGATACCATCTTTACTTTTTGTAATGGTTACCTGCTGAGCAATATTCGGAATTACCATGAGGGACAGGACAAACCACTGAATTATACTCATTGTGTTGGTTCCTGATTGTCAGGAGAAGGAACCTTTTTGCAATGAGATGCATGGACCCAAGTAGCTTTCCCTTCCAGCTTAACTGAGGTAGCTGTGATCAGCAGTACTTGGAATGGGCCTTCGTATCTGGGTTCCAAAGGGGTTTTCCTCACAAATTTCTTAACTAGGACCCAATCACCAGGAAGTAGTCGATGAGTACCAGTGATTGCTTCCGAATCTGGAATAGAAGAGAACACCTGTGCATAGATTTTAGTCAGTGCGGTGGACAGTGCAATTACATAGTCAACAAGTACATCAGATTAAAGTTGCAATTGCTGAGGAAAGTAGCACCCTAGTCTAGGAGCAGACCCAAACAAGATTTCATGGGGGGACAATGCATGTTTCCCTCTAGGGGTATACCTGACACTGAACAAGGCTATATGAAGATTTTCAGGCCATGGCATACCAGTCTCTTGTGACATTTTTAGCATCCTAGATTTCAAGGTACCATTCATACGTTCCACCTTTCCACTGCTTTGAGGATGGTAAGGCGTATGAAAGGAGAGGGTTACTCCTAGGGCTGTCCATATTTCTTTGGCCAATACTGCTGTAAAAGCTCGTCCCTGATCACTTTCAATTACTTCAGGAACGCCATATCTGCAGATGACCTCTGTTAATAGGCGTTTCACGGTTGTCTTTGCTGTCATGTTTGTAACTGGGTAGGCTTCTGGCCATCCTGAGAACATGTCCACGATGACTAATGCATATTCATACCGACCACTCTTTGGCATCTGAATATGATCAATTTGTATCCTCTGGAATGGATACAATGATTTCGCCAAATGTCTCTGTGGTGGTTTCTCAGTGCGGCCTACGTTGTACTTGGCACAAATACTGCATGATTTACAGTAAGTGTTTGTCAGAGTAGTGATGCCCGGGGCCATGTAATACTTGTTTATTAAAGTATTCATGAGGGTCTTTGACAGGTGTGCTGGTCCATGTGCCCATTGTACTGTTGACGGGTACAAGCTTCTTGGCAAACACAATCTCAGATTGTCAACATATAGTCCATCTATCAGGGCTGCTCCCTTTGCTTTCCATTTGTTCACTTCTTCTAGACCCGCCGTCTTCTGCAATTCTTTGAGCAATTTTAAGTCTGTTAAAAGTTTGCATTGTGTAGATGTTTATTCCTCCATCCACCTCTCTCATTTCCATTTCCTGTGTTGACATTGCCGTCTGGTCTGCTAGATGGTTTCCTCCTGCTTCATCTGAATTTAGCTTCCCATGTGCCTTTACTTTCAGTATGGCTACTTCTTTCGGAAGTGTTAGAGCTTCTAACAATTCACGGATGGCTTTATCATGCTTCACTGGAGTGCCTGCGGCTGTCATGAATCCTCTGGCTCTCCAGATTACCCCAAAGTCTTGAGTCACTCCCAGAGCATACCTTGAGTCTGTATAGATATTGGCTCAGACTCCTGTTGCAATCTCACAGGCTATAGTTAACGCAATCAACTCTGCCTCTTGTGCTGACATGGAGGAAGGTAGTGAGAAGGCTTGTATCACATCTTTTTCCGTAGTCACAGCATATCCTGTGTGATATTTTCCATTCTCATCAGCATACCTTGATCCATCCACATACAGAGTGATGTCTGGGTCTGTCAGAGTAAGTTCCTTTACATTTGCAAGGTGTGAGGTTTCCATTTCCATTTGCTGAAGACAGTCATGGGGCGGATTTGTGAGTCCTGGGACTGCATATGGGTCTCTGGCTTGTATATTTGTTTGCCGGTCAAGAGTTTTCCTTTCTACTCCTTCCTCTTCTAACTCCTCTTCCTCTGCAGATTCCCACCATTTTAATGCAGCTCCCAATGTTTTCCATCCATCTGGTACAAACTTTGATAGTGCAACATGTGGAATTTCTGTATCCCAATGTTTGTAGAGTACTTCTGCTTCTGGCGGGAGCTCCACCGTAAATACACTATCTCCTGCTGCATTGTTATACAATGTCTTTAGTTTTAAGGCGACCTGCTTCAATTCAGTGAATCTTGCTTCATATTGGAAGTCTCGGCCTGGAGATTGTTTATTCCACAGTGTGCAATATAGAGGGTCTTGTGTCTCATCTGTGAATGTCTGGTTGTTTCCACCATATTCCAATAGACGTCTCTTTACATATAGATTGGTTATTCCTGATTCTGGATCCAAAATCAAGCTGTACCAAAAATACCCATCTTCCTCATCTCCCCCCTCTGGAAATGGTAAGAGAGTGGCTGGATTGAGAACATAGCATCTCTGTAGAGTAACATTGTCTGGCAGGAGAAGGGAACATTGCAGACGGAGGTGTCTAGCTGTAGTCATATGCTTGGATTGTGTCTGCTGTATGATGGCCGCAATGTCATGTGGTGCCAGAACTGTTAGAGGATAGCCAAGGACTGAGGCAAGATGGTCCTCCTCTTGCCACAGCATCCAATTGACATGAGAAATAGCCAATAGGGCGTTGTCTGTTTCCATGGGACTGTGTCAAGACTCCCATTGTGTGTCCTTCTTTTTCTGATACAAACAGCTTAAATGGGAGATCATAGTTCGGTAGTCCGAGGGCTGGTGCTATTGAGATAGCTTTCTTCAGGGTGTAGAAGTTACACAGGGCTGTCTGTGTCATCTCATATAGCTAACACGTCATACAAGGGTTGCATCAGAAGGGATGCTTTCGGAATCCATGCTCTGCAGTAAGATATAAGGCCTAGGAAAGCATGCAGGGGTCTGTGTCCTTCTAGGACTGACATGTCCTCTATTGCTTGTATACGGGCGCGCGTGAGATGACGCACACCTTTTGACAGGCAGTGTCCTAAGAATATGACAGTGTCTTTACACCATTGCAGCTTTTCTTTAGACGCTTTGCATCCTTGTTCAGCCAAGTGTCTCAGCAAGCTTTGCGAGGTTCTGGTGGCTGTGGGAAGATCTTCGGCACACAGCAAGAGATCATCAACATACTGCAGTAATGTAATGTCAGGATTTTCTTGTTGCCAAGAGTCTAGGATATGGCTCATAGCTTTGGCAAACTGTCTGGGTGAATTTTGTGCTCCTTGAGGCATTACAGTCCATTTGTATTGATTATGATCATGCGTGAAAGCAAACAAATATTGACACGAAGGGTCAAGGGGAATACTGAAGAAAGCATTTGCTAAATCCACTACGGTAAAGTATGCAGCTGCTGGAGGTATTCCAGAAAGGAGAGTGTTTGGATTAGGCACTATTGGAGTGTCCAATATGGTTGCTTCATTGACTGCTCGCAAATCTTGCACCATACGGTATTTTACTGGCTCTCCCTTTTTGGATTTCTTCTTTACTGGGAAGAGGGGCGTGTTACATGGTGACGTACATGGGACCAACGCCCCTTGCTGCACTAATCTCTCTATCTGCTGAGAGATCGCATCTATTTGTGCTGGCTTCAGAGGGTATTGTGGCTTCCGTGGTAACTCTGCTCCGGGTTTCAATTTTACTACGACTGGTGGCACCTTGAGATGTCCAATATCTTCCTGTCCTTGTGACCAGAGTGTTGCTGGAATCTTGTCCAAGAAATCAGCTGGCCCCGTATTAGAGATGCTATTGGCATCTATGTGTAGTAATATGGGCAGTGAGCAGAGTGCTGACGTGTCAGTGACTTGTAGAGGTGAAGACACCTGTACAGTTCCGTCCGGGGTGAATGAGATGGATGCTTGTAGTCGGGAAAGCACATCTGCACCTTACAGGTTTATAGGGCATGTAGAGGATACTACAAATATTGCAAGCAGGTCTGGAAATGGGCCTATTTGCATAGGTTGAGTTAAATGGTTGGAGATGGGGACACCATCTACTCCTACACAAGCGACATCAATATCAGACAGGTAAGATATATCGGGCAGATCTTGTTTTCTTGTTTGCTTCTGGCTGCACCTGTGTCTATTAGGAAGGTTGTGGGAGTTCCTTCTATTGGTAATGTTACAATAGCTTGAGGTCCTACTTCGCCATCCCCTGAAGAAACTGCCAGAATAGGGGTCACTGACACAGGCTCACCCCCGTCCTATGCTGTGGCTTGAAGCACAGGCTCTGCATTATTATCATCCATCCCCCTGCTGTCTGGGTCTCGGCTTCTCCCCGTGGTGACTCTTCAGAGTTCACCATAAGTACAGCAGTCTTCTTAGACGCTGATGATGTAGGTTGTTTTGCTGCTGTCTCTAGCCCTTTAGCAACCAGTAGTAAGGTGTCTAAAGGTAACACTCTGTATTCTGGTCTGGACGTCAACAGACCCTTTTGAAGTGTCTCCTGTAATCCCAGCATGAAAGCTGTACTTAACATCTGCGTGTTTGTTTTGTTATGTGGGCTGAAGCCAAGATCTGTGAATACTTGTGTGAGTCGTGCATGAAACTTTTCTACCGATTCTTCTTTTTCCTGTTTGATATCTTGTAAATTAACTGCTTGATCTGCCAATTTATTCTTTGCCCAATATCTTAACAGGTCACAGAACTGTATACCCGATGAAAAGTCATGTTTTGGACGATTTATACCATACGGATCTATTGCATTCCGCATAATAGGCCAGTATGAATCTCCTGCCTTAATCTCACACAAACTTACGAGGTCTTCCCAAGCTGCAGAGTAAGTTTTTTGGATCTATGCCATCTTCCTATAGAAAGGCATAGGTTGTTTTTCGGGGTCGGGCAATGTGTTTATAAGGGAGGTGGCTTGTGTTGGGGTAAATGCAACTTACATTAGATTTCCCTTTTTCTTGTTCCTCCTCCTAGACTTCGCTCTTGGGTTGGTTCTCCTATCCTTCCATTCTTCCGCCCCCTCTCCTCCCCTGATATCGTCATCTCCCTCTTCTGAACTATCAGGTTAATGATGTATGGGCAGAGCTTGCACATCTAGTGGTGTCTTAGGGTTGGGGAGGGGGGCGAACTGTGAGCTTACGGCCGAGCTGAATGCACTTTGTACACTATGTGCCCTTTCATCTCCTGTTGAATCTTCTATAGCAATTGGCGCTTCGATAGATGGAAATATCGGATATGGGGAATACAAAGTTCCATTTGAAGTCAGTATTGGATACAGGGAGATGGGATGTGCCATCGGGGCGGTAGGTGTGATGGGTGGAGCCCCTTGGGTGGGTGATGTAACAAGTGACATCATGTCATGATGGGTAGTGTTCGGGGGTGAGTGTGGCTCCTCCTTCGTCTGTGTGTGGGCGCCATCTTTGGGTTGTGGCTGGATGGAATGGCTTTGTTCGGCAGTATGTAGTGGTTGTGGTGCGTTAACGTGACAGGGTGCTTGTGATGAGGAGGGGACAACGGGCGAATTTGGGGAGCTGGCCACTTCACATGGAGTATGATACACATACATTTTCCGTCCCTTCATTTCAAACTCTCTCTCTGTCAAACCCTCCTGTGCAATCGCTTTAGTCACCCTGTACCACGTCTCTGCACTCGGCAACAAACCACAATCTTGCAACTGCCCTTTGTTGTCTCTCAAGACTGTACGCCACTCTTCTGCTCTCAAATTTCCTCCTAGACACTAGTAATACCACACACTTTAAACATCTTCTTGCATCGGCTTACAGCAGCCTCACCTCCCCTTTTCTTGACTATATCCAGGGCCAACATGCCCTCACTCAATTTAGCTTGATTCTGCCCCATATCTCTATGTGAAGCAAATACGTATTCAATGACAAGGGTTTAATGAGGTAGTAGTAACAGAGAGAGAGAGAAGCAACTATTTGAAAGAGAAGGTCTGATTTGTTCGACTGCTACGAAGGATTACTCCGTACGTCTTCTCTAAACTCAGACCGTTGTTACTGCCCACTCACTGCTGGCAAGGGATAGCAGGAAGAATAGTGGACAGAGGCATGTGAATCAACAAGACATAATTGCATTACATTTCATATCATCATGCATTAATAACCAGCAGCGACATAGCATATAACATTATAATCATCAAACCTTTTCTGCAGAAAACTTCAGATTCAGAGATATATGAATTCGGGATCTTGCACAACCATGTGCTCACAAACCGACACACTCAGGGCTTATTGTGCTTTACAACACTATCAATCTGCCACTGAAGTCTGTGTCCAACATACATGTTTAACCACCCTTAGTGAATGATATACGTCTCTCGGGGTTACCACGCTACCAAGGCATGACCATCATATTCATCTATCCAGCATGCATAGACCCTCCCCAGGAAAGTATGCAAAGCAATCCCAATCCCTGGGCTACGTATATGCATGCCTGTATGTGCAACTTCTCTGGGTTATGTGCTACTCTCGGCACAACTCGTCCGTCCCCACAGCCTGTCACACATACACGTGTATGCCCCCCGAATCACAATATCTAAGAAATCAAAATCGCTCAATCACGCTACCAACACACACACAGGCGACAGATATCACTATCTCTTGTACAGGATTCACAATGGACTTGAGGCAAGCTATTACCTGTACTTTGTAACCGCCCCCTACAGCGGTACTGGACAACGGGCTGAATCCCAGGAACAGGTCTACGCGGATAAGGTACTAATCATGTCCTTATCGTGTACCGGAGGTGATCAGGCTCCGCCTGTTCCCATGAAGTCAGTCCGAACTCCTCTCATCCGCTGCAGTTTGGTTAAACCTCAAGTCCCTGTTCGGGCGCCATTTTGTTTCGGGAATAACAAAAGTATTCCTCAGAGATATCTGTCCCTGGCCAAATTACCAATATATATATATATATATATATATATATATATATATATATATATATATATATAGTGTGCACACCTTAGAGAAATAATACACCAACACAGAGTTCTGGTATAAAGCTTTCTCTCGCCTATTTTTATTACGTCAACCGTCATTTATATAGTTTTTAATAATCAGATAAAAGTTACAATTAAGCAAAACATCAGGTTTATAAAGCAATTCATTGGTTCTGAGATGTCCGCTTTTACGGGATCTCGGTTAGGTATTGGGTTAGTGCATTAAGGAGTCTCCAGGTGTCATCCCACAGGGGGATGAGTCTTTCTTCCCATTGGTCAAAAGGTCAAGACAAAGAAAAGATGGCGCTTCTCCTTCTAGTGTCCAAGGTGTGGTAGCTGTCGTCATCCTTGCTAGAACGGAAGTAGTGCCACCGGCATTTTGTATGCGGAAGTAGTGAATCCTCCATCTTTGCCCGATGATTCAGCATTCATTAATAAAGCTTTGGTTATACGATAATACTGCAAAGATAAGATATATAAGTAGGTGCACGAATACAGTTATGCATTTTGTACCGATCCCAATCCATAACAATGTCATGCATTGCAATGTATTGACATATTTTTAAAAGAAGTGATGGATAATAAGTTGCCATTTGGTGGAAAGGTGATGCTGTTATGAGGAGATTTTAGGCAAACATTACCTGTTGTGCCACACGGAAATAGAACGGAGAACATTGAAATATGTATCAAGACCAGTAAACTGTGGCAAAGATTTACACATCTCAAATTAGAATTAAATATGAGATCTGAAGGCCAAAATGAATTCAATGATTGGCTCATTAAAATCGGAGAAGGAAAACATCCAGAAATACAGCATTTACCAAATGATACCATTGAAATTCCATCAGAAATGGTTCGCAATGAATCACTCATATCAGCCATATTTCTAAACACTCTTAATAATGAGGATTACTCAGACATTGCAAACAAAGTGATATTAACATCAAAAAATATCGATGCCTTGAATATAAATAATGAAATTTTAAAATACATCACCACAAAATAATTATTACAGTGCAGATTCGATTCTGTCTGATGATAAAGACAGTGAATCGAATTTTAGTATCGAATTTAATAATTCGTTAACACCATCTGGAATGCCACTACATATTTTACAATTGAAAAAAGGCGCAATTGTCATGTTATTGCGGAATGGGTTCAAAGTTTCATATTAACATGATTGGCCCCACAAAACAATTAACTGACTTTTTCATGATTTACAAGAGTTAAATGTTATTGTTTGATGTTACAATTTCAGATGTTAAATATGTGTATTTTCAATTTTTTAAAAATATTATTAAATATATATGTGATATAGTCAAACATGTATTGTTAGTATAAAGTTGAAGCATTTCATCATAATTGGAAATGTATTATTTAAAGACAAAGTATTGATTCAGGGAGTAATCCAATCGCCAGTTAATGGGGTCAGGAAGGAATAAAAAAATTTCCCTCTTTGATACAATTGGCCAAGTTTCAATAGGGGTTTTTTATTGTTTGCCTTCCTCTGGATTCAATGCTAATTTAGTTTAACAAGAGTTTAACAAAAAAGTTACAAATGATAAAAAGCATGTTATTGTTAAAACAATTTACTTACACTAAGTTAATATAGTCCGCAGTTACTCAGTGATAAATATGTATTGAAAAGTGTTATAGGCCAGGAAGGAATCGATAGGACCATTACAATGTGACACAGGCCATCTGATAATTAGTGACCAGGAAAAGGCAGATGAGCTAAATAGGTTATTTTCGTCGGTATACACAAGGGAGGTACCAGTGGTTGGGATACCGCAACATAATGGGGCTACCATCACTAAATAATTGGTTAACGCAGGAAGTAATACAAAAGAGGTTGGAGAAAATAAATGTTAATAAAGCCCCAGGTCCTAATGGAATACATCCAAGAGTACTGAGGGAGCTGGGTTGTGTAATAGCCAAACCATTATATCTAATCTTTCAAGACTCACTCACTACAGGGTCTCTACCAGATGACTGGAGAAAAGCAGAGGTGATACCTATATTTAAGAAGGGATCTAGAGCAAATCCGGGGAATTATAGACCAGTGAGCCTCACTTCTGTAGTTGGGAAGCTTTTAGAAGGGTTAATAAGGGACAGAATACAAGAATATGTCTATTTGAACAGGATCATAGGTAGCAGTCAACACGGATTTATGAAGGATAGGTCGTGTCAGACCAATCTAATTAGTTTTTATGAGGAGGTTAGTAGGAACTTGGATCAGGGCAACTTAGTGGATGTAGTATTTTAAGATTTTTCAAAGGCATTTGATACAGTGCCACATGGAAGACTAGTGAGCAAACTAAGGGATACAGGAATTGCAGTAAATATCTGCTCATGGATCGAGAGCTGGCTAAAAGACAGGAAGCAAAGGGTTGTTGTGAATGGAACATACTCCGATTGGTCTAATGTGATAAGTGGGGTTCCTCAAGGTTCAGTATTAGGTCCTCTCCTTTTTAACATATTTATTAATGACATTGAAGTAGGACTCGAATGTAGTGTCTCCATTTTTGCTGATGACACTAAGTTGTGCAAGGTAATAAAATCAGATAATGATATACTTTCCCTACAAAAGGATTTGCATAAATTAGAGAAATGGGCGGCTAAATGGCAGATGAGATTTAATACAAATAAATGTAAGGATATGCATTTGGGAAGGAACAATAGCCAAGCAATCTATAATCTTAATGGAGCAAATCTAGGGGTATCAGATATTGAAAGGGATTTGGGAGTACTAGTGGACAACCACCTAGGTAACAGCGCTCACAGCCAAGTAGCGGCTGCAAAGGCAAATAAAATATTAGCATGTATTAAGAAGGGTATAGAAGCCAGGGAAGCAAATATAATTCTGCCACTATACAAATCTCTAGTACGCCCTCATTTGGAATATGGAGTAGAATTTTGGGCACCACTTCATAAAAAGGACATTTTAGAGCTGGAAAAGGTACAGAGGAGGGCAACAAAACTAATAAGGGGAATGGAGGGGCTAAGTTATGAAGAAAGACTAACAAAATTAAACTTATTTTCGCTAGAAAAAAGGTGTCTAAGAGGAGATATGATTACGTTATATAAATACATCCAGGGTCAATATAAAGCTTTGTCAAGTTACTTTTTGTAGCAATAGATTTTCAACTGACAAGAGGACATCCTTTGAGGTTAGAGGAAAAAAGATTTCCCCTTAAACAAAGAAAAGGGTTCTTCACAGTTAGGGTGGTTAAACTGTGGAATTCTCTACCAAAGGAGGTGGTGACAGCGAATTCGATAGACAACTTCAAAAAGGGGTTAGATATATTTTTGAATAAAGAGGGCATTCAAGTCTATCCTAGATAACTAGCAAAGGAATATTGATCCAGAGAGAAATTTGATTGCCAGTTTCTGGGGTCAGGAATGAATTTTGCTTTTTTTTCCCCTTATGAGACAATTGGCAAAGTTTCAATGTTTTTTTTTTTCTGTTTGCCTTCCTCTGGATCAAATAACAATTAACAAATAATAAAAAGTCCACATTAAAAAGATCAATAGAGATCTAAAAAGGTTGAACTTGATGTACTAACTCTTTATTCATCCTCCAATACTATACTATTAATAATTATTTATTAATAATTTAATAACTAATCTGCATATCGCAGATCAGAGGAGATCTTAACAGGTTGAACTTGATGGACTGAAAGTATTTTTTCAACTTAATTACTATGGGCCTCATTCTATTAGCGGCCGCAGCCGTTGCGGGGCCGCAAGGACCGGCCGCAAGCTATTCGGCTATTCTATTCCCTTACGGCCGGGGGCTCCGGCAGGCTTGCGGCCGGTGCCTTGCTATCTCTTGCGGCCGCTCGCGCCGGAGGAAAGCCTTTGATCTAAAACGTCCGCAAGAGTTTCGGCCGTAAGAAATTCCTATTTGCAATTCAATTGCTCCGGGAACCCTCTCTGCAAGGCTAAAAACGAGCCGCAGCTTACTTGCAGGAAAGAGGTCCCGCTAGCACCAATTAAGCACATAAAATAGCTCAAATAAAGCCATCCTGCACTTTGAGAAGACTATAAAGGGATTTTAGGTGTTAGAAAAAATAGCACATAATTATCCTATACTCAAATCCGTAAAATATTTTATTTTTAATATCCGTAAAATATCCATGTAAAAAGTCCAGAGTGCTTGGAGCACTTCAGACCCGCCCACGCCGCAGCCGGAAAATAAACAGTTAATTTGAACTCGGGTTTGGGCTAATGTGCAAGCTTGAGAGTGGGTTACTTTTAATCCTCATGTCCCCCAATATGATCCCTAGCATTTACAGAGCTGTACAGTGCAGGCTTGAATTTATTTTTGCGTTTTTAGATTTCACAGCTTACGGCCGGTTTCAAGATATGCGGCCGGCCGTAAGGGGAGATCCTTGCGGGGCCGTATAATTGAATCGCGAGTTAACAGAATCGCAGCCTTACGGACGATTTACGGCCGATAATAGAATGAGGCCCTATGTAACTATGTAACTATGTTAGTATTGTTAAAAAAATGTTGAACGAATGTTTAATATACAAGTTGCATGTTACAAAGTTTCATGTTAGACTTTACAATATGTATGCATTAAAAAGTAAGATATTATTATATTGTTATTATATATATCACAATTAAAAGACTGAAGATTAAAAAAATATATATATGTTGGAGAAATATAAGTTGAAAGTCTAAAAAATAACAAATAAAAAAAAATGTGTATTTAAAAAAAAGGGACAAATGTAGCTGAAACATTTAATTTTTATTGACCGTCATTTTTTGACAGGCAAGTCGCTAGTTATATATATTAACACACTGATTGGCGGGATCGATATATCATGGAAATTAAACAAAAAAAAAGTATTTATATTGCAGATTTGCAAACTTGAGAATGTTGTGCTATTAATTTTAATATCTCACTTATATCACTTTCCCTTTAATTTAAAATACAGTAGTGTGTTGATATTTGCATTTACAGTGCTACGGATAGGACTTTAACCCCCTTTGTGGGTCCCCTCTAATACCCGTAGGCTTTTTGGCTCCATTTGCCGTTTGCGGGTTTATATGCCAGTGGATTTGTAGCAACGTATCAGTTACGGCTTGACAGATCAAAGGTTTGCAGCAAAATAGTTCAGATTTCGACAGCCCGTAGGGTTTTTCCGCCTGTAACCCGCAGATCATTTGTGGGTAATTGTAAGTGGCCAATTTAATAGCCGTAAGTCTAGCAGGCTCCATTACGGGCTACGGGTTTTCACGTTGGGGGAATTTAATAGGGCTGTAGGAAAGCTATGACAAGTCTGGACAAGCTCTTAAAAAGCAAAGATATTACGCTATCATCAAAGGTCTGCATAGTTAGAACTATGGTATTCCCAGTGGTAACATATGGATGTTAGAGACCATAAAGAAGGCTGAGTGGCGTAGAATTGATGCCTTTGAATTGTGATGTTGGAGAAAACTGCTGTTCCTTGGACTGCAAAAAGATCCAATAAATCAGCACTTAAGGAAATCAAGACAAACTGTTCACTGGAAGGTTTGAAAAGGGGGCTAAAACTAAAATATTTGGCCAAATCATAAGACAGGAAATTTCTAGAAAAAACTCTAAAGCTGGGAAAGATTGAATGCACAAGAAGAAGGGGCGGCAGAGATAGATAGAATAAGTAATTGAAACAATTAACATGACTTTGAGGGAGCTCGGAGGTGCAGTGGCTGACAGATGTGCCTGGCGTGCTGCAGTCCATATGGTCACAGAGAGTCAAACACAGCTGAACAATAACAATATATACTGAGTATGTTTCTCTTTAAGTAATTGATTTAATATTTATCTCTTGATCTCATTGTCAGCTTTAACTAATTAAATGTTGCTGTCACATTACTATTACTATTTTCCACAAAATAAGCTATAGGGTTTAGGATGTGATTAGAACTTTCTGAAGTGTATTTCATGGCAGATCAGGCTGTCGTACTGTTCTGAAGAATTTGCAATTTATATCAGCTGAATGTGTGTCTGATGTGTGCATTTCCTGTGGCCAATATCACAAAGCCTCTGTACTGTGAAATCAAATGGATGATTTGACAAATATTAGTTAAATAACAATTTCTGATCATGTACAGTAATTTCCAGCATTAATCTATATTCATGGCACATTTACTTCATAGATTATAGTTTAGTTCCCTGCCAGGAATTTCAAATTGATTTGTTTTGTGATCAACAGATGAGAAACTATAATAAAAGTGTTGTTTTTTTTGTATTTTGTAGGTTATTTTAGAATTTGAAACTGTCTTTACATTGTGTTCATCATTTTTTTCTAAAGTTTACTATTCCTGAGAAATTCACTTTTATTTGTGTGGCATTGCATATGCATATGAGAGGGTCATGAATATTAACTAGCTGCTTTGGTGTGCTAATTAGACTCACAAACTACATGTCTGTCCCTGTGGTGGCCAAAACAATGCCCCCCATGGTTGTCATTCAGTCACTTACTTTGAGTTGCAAAGTAACATATTCAAACACATATTAGCCAAACAGAAATATGTATTTTTCATGACTGAGCAACAACAAACATGCAAATTAGATAACTAACTTACCTTAATAGGTTAGTTCTATGGACATGATAACCCACTCTGGGTTTGTGCCTTTCACAGGGAGAAATATCCTGTAGTATATCAGTCTGGTTCCACTTGCTAGAGTGATATAGCCCCGAAATGCCAGACAATTCTACCCTGAACAGGAGAAACAGCAAACCTCAGGCTTATGTTTTGGCCTTAGTTGCATCTCGTCAGTAGGGTGTAGCTAAGTTTCCTAAGGCAGAGTGAGCAAGGAGCCCCCTATCACTCTTGCAAATGAGAGGCTCACAAATACCATCTAGCTGCTTTGATGTGATAATTATACAGTCTGCATGTCTGTCCCTGTGGTGGCTCAAACAATGACCCCCATTGTTGTTATTCAGTTATAACCGCTCCACCACCCTTATCAAGTACTCTTAGTTGCAAAGTGTGGGTTACTGCAGAGACTGAGAATTGAGTATGGTAGATGAGTTTAGTCAAGGCATTCCTTATAAATTGGAGTGGGGACAGACGGGTGATGGGGAGACCAGCAAGGAGCGAGTTGCAGTAGTGAAAGCGAGATATGATGAGAGAATGTTTTCGAAATTTGGTTGTATTTTGTGTAACATAGTAACGTATTTGGGAGATTTTTTTTAGATGAAAACAAGATTTGCATTGTGATTGTATTTTATTATTATCATTTATTTGTAACTAGCGAATTGCCTGTCAAAAAATGACGGCAATGAAATTGTAAGGTAGCTAATGCTGTTTGGTGTGTAATAATGAAATATATAATACATTAATAAATGAATATACTTTACCTATTTTGAAGCATTGTGTTGAAGAGCTGTCAATGTGTTTTGATGTTGCTGCAGCATTAGTGGTGTGGAGCTGCTGTGTAAGCGTGATGAATGTGTGCAGTGTAATACTGTGCGTGCGCGAGACCAAACCGTTAGCGTAGTGGTGTACTTCCGCATTGGCGTAAAATGGCAGGTAATCTGTGGTATGCGTCTTCGCGGATTATCCGTAGGTGCTTAGTGGTGTTTTGCGAGTTTCTTGTGGTGTTTTGCGAGTGTGTTGTGGTGTTTTCTGTGTTTAGAGTGCTGTAGCCTCGTTTTCGTTTTGTTCGTCGGACATTTTTTCTCTCGCTTAGCGATTTTATTAGTGTCTAAAGTGTTTTATTTTTATTTAAATGAAGGTGTAACTTGTTTTTTTGAGGTGCTGGATGGTTCCTCTTGCTGTAGGTAAGCTTTTTATGTGTGTGTTGTGTGTATTTATTGTGTTTTAAATAATTTTATGTTGCGTCCGTTTTTTGCGAGGTCGTAATGTGTGCTAACGTGTCTCGTATCGCGTTTGCGTGTGTAGCCTCGTTTTCGTTTTGCTCGGCGGCCATTTTTTCTGTTGCTTATCAAATTTTTTAGTGTGTAAACTCTTTTATTTTGAGTGAAATCTAGGTGTAAGTTGTTTTTTTGAGGTCCTGGATGCTCCCTGTTGCTGTAGGTAAGTTTTTTATGTATGTGCTGTGTGTATGTATTGTGTTTTGAATTTTGTAATGTTCGCGAGTTGCGTCCGAGTGTTGCAAGGTCGTAATGTGTGTTAACGTGTGTCGTATGTTCTTTGCGTTGCGAGGAAAAGTTTGCGAGGGTCGTAATTGGTGTGTCGTGTTGTTTGCGTTGCGACGTAAAGTTTGCGAGGGTCGCAGTTGCTGGCATGGAGCGCCTTCGGCGCGCAATTCAAGCAACTGAGGCCCTCGCCCACTGCCCTTTCTGTCTGCGCGAGCCGCGGCCCTCAAGCATTAGCAACAACTCGCATGCTTACAACTATATATGTGATATATATGTGATGCGCCAACATATTGCGTAGCTCTATACATGGTTTACAATCAAAGCAAAAACAATAGCAGTATTAACACATTGCAAAGGATGGAGGACCCTGTCTATGAGCTTGAATCCAGTGTCTAAAGTGCTTTCTCCAAAGCACCTTGCAAGATTGAAAACTCGCAAACGTAGAAATAAAAGAGAAGGCAGGGTCTGATAGAACCCCAAGACATCGGACCGGTGAGGTGGGAGTGATGATGACATTATCAACAGTGAGAGAGATATGAGAAGTTAAAGCTGTAGTAGAGGGTGGCAAGATTAGAAGCTCAGTCTTTGACATGTTGCAAGGGAGGTGGCTTTGTCTAGCAGGCAGCTCCTAAATTTTAAGACACAAAATGCACCAACACAACAATACTGATTGGCTTTAAATTTGTGGTACTAGAAGTTTCCCTTTCCCAAACCTTTACTGTTGTACAAACCTAAAAAGCCTAATTTATTCTCTTATCACATTTAATTGTTCTTACAACCCTTTAGACATTTCTCTCATCCAACTTCCCACCTTCCTTTCACTAGGGTAATACTCTTATATTAAGATTCATTTGATATTGGATATTGTTATTGTGTATTATTAAATAGGAATTTGCTCATGACCAATGCTTAATTAAAATAGGTATATACTCTTGCTAGGATATTTCAGCTGTCCTTTAAATAAACTAATGAAACTCTATGAGTACTAATGTTGTCCTTTAAGTCACTCGGTGAAAAAATATGCGTTCCTCCAAACTATTTTTACCTCATATGCAATTGATGGCAATTTAGAAATTTGGACACACGCTTCCTCCAGTATTAGCCAAAGCTGCAGCCTAAAAGGTTAGATAAAAAGTAGTCAGCAATAAAATGATTTATTATTGAACATTGCTGTGCAAAATACCCAGCAAGAATTTACTGAACTGTTTGCTTTCCTGTGATTTTAATCAGAATGATTCAGTCAAACCTTAGTGGAGTTGCTACAGCAACCTCATGTGGATTGCATACACATAAAGCCTTCAGATATACAGAAGAGTATCAAGCTCCTATATCCTGCAGAGCCTGGAATTAATTTTTACATTCTGTCTTTCCAGCCCAAGAGACTGGAACATAATTCAGATATACAGGATTACCGTAAAATGTTGAGAAAAAGATTTATTGAAGAAAATTAATGTCTCTCCGAGTCCAAGTTTACTGATAAAGAAAGACATACTTCAAAACAAGATAGACTCGTGTTTCTCAGTACATCCATCCTAGTAATGTACGTACATGTACATTCTACTTTTCTGTACCAATAACCATGACCTGTACTCTCATAAATAAATATGTCCATTAAAAGCCAGACAGGGCACACATTTCAAGTGACTCAAGTTACTTAACTGAGGTTTTAAATAGGGTATAGTTTAAAACACTAGATAAGAATATTTTCTTTAACAATCAAATGCAAAACAATGTGAAGATCCCAGATAGGGACGCTATTCAGCTCCAACACTTCCTGCCTTTGCGCTACAGGAATCCCCCTCTTACAGCTGGCAATCTTGCCAGAAGGTTTGGGCCTCTTGGTGACCGGCAGTCATATCAGGATCAATAGCATATCAGGAACACAGGCTCAGCATAGCAAAGGGATTTCTTGCACAGCAAAATAATAAACGCCTTCCCTCTTAAAGAAATGACACCATTCCCTATGTCTTTCAGAAAGTATGGTTTGATATGGACTCTCTCACAGCATTTCAAAAACAGCAACTACACAAAGGGATTTCTCTACAGCTTCATCATGATTGGCCAAATTCTCCTCCCAGATAAGACGTAACCAATCACAGAAATAAGAGAGACAATCAGGAGGCAGGAAAAACCATAGGCTTGGCTGGCTCCTCTTGGGGTTGGATCAATGGGAGGCAACACCCCAGAAATGTTGACGAAAAAATGAACAAAGAAACAGACATGCATATATTTACCACAAACATCCTGCAGTGCCATCTTGTGGCCAATAAATTTAACTACTTGTTCTTTCCACAGGGAATAAGCTGACTATATGAAGCTACCTGGCTTATTTTATACAACTGTTTGTTTTTAAACCTGAAAGTATATAAGTTAAGGGAAAACAGAACTTCAAATTTTCTTATAGTAGATAGTAGATTTAGATTGAATTTTTTAAATTTTACCTGTCAGTCAGGTTTTCTAATTCACCCACTAAGGATTAGATAGTACCTCTGTAATTTGTATTCAATATAAAGCCATGTGAGAATAACAAGACTGGGCATACTCAGACCCCAAGTAGTTAATAGGCTGACTAAATAATTTACTAGTCCTGAGGTCTGAGCATGCTCAGTCTTTTCATCTTTACATAGCTTTCTACTGAAAACAAGAGATTTTGGCAATACTGTTTCCATTACAAGCATTCTATTCTAAGCTCATTTTTCAAGCCACATTTTTAACTACTGTAAATTATATTGAGTTTTAGGTTGCTAAAATGGTGTTTTTACCATAATAAAATGTGTTCATTTGTACAAAAAGATTTTCTGAACAGATTTACTTCTTCTCAATCTTTTCAATCCATGTTTTATTAAATTTTCTTTGATAGATTCAGTGGTGTGCATGCTTGGTATTACGATATATTGTTTTAATACAGTATTTGCCAACAGTGCCAAGTCTATTGAGTAATCAGCTCTCTGAGGTGTGTTTCCCTCTCACAGAGCTGTCACTGACACTCTTGCGCTCCAAATTCACTTATTCTAATATTTCTAATATGTCAGCGAACTTTGAAAATGTTTTACTAATTTAAGTTCACCAGTGATGGCGAACCAACTACAATATATACAGTCAATCTTTTTTTTTTTTTTATATTCGCCAGTCATGGACAAACAACATTAAATATAATGAGCCCGAAACAACTGCAAGCCCGCATCTCGCGGGATACAGGCCAGATGTCTGTGGGCGTGCTGCGGGCTCCCCTTTGTCTCCGATTCTGCTGCTATTCAATTGAACAAGCCTGCAAGTTATGGGCTGAACGCCGAAGCCGTAAATCATGCACTCGAGCATAGCAGTTCAGGAGGTGGAACATGAACAATTAAGCAAGGCCGTAACCACCCATTTCGAAACAGCCAATGGAACATGAGATCGCCATCATTACGGCAACATGGAGGTTACATGTCAATCAATTAGGTTCGGTGTCCGATATGTGATCAGACGCACAAACCCTCAAAATACAAAAACATAAAAATGAATGCCAATACTGTCCATGTGGATGTCCTGATATGTATTAACTCATTGATTCCTGAGATCGATATAACCCGGAAATGACACATAAAAAAATATATGATTTTGTATTGCCAATTTGCAAGCTTGAGACTGTTGTGCAAATAATGCTAATGTCTTTCATTAGTTTCCCCATCATTTACAGTGCATTATTGATTTTTTATTTGCAGTACTGCGGACAGGGGTTAAACCCCCTTGCGGGTCCTCTCTAGCGCTCATAGGATTTTTTCCTACATTTGCCATTTACGGGTGTGAAAACATTTGCGGGCTTGGGGAATTATAGCAATTGAATAACGATTTGCCATTTTAGCTTGGACGGGTATAGATCAAAGGCATCGGGTGGCTGTAAGTTCCGAGTTTAACCACCGCAAAATATTTCAAGCCCGTAACCTGTAAACCGCTTGGAGCCCATAAAAAGACCCCAATTGAATAGCAACAATATCTTACAGCCTCACTTACTGGCCCCAGTAACTTACGATTGCTCAATTGAATCGGACTCCTTGTCAGTAATTTTATCAGGTTTGCCAGTGATGACAAACCAATATTTTTAACATCATTTCAGTTTTCACTGATCTTCTATCTGTGATATCATAGAAGATGTAATTTATCATGCTATATGTGAGTTCACCAGTGATATCATGAATGATGTCACCTAATTTTACATGTAAAGACTTGAATGATGTCATCAGAAAACCCTTTAAAGGGGATGTGCAACCTTAATTTGACAATTTTCTGCATTTTTCCAATTAAAAGTGGGTCCATCCTGCCCTGCTACCAGAAGTATCTATTGATACATGTTTTTGCTAATGAATTCCATGGCACTACACTGGCAACTTGCCCCATGAAAATGTTCTGTTCTAAGACCGGGCCTTGTTGATTTCAGTACAGATATACTACATACTTTTTTCCCAAAGTTTTTAATTTTCAGTCCTGACCTTATCTACATTAGCTTAAAAGCCTATGTTCTGTGGTTTGTTTTTGGTCAAGTGCTGTTGTATATAATTTATTGTCAATTTACTGAAACTCTCCACAATATTCTTTAATACGGCAGGAGAGCTAGATCTTATGTTTTGTATAGTTAAGCAGAAGTAGTTAGATTTGAAGCATACATCTTCAAACAGCAATCAATCATCTGTACTATTCTTATTTGCTATATACCTGCTTCTCAACAGCCATCCTCCTGTATCCTGTTGCTTTCTCCCTGTCCTCTACAGATAAATTATACTTTAGTAAAAGTTTATAATGCAAGTGTATTGCACTTGGGCCAAAGAAGCCATAATCAGACTGAGCACTTTCTACCATATGATACAATCATCTGGCTGTGCCTCAACAGTAGGAAGCGGTCAAAATATTTTGTGTAAACCAAGAAATATTTGATATCCTAGAGACATAACTCACTACAATTATTACTTCTCTTTCTTGATGCTACAAAGATACAAGTATTTTCCATTTTTTTAAACTAAAAAATGATATGATGCCTTGACCGTAATGGTTTGGTTCCAGAATTATTATATTAATAATATATTTTTATTATTATTATTATTATTATTATTATTATTATTATTATTTTTACAAATAATTCTGATTTGTCATTATACCATCAAGCACCCAAATTGGGATATAAATATAAAATGTTACTATTATACTGGCAAAGTGGAAATATGTAGTAATGTACAACCTAATTGCAAGAAGATGCAACTATTAATATTAATACCCTGAATCATTGTAGCATTTTATACAATTATAACTTGTATATAAATATTAATGTTGGTCCCCCAAGATATATATTGATGCCCTTTGATTATTAGTATTGTTTCAAAGTGTTAATATGGATTTTTACATCAAAAATAAATTTTACTGATGCGTTTAAATAGAAAATATTTGCATTGAAAATAAGAAGCAAAGAATGTAAAATGTTAGCTATGTCACTGGGGACAAAAGGTCTAGAGGCAAGAATGAAGTCTTAATACAGTCCAGAAGAAGATACAGACCAAAGGCATGACAGATCCAGGTCTGGGAGGAATATGTCATGGAGAATGTAGAGACAGAATCAATGGTGGGGAATTAGAAAGTGGTTTTTCAAGCAGTTGGTTCTCAGAAGGAAGCTCATTTTGAATACCAAGCTAAGATTGAAGAGTAGTCAAATTAAACCGAAAGTCACAATAGATCAAACAGGGTACAATAAAGTCAAGATTAAGAATCCTCTGTCACAACCTCCTTTGGTAGAGAATTCCACAGTTTAACCAACCTTACTGTGACAAACCCTTTCCTTCCTTTACTGTCAGATCATTTTTCCTCTATCCTCAAGGGATATCCTCTTGTAAGTTAAAAACCTCTCTGCATAAAAAGTTAATTTGAAAAAGCCTTATATTGTCCCTGGATGTATTTATATAAGGTAATTATATCCACTCTTAGACACCCTTTGTCTATAGAGAATAAGCCTAGTTTAGTTAGTCTGTCTTCATTCCTTAGTTGCTCCATTCCCCTTATTAGTTTTGTTTCCTTCTCTGTAATTTTTCCCCATCTAAAAAAGTAATTTTTATGAAGTGGTGCCCAAAATTGTACTCCATATGAGGGCGTACTAGGGATTTGTATAGTGGCAGAATTATATTTGCTTCCCTTACCCTTCTTAATACATGCTAATATTTTATTTGCATTTGCAGATGCTGCTTGGAATTGAGCACTGTTACCTAGGTGGTTGTCCACAAGTACTCCCAAATCCCTTTCTTATCTCTGATACCCCTCAGATTTGCTCCATTAGGATGATACATTGTATGGCTATTTTTCTTTCCAAATGCATAACCTTACATTTATTTGTATTAAATCTCATCTGCCATTTAGGAAAAGTACATCATTTTCTGATTTAATTACCTTGCACAACTTAGGGCCATCAGCTAAAAAGGAACAAAATACTTTCCAGTTCTACTTCTTAGACATTAATAAATACAGTATGTTAAAAAGTGTAGGACCTAATACTGAACCAGGAGGAACCCCATTTACCACATTAGTACACCTTTGCTTCCTGTCTTTCAGCCAGTTCTCAATCCATGATCAGATAGTTTGCCCAATAGCCTCCCTAGTTTGCCCTATATTCATACTATATATATATATATATATATATATATATTCCCTTATGGATCACTAACGTGTTGTGGTGATGGGGCTTGTGTACCTTAACGAAGCTGTGAGCTCTACCATGTATGGTCACCCAAGATGGGGAGCTCATAGGTGAGAGATCAGACAAATTGCGTTCCACTGGAGAAGGAACTGGCAATCCACTCCAGTATCTTTGCCATGATAACCTTATGGCTAAGCACAACCAGCCTGATGTGTTGCTGTCTATACAGTCATAGAGAGTCAGGCATGACTGAATGACTAAACAACTATATATATATATAGATTGCCCTTATTGTGATGGCCCATTCATCGTTAACGGTTCAATCTAATTTGCTCTTACTTCAATAGATGTCATAATTTATTTGGATGAAAAATTAGCAGAACAAAAACATACACTTTCAAAATATACTTAATTGATTCTTTTTTATTTTATTTGTTAAATATTTTCTTATAAACATACCATTTTCTATTACATCCACACCCTTTGCGCACAAATATTGATGCACCTGTTATGTCCTTATGGTATAATTTGCATGTTGGTTTTTCCTTTCTTAATTTTTACCTGCCAGTGATTGCCTTTGGCCTATACATTTTAATGATGCCCTTAGACTGTACATTCAATATTGCTTTTGAAAACTGATCTCAGTTCATCCAGTTATGATCACTGATCTTTAAAATACTTCAATATTGACATTACTGATGATTTGCTGATATACAAGAACCTAAATTCTGGTGGATTTTTTAATCATTTGAACCATTTAATTACACCTACACAAAAATAATACATTTATTTCTAGATAACTAAAATCCCGTAAATAAAATATGTGTTGCATAAGCTTTGTTTAAATCATTACATTTTAGTAATGCCAGTCATATGATATTTCTAATTAACTTTAATAACTTCACTTTCTCCGCTTGTCTTGTCAAACTTATTTTGTTACCAAGCCAACACTTATTTTTATTAAATCTCTGATAAAGCTCATCCAAATGTTACCTATAACCTTTTGTATAATTTAGCAAATTTCTGTCCATTATTTCTAGACAAGCTGGCAATTACACCGAATGTGAAAAATATTTTTTTGCTGGAACTTGCTATATTATATGATATTATATCTTACAGATCATATTATATTAAATAAAATGTAGGTGTTTTTGTAATGTTTCAAACACATTCTTTAAATGTTTGGAATTCCCAAGTCCTTTTAAAGGACCCCTGGAGTGTCATATTTAAAGTAGGCAGTTTTTAAGAACTTGACTTGATAATGTGCAAAATGTAGTTATACTGTTTAAAATGAACATTTAAAACCTTTCATGTTTAATTAGTTTTCTTCAGTTTTGCTTTAATGATACTGTAATGGACAATTTGTGTTTGTTTAGAAAATTGTTAGAAACATTGGACCAATGGGAGGAACTGTGGATTCGCTGTTGAAGATTTCCCCTCGAAATAGCACAATTGACAGCAGAATTCAATGGCAGTGTCATGGCTGGAATACCCATTAGGCCAACTAGGCAGCCGCCTCAGGGCGCTTTCCTGTGAGGATTAAAAAAAAATGAAATGCTACAGTTTATGTACAGCGCTACGGAATATGTTGGCGCGTTATAAATAAACTATAATAATAATAATAATAAAGTTCATAGGCTGGCTACTAGGGAGTAACCACCAAGAGAGTTTCAACAGGAAAAGGAACTTACATGCACAGAAAAGGCAAAAATGGGACTGTGCATAGCTTGCATACTCACTCGCAGGGGCTCCTCCACTTCACTGCCTAGGGGCTCCAAAAAGGTACATCCAGCCCCGGGCAGAATAAAACCCCATATAATATACCTGCACGTTTTACAAGGTACATGCAGACTAAAATGGAATCCCCCATGACACAATCAAAGTCACATAAATATAAGATTTTCTCAGTACTGTTCCTGCTAATGTTATTTTGTTTGCACGTATGTGAAGTTTATACCAAACTACAGTGGTAATTTAACTGTAACTATTGCCTCCAAATGTGTTTAGTACAACAATCAATGCAAATGTTAGTAATTAACAGTAAAGTGCATTGATAAGCAATGTTGATAATGCCCAAACAACTTCACTCTTTGTCACATTGTGAACATACAGTTTGATTAATAATGTCCTGACCACAAATTTCCTTTTAAGCCAGCAGCTGCGCCAGAAATCACAAGTGCTGAAATAAACTTAATGCATTTAATCTACTCTGAACAGCTAACTCTAATTGGAAGACACCTGTCGCTCTCCAGTGAAAAGCCGATACACTTTTCTTATTCATTTGTACACAAATTGCACCAAGCTCCAAAAATGGAACCAAACACAGGCTGCAAATCACAAAAAAAGCTCTTGCTAGATTTTATGAGGCTGTTACATATATTAAATAAGCAACATTTCTTTTTCACACCACATTGCTCTTAACATTATAATTGCATCCTCTTACTGAAAAAAAAAAAGGTAATTAGCGAGTTCTGTCATTTGTCTTAGAGATGCTATGAAACTGCAAACACTTGTTTATGGAAACTTAGCAAGTAATTTGTTTTTAATGAATTAATAAGAATTTCAATAACATAACAAAAAAGTGGTGAATCAATGTAAAAACAGTATGTTGCTTTGTTATTTTTTGAGATTCACTGGAGTATAATTATACGGTGGGGATAAAAGTGGGGATAAGTGATGATTAGCAGGGTAAAAGCATAAAACATCCCCAGTACATACATTTTATTTGGGAACTACTTATCAAATAGGTACACACATTAACTCAATTTGATTATTAGCTCTTCTGGAAAATACAGGACATTTGAATTTTAACTAACAAAATGTATTCCCACTTTTATTCCTGCTTAATAAATATATCCCATGCTCAATATATAAATGATGATAGGCAGTAACCTTGAAACGGCTGTACGTGGGCAGGATTCCTAGCTTGTGTATAATCCAACCCTAGCTTTGCTCAAATCTGTTTTACACAGCGGGCATATGCTTAAGGGAAGCCATGTAGTTATAGATTGCAAGAGCGTAGCATTTGTGGGCACATTTGCACGTCCCTGCCAAGGTTCCCAGAGTGCAGTGTAACAACTGTATTTCTCAGAATTCTAGGCATGAAACAAGTTTTTTTTTACTTGTTCTAGACATTCATATATATATATATATATATATATATATATATATATATATAATATATATATATATATACAGTATATATATATACAGTATATATATATATATATATATATATATATATATATATATATATATAAAATAAGTAATAAACTTATTTCCTGCTCAAATTTCTCAGAAATGCAGTTTATGCACTGCACTCTGGGAAAACTGGGCGAGGACATGCAAATGAGACCACAATGCACACACACTCTGTCATTTCGTAAACATTTTATAAATGGCTCATTTTAAGCATATGCTTACTGCATTTCACAGTTAGAAAAAATACAATACAATTTACATAACTAAACACCCGTTCCCTACAGCTATGTAAACTGACACTCTTGCTCTCCCACTTCTGTCCCTCGTTGCTGACCCTCTTTCAAGGCACCGGGTTCAGGAAAAGAGGTCTGGTAAGATCAGAGATCTGCCCAAGAGATTTTTATGGGGACATGAAGAGTGTGTGTCATCTTTTATGGAAATATTTGTTTGCAAAAAAGGTGTGGGAGAAATGTGTACCAATAGTGAGTAAACTGGGGGATATAGAAATGGGGAATTATAGAGTTGTTCTCTTTGACCATGGTTTACATTTAAATAACAAAAAACATGTTGTAGCATGGCAAGTTTTAAATACTATTAAATTGTCTTTGTGGACCTTTAGACATCTATATTTGTTTAAAAGAGAGGATTTGTCTCGTACTGATTGTGTGAACTTTGTGTTTTCTAAGGTATACACTTGTTTCTTGGTAGATCTTGAGATGATCAAACAGCAAAGCAATTATGGAAACCACATATGTGGTTACATTATATGCCTCATTGATATGCATGATGTGCAATACTGTTCATTTCTCTCTTTTCCAGAACTCAGTGCCTTGAAAGAGAGACAGCAAAGAGGGACAGAAGAGGGAGGGCGAGAGGGTCAACGTAGATAGTAGGGAATGGGTGATTAGTTATGTATGTAATAGGGATATTGCAAGGGATGTCTTAGGGATAGAGATGGACAGTAGGCATGCTCTTTGTACTAGAACACATTTTTACATAGAGAGACAATCGTAAGACATTATGTTTTGAGATCATGTTTATCTTTTGCTGTAAATTGTATTTTTTTTTTTGCCATTTACAAATATGTGCAGTGTATACATGTTTGTTGAAAGTTGTACAAAGTTTTTTCAATGACTTGTGTTTCTAAAGTTCAATGTATATATTGTAATTATATTTTTAAATGCTTGTATGTTTTGCATTGCTTTCAATAAAAAGATTAAAAACAAAACAAAACAGTGCTGTATGTGGATAAGTGACCTGATTTGTAAATAATCCATCCATTGCTATGCCTAAAACTGTGACATGCAGTAAACATATGCATAAAAGGAGCCATGCATTTAATAGTTAAGGATTGACAGGAGTGAGCGTGCATTGGGGTCTCATTTGCATGTCCCCGCCCAGTTTTCCCAGCGTGCAGTGCATAAACTGTATTTCTAAGATGAATAAACTTATTTTTTTAGACATTTTTTAGAATCACAAATGTACTATTCATTGTTTGTACTACTGTCCTCTGTACGGTGGAGGGCTTCTATCACTCTTAGCCCACCCTATGTGAAATTATTGTTATATACATATTTATATCTTGCACATCCAAACCATGTTTAAACAAATCATTTTAAACCTTTAGTACATACCATGTTAAACCCTCTGAAATCTTTCCAAAAGTGTGAGTGACAGTGTGGGAGAGTGCGTGAGTTCACTCTACTCTTAATGAACGCCCAGTGATGTCTGAGCCTGTTGTGATAACATGTGATACAAATGAAGGCAGAGTTTGAGAGTGAGAAGATATGGTTGAGTGTAAGTCACCTAATATTAGATAGAAACCCCGCACTGCAGGGATCTGCCCTGATAAAGTGAATTAGGCGACCCAACCTCTTCTCAAGGACTCCCAGACAGGTCAGGATTTTGATTTAATTGTGTGTGAACACAGGTGAAGCAATTAGTATTCAATAGGCAATGGAGCCTCTAATTTCCTCACCTCTGTTCACACACAGTTAAATCAAGATCCTAACCATTCTGGTGGTCCTTGAGGAGAGGTTTGAGACCTCCTTGAGGACAGATTTTGGAATCACTGCATTAGACACTATTGGTCTGTCCTAATATAGTGCATTACACACTCAGTGTTTTCTGAGCTTGTAATGATAATGTTCATTGAGGAGGTAAGAATACTTCATTCCCAAACTGACCCATATATATTCATAGTGTTATCTCTCAATCCTGGCCTGTTCAGTGAAAACTAATTTGCATTATATTGTCTTATTAATGTGTAGTCAGGAAGTCACCCTACATCATATAGGCATAGGGTTGTCTGAGCCCTGATCTGGTATTGTTCAACCAAGAGGCCATCCAACATTAGACAGACATCCAGCACTGTCTGTGCCTGTCCTTATAATGCAATAAAGAGGTCATCATAGATTAGAAAAACAGAGCTGTCTGAGATTTCATCCTACATTAGACATGTATCAAGCAGGATCTACATTGTAAAATGTCCCAATGGCAGGGCCCTCGTCTCCTCATTTACCATTGTGTATGTATAATGTCTGCCTTGTCTTATCCATCTTCAAATGTGTGTAAATAATTTCCATTTCTTTTTATTGTACCCTACCACTACAGAACATGTTGCCACTCTAAACCTAAAATATAATAATATAGTAATAAGCAATTATTACTTATATTATTGTTCATAGGACAGGGGGCTCAAAGATTAAAGTTTATATCTTCTGGATACAAATTTCAACAAAGATTTTGGCAAATGTAATTTTTTTTTTTCCTTTATGTATTTTTTCAGGTTTGGCGCTCATGGCATGCCTCTTCCCCCATGTAGTTTACGGGCCTTGCGATGAGTGCCTTTGCCGCTCATCGCAAGCCCTACAATGAGCGTTCATTGCAGACATTGTGCAACCCACCACAACACGCTGAGCGCCTTCTGCGCTCATCGTGAATTCCTGTGTGCCTGGCATTGTTCGGCTAAGTGTTACTGGCTTGGGTTAAGTGTTACTGGCTTAGGTTGTGTTAATGGCTTTGGCTAAGTGTTACTGGCTTCGGTTAAGTGTTACTGGCTTCGGCCTCGTTTTTATCCCGTTTGAGAAAATGTACGTTTTTTCGGGGGACATTTGTTTCCTTGCTTAGCCAATTTTCTATCTCCGAAAAACTGCAATTAGGGCTCAAATTAGCTTTCAACCTCACTCACAGGCTCCCTGGCTGTCCCTCTGAGTTGTGTGTGAGGTTTTTAATTTATTTTGTACATTTTTGTTTTACATTTTTTGGATTAGTTTAAGTGTTAATGGCTTAGATTTAGATTGTAAGTCTGCGAGTTTCAATCCTGCAAGGTGCTTTAGGGAAAGTGCTATGGACACCGGATTCCAAGCTCAAAGTCAGGGCCCTCCATTCATTGCAATGTGTTAATCTTGAACTTGTCAATGCCTGTAACCTAACTTATGCATAGCATTATGGATTATGTTGGCGCGTTACAAATAAACCATAATAATAATAATAATAGATTAAGTGTTACTGGCTTAGGTAGCCAGTAACACAGCTTCGGCTATGGGCGTCTTCAATCTCTTTCCATCCTCCATCGGTGGAGCGCAATGGGGCAAATTACATCTCTGACGGGACAGAGGACCCTTAAAGGGACCCTGAAAAGGCTCTATTGCGAGAGCTACAATGAGTGCTCATTGCAGCAAAGTGCTGCAAGCCTCTCGATGAGTGCCTTATTCCTACGGGCCTCGTTATGAGCTCCTGTGGCGCTCATTGCAGGCCTGCAATTCGCAATTACCACAATTATATATGTGATAGTATCACTTTATTAAGTTTTATGCACTTTAGGATTAAATGTTCATTTACCCTGTTAATTGTAACTAACTGTCATATTTGTATGTACTTATCCAAAAAAAAATGTCTACATATCTCAATGGTCCTATAACATCATAAATTGAAATACTCTTTTTTCCACTAACACATGAAACTACACGTGACTGTCTAAAGACAATCTTTAAGTAATTTTTATTAGTAATAAAGTAATACTATTCTTCATGTCAGGCCAGCTTTTGCACTCTCTTCTCATGATCATACCATCCTGTGAACAGTTTGTCTTGATTTCCTGTAGTATTGATTTATTGGATCTTCTTGCAGTCCAAGGGATTCTAAGCAGTATTCTCCAACACCCCAATTCAAAGGCATCAATTGTATGGTGCTCAGACTTCTTTATGATCCAGCTCTCACATCCGTATGTTGCTACTGGGAATACCATAGTTCTAACTATGCAGATGTTTGATAATAGTTAAAAAATTTTACATTTAACTAGCTTGTCCAAACTTGCCATAGCTTTCCTCCCCAGAAGCAAACATCTTTTAATTTTATGACTACAGTCACCATCTGAAGAGATCTTGTATCCCAGAAAAATAAAGTCTGTCACTACCTCCACCTCTTCCCCATCTATTTGCCAGGAACTTAGATTGCCATTTGCTATAATCTTCCTCTTTTTAACATTGCACAGTAGGCCAACTTTTGAACTCTCTTCTTTCAACCTCATCAATAAGTCCTTCAGTTGCTCCACATTTTCAGCCATCAGAGTAGTATCATCCATGTATCTGAAGTTGTTGATATTTATTCCCGCCTTGGATTTATCCAGTCCAGCCTTACACATGAGGTACTCCGCATATAAGTTGAATAACTAAGGTGACAATATACAACCATGTCACACACCTTCCAATCGTGAACCATTCTGTTGTTCCATGTTCGGTTCTGACCGTGGCTTCTTGGTCCACATACAGATTTTTCAGGAGGGGGATGAGATGATCTGGTACTCCCATCTCTTTAAGAACTTGCAACAGTTTGTTATGATCTACACATGCAAAGGCTTTAGAATAGTCTATGGAACAGAAGTCAACGTTTTTTCTGGAACTCTCTTGTTTCTCTATTATCCACCGGACATTAGCAATTTGATCTCTTCTGCCTCTTCCTCTGTGGAACCCAGCTTGCACATCTGGTTGTTTCCGATCCATATATTGCTGGAGTCGAGCTTGTGCGATATTAAGCATTACCTTACTGGCTTTTGTAATAAGTGCAATTGTTCGATAACTGAAGCACTCATTGGCATTGCCTTTTTTGGGATTGGGATGTAGACTGACCTTTTCCCAGGTATTGGCCACTGTTGGGTTTTCCAAATTTGTTGGCATAAGGCAAGAAACACTTTCACAGTTCAGCTGGGATTCCATCAACTCCTGGAGCCTTGTTATCAGCAAGGCTTCCCAGGGCCCACCTCACTTCATTCTTCAATGTGTCTGGCTCCAGCACATTGTACAAACTATTGAGGACATCACTGTTGATAAGTTATTTCCCCTACATCTCTACCATTTTTATATTTTATTATACCCACTTTGGCGTGAAAGGTTCATTTGAGATCCCCAATCTTCCTGAAGAGATCTCTTGGCTTTTTCTGCTATTTTGATATCCTTGTCTCTTCTTGCTATCCTATGGAATTCTGCATTTAGTTGGACAAATATTTTTCACTCTCCGCTATATTTCACTTTCCTTCTGTCCAGGGCTACTTTCAAAGCTTCATCAGACATGAACATAAATTTTACATAAATGTTCTTATAGAGTCCATGTAATAGCTTCACTAACATACTGTAACTGTAGAAATACTTGCTAAACTACAGCAGCTTTGCAGACATTTTTGATCAAGTCATTTAGAAGAGACCATAGTCTTGTATTATTGCATTATGGGTATAGTATTAGGGAGCCACTCAAATACTCCGGTGTGCCTTTATATGGGGCTCATCAGTGTGAGGTTGATTCTGGCCATGAGCTGGAGACCTTCCTTCATTATGTAACCTGGCTGGATTGTTAAACTTATTTAAAAAATATGCTTTCTGAATATTTATTTGAGACCGCTTCTTTTGTGTGTATATTCAATTCAGTGTGTATAGAAGATTACTTTCTCTTGGTGAATATTGCTTTTCTTCCCTCCCTGTAGAGGAATAATGAAAATACAGGACTATCCCAATGAGACCATAGTTCATTTAATTTCCTTCTTTTATACAGAGTTAATATTGTTCCAGGAATATTGTTCTGCAATGTATGTTTTGTTTAGCTATGTAATAGCATGCAACCAGCAGAATAAGCATCAGCAATGTTTTAAATACATTTCCTGTAAATTATGAAAGCTTTAAGTATGAATATGGAATGCATTAAATGATCACTGTAGTTTATGAAAACCATCACATATCTGTGAAGTATATAACAGACTAATAACATTAGCAGCTGTGTAAGCCATGAGCATAATGCATTTTAGGGAACAGTGACATTTTATGTATAGCTACTAGTATGTAGATGCTGATATAAGAGAAATCTTCCTAATTCAATGCATGAGGGGTAGGCACAGAGAAACAAAAGTCACATTTGTTGTCTAAAATGTGGAATCCTGCTTCTGAGCATGTGTAAGGCAGGCGTGGTGTATACTAATAGCTGATCGGAATCAGTCAGTGAGACAATACATTTCCCTCTGTCCTCCTCCACTTTCCTCCACCTCTGAAAAGATTAAAAAATACCAGAGCACATCCCTCAGGCCCAAAAAAGTGGGGACTATTGAAAACATACAACATGGGTGTCTTCAATTTGCACTACATACATCCATTGGACTTGTTATGAATTACAAGAGCAATTAAAGCAGTTCCTGAACACATATATAGTTGTGAGCGTACAAGTTGTTGCTAACGTTTGCGGGCTCGCGCAGCGAGCCGCAGCCCTTGCGTAGCGAGGGCCGCGGGCGAGGGCCTCAGTTGCTGGCATGGAGCGCCAAAGGCGCTCCTTGCCAGCAACTGCGACCCTCGCAAACTTTACGTCGCAACGCAAACAACACGACTCACCAACTACGACCCTCGCAAACTTTACCTTGCAACGCAAAAAAACATACGAGACACGTTACCACACATTACGACCTCGCAAAAATCGGACGCAACTCACGAACATGCCAAAATTCAAAACACAATAGATACAAACAGCACATACATAAACAGCTTACCCACAGCAAGAGGAAGCATCCAGGACCTCATAAAAACAACTTACACCTTCATTTAAATAAAAATAAAAGAGTTTAGACACTAAGCTAAGCGAGAGAAAAAATGGCCGCTGAACAAAACGAAAATGAGGCTAAAGCACTCTAAACACGCAAAACACCACAACAAACTCACAAAATACCACAAACGACCTACGGATATTCCGCTAAGACGCATACCACACATTACCCGCCATTTTACACCAATGCGGAAATATAAAACACGCAAACGGTTTCGTCTCACGCACACACACTATTACACTGCACACATTCAGCACGCTTACACAGCAGCTCAACACCACTAATGCTGCAGCAACATCAAAACAGATTGCCAGCTCTTCAACACAATGCTTCAAAATAGGTAAAGTATATTCATTTATTAATTGTATTATATGTTTCAGTAGTACACACAAAACACCATTAGCTACCTTACAATTTCATTGCCGTCATTTTTAGACGGGCAATTCGCTAGTTTATTATAATGCTAAGTCTGAATTCCTATTTTTAAATGCTGCATCTGAGTAAGGGCATTATAGAGATGTCAGCTGTCTTGGTGAAGGGAAATAAAAGAACCTGGTGTATCTGCTGGTTAGGTTTGGCCATAAAAGCCTTATCAAGCCCGACTGAAGAAAGCGGATCGTAACACATGGGGTTTATACTTAAACTTCACTGAGAGACTACACATTAATTAGTTCTGAGAATTAAATTTTGCGATCGGACTCTCAATCCAGCAATGTAGAAATTCATACAATTAATTAAAGCAACTGTTCGAGTCCAGGCTGGTTCCATGATATTTATTTACCCCTTAAGTCCCAGGATCCATTTCACACACACAAAAATCAAAACAAAACATTTTTTTATTGCATATTTGCATTTTTTTAAGAGCATACAAGCCAAATATTGGGTTCCAGTAATGTGGATTTTGAACGTTAATCATTTGCTGAACAGAAAATGTTATTAGCTGAATATTAGTAATTTGTCTTCAGTCTGATTTAAAGAACCATTGATTTAGAGGGTCATTGAAAGTATTTTTTTTCTTGTATCTGTAAGGTATTACTGTATTTAATAATGTTAATGGTAAAACTGTGTGAAATGTTTAACGGATCTGGGGGCTTACCCCTGCCAGCCAATGAACAGCAATACAGATGTACACGTCATTCTTGTCTTCCAGTGAAATCAACAGATTTACGTATAATCTGTTTACCTCCTGTTGGCTTCAGTGACGGTTAAACTGCTTCTACTTAATATTTGCATTGCAGAAAACACTTTGGTAATGTTTAAACCATGCTCATTAAAATATATGGAAAAATAAATTGTGTTCCATGTGCCTTTAAGGTTTTAATGGTTTATAGCCCTACTAAATTCGGGCTACCTTTTAAAAAGTAGCCGTAGTGAAAAACGTAAGGCTGAAGGCTATTAAATTAGCCTCATAACCAACTACGTTGCTGACCTGCATGTTAGAACGCAGGAAGGCCGAAAAATGCCCATGCTTTGTGGAACGTGGGACTTTGCAGCACTCAACCATGCTATTACATTGCCATAAAGTCCCCCGCAAGCTAGCCCGTAACACCCAAATGGAGCCCATAGCCCAACGAGCACTGGGGAGGACTCTCAAAGGCTGTAAAAGCCCTTACGTTTGCAGCATAAGAAGCAGAAGAGACCCCCGCTCCGGCCCCTGAACCCCCCTTTGGCCCTTAAAGCTCCCCCCTGCTCCCCAAATACATACCCATGCTGCAGGGGTCCCGATCGGGACCAACGCAGCCTCCCAATATTAACCATTGCTGCAGGGGTCTCGATTGGGACCAGTGCAGTAGTTCACTGTTTAACCCCTGTCGCGGGGGGTACTAATTAAACCCCATTAGTCCCATAAGGGTCTATTCAAATGTTTTTGGGACAATACTTAACCCCCATTAGTCCATTAAGGGTCTACAACCCCCCTCTACATGATTAACCCCTCACTACCCTATTAACCCCTCTCCATCCTATTAACCCCTACACTACATACCTAACCCCCTAATAAAATCCCTATTACCCCACTAATTACACAAAATAAAAAAAAATAAAAAATTACAGAAAAAAACCCGACATTACCAAAAATAATGAACATACATTACACAAAATTAAAAAACCTATGATTACACGAAATAAAAAAACATAATTTACTGAAAATAAAAAACCTAGAATTACAGACAATAAAAAAGCCTAAAGCACTGAAAATAAGAAAACCTATTTTACAGTTACATAAATCCCCTAAATGCATACAATTATAACCCCTAAAAACCTACAATTAAACCCCCAAAATTTCACCTAAAACAACCCTCCTTCCTATACCTAGAATATGGTAAATAAGATCACTTACCTTGCCCAAAAGCCTATCCAGCGACGAGGGTCTTCTGTGCTTCGTCCCTAGGCAAGGGTCTTTCCTAAATGTCCACAGGTCTGGCACCCCTAGGAGAAAAAGAAACATTAAAATTGATAAATAAATAAACACAACATATAATCAAATACATTCTAAATAGGACTGTTAATCTGGATGGGTATAACCTATTTAGGAAAGATAGAGGCAATGGTAAACGAGGAGGAGGGATTTGTCTGTATGTTAAGCCTGAATTTAAGCCTATAGTCAGAGAAGATATTTATGGTGGACCTATTGATAAAGCTGAATGTTTGTGGGTAGAGTTAAATAGCGGAGCACCAAATTCCAAAAGAATATTAGTAGGAGTATGCTATAAACCCCCAAATATAGCTAAAAGTGAGGAAATACAATTATTGTTACAGATTGAAAATGCAGCTAAGCATGGGCAAGTTCTAATAATTTGAGATTTTAATTACCCTGAAATAAATTGGATAAATGAGACCAGCCATTCATCTAAGGGGAGCAGGTTCTTGAGTATACTCAAGGATCATTATCTGGCCCAGGTTGTACAAGAGCCTACTAGAAATGAAGCTATCTTAGATTTACTCATCACAAATAATATTGATATAGTATCAAATGTTGAAATAGGGCAACCTTTGGCAAACAGTGATCACAACACAGTCTCATTTGAGATTGAATTAAAAAAACAAAACTTTAAGGGGCCAATGAAAACTCTTATTTTTAAAAGGGCAGATTTTAACGGCCTAAGGGCAGCAATACAAAGTATAGACTGGGACAGAGAACTGATAGGTAAAAACACTGAACATAAATGGACAACATTTAAATCCTTACTAAATATACATACACATATACCATGTGGGAATAAAAGTAAAAGGAGTAAATCCCATCCAATGTGGCTTAACAATGATTTAAAGATCAAGATACGGAGTAAAAAACAGGCATTTGAATTATACAAACAAGAGGGGACAGAGACTGCTTTACGGGAATACAAGGAAATCAACAAGGCTTGCAAAAGCGCGATTAGACCTGCTAAAATAGAAAATGAAAAATTAATTGCAAAAGAGAGTAAGACTAACCCTAAAATATTAGTATATTAATGGGAAGAAGGCGAGGAAGGAAGCTATAGGAACATTACAATGTGACACAGGCCGTGTGAAAACTATTTGAACAGGAAGATAAGTAGGAGCCAACATGGATTTATGAGGGATAGGTCATGTCTAATTAGTTTCTATGAGGAGGTTAGTAGGAACTTGGATCAAGGCAACTCAGTGGTGTAGTGTTTTTGGATTTTGCAAAGGCTTTTGATACAGTGCCACATGGAAGACTATTGTGCAAACTAAGGGATACAGGAATTGCAGTAAATATCTTTTCATGGATTGAGAGCTGGCTAAAAGACAGGAAAGAAGGGTTGTTGTAAATGGAACATACTCTGATTGGACTAATGTGGTAAGTGGGGTTCCTCAGGGTTCAGTATTAGGTCCTCTCCTTTTTAATATATTTATTAATGACTTAGAGGTAGGATTGGAGTGTGGTGTCTCCATTTTTGCTGATGACAAAAAGTTGTGCAAGGTAATTAAATCAGATAATGATGTGCTTTCCCTCCAAAGGGATTTACATACAATTGAGGAATGGGCATCTAAATGGCAGATGAGATTTAATACGAATAAATGTAAAGTTATGCATCTGGGAAGGAAAAATAGCCATGCAATTTATAATCGTAATGGAGCAAATCTATGTGTATCAGATATTGAAAGGGATTTGGAAGTGCTTGTGGACAACCACCTAGGTAACAGTGCTCAAAGCCAAGCAGCAGCTGCAAAGGCAAATAAAATATTAGCATGTATTAAGAAGGGTATAGAAGCCAGGGAAGCAAATATAATTCTGCCACTATACAAATCCCTAGTACCCCCTCATTTGGAATATGGAGTACAATTTTGGGCACCACTTCATAAAAAGGACATTTTTGAGCTGGAAAAGGTACAGAGGAGGGCAACAAAACTAATAAGGGGAATGAAGGGGCTAAGTTATGAAGAAAGACTAACCAAATTAAACTTATTTTCTCTAGAAAAAAGGCGTCTAAGAGGAGATATGATTACCTTTTATAAATACATCCAGGGTCAGTATAAAGATTTGTCAAGGGAGCTTTTTGTGCCAAGAGGTTTTCAACTGACAAGAGGACATCCCTTGAGGTTAGAAGTAAAAAGATTCCACCTTAAAGAATGAAAAGGATTCTTCACAGTAAGGGTGGTTAATCTGTGGAATTCTCTACCAGAGGAGGTGGTGACAGCGGATTCGATAGATAACTTTAAAAGGGGACTGGATTTATTTCTAATTAAAAAGGGAATTCAGGGTTATCATGGATAATTAGAGAGACTGTATTGATCCAGGGAGAAGTCCGGTCGCCGGTGTCTCGGATCAGGAGAGAATTGATGTTTTTTTTTTTTTCAGAGGAGATCTTAAAAGGTTGAACTTGATGGACTGAAAGTCTTTTTTCAACCGTAAATACTATGGCCCTCATTCAATTCCAGTTTGGCCAATTGAATTGGGCTCTAAATAAGCACATAACATATTTTTTTTAAAGTTTTTAGTTAGTAAACATCTATCCAAAAGCAAGGTTTTTAGTAACTAAAAACTTCTTTAAAAAAATAATGCTATGTGCTTATTTAGATCCGTATTCAATTGGCAAAATTGAAATTGAATGAGGCCCTATGTAACTATGTAACTTACCCTTCCTAAATGTCCATTGAGCAATGCCCCCGTCCTTGTTGAAATCTTTGCCGGCAGGGCCCCTCCCCAAAAATGTGGTGCTCTAAAAAATTTTAAAAACTAACAGCGCCCCGACGCAAATGAGGGTTCTCATGCATGCTCCGCTGAAAATTTCAAAATGCTGCCTTCTGATTGGAGGAAAATGCTTTCAATCATATTTCAGCCAATCAGAAGGAGCAAAGGTGTGAGCCAGTCAGAATGGGATACATCCCTATATCCCATTCTGATTGGCTGATGTAACTGTCTATCATTTCTAATCCAATCAGAAAGCGCTATAAGCTTCAGTCAATCAGAATAGGATGTGCGTCTTCTGATTGGGCTTAATTAATTGATCTTAGCACAGCCGCACATCCAACGTGCGACAGACTGCGTTGTGGTTTTGTGTCTCTCGCTCGTAGCACGCAGCACCTTCCAATTTAATAGCAAGGTAGTTGGTAAAATTTTAAGCCCGTTGTCGATGCGGGCCTCACGTTGGAGTCACTGGACTCAAATGTAATAGGGCTGTTATTTAGTTACTAATTAGCAATGCAATTAGTACTTAAAGGGAAGGTTCCCTGTTTTTAATAATACAAAAAAGCTAATAGTTTGTTTGCATATCTAAACCTTGTTTTGTTAAAGCTCTGTTTTTAAACACCGAAACCTTCCAAATAGTCCCAGCAGTCACACATAGTCTTTCATTGGCTAATACACATAGTACCAATAGAAACAGTGTGTTCATGGGCTGCAGGGGACATACTTTTTCGGGGCTTTCTGGAAGATTTCAATGAGTAAAATAGAGCTTTTAAGCGCTTATTAATAAAATTATGTTAACACATGCAAATTAGGTAGCTTATTTTAATGTAAAAAATAGGTAATCGTCCATGTCCATTTGAGTGAAAAATTTGAGTTTAGCCTTTAAAACTTACATGTGAAATGTAGTTTAAAGTGCCACTTAATTCAGCACAGATTGGACCACGTCAAAGAAAAGATATCTTAAAAAACATGTTGAAATACTTTTACATTTTTTAAATATGTTCTTTTTTTACAGATACATTTATAAATGAAATCTCTGTTTACATGGAAACCCTGACGTGCCCCCAGACACACTCACAGCAACTGCTCCTTGCAATGTGCACAAACAGGCCGAATTGTAACCCTTCACAAATTCATCTGTGCAGGGAAATGACTGCTGGAATCTACTAAAAATGACAATTAGGGGTTAAACTTCTCCTGCTGCACTCGTGAAGTTAAGTGAAAACTATAGATCTTTGTGATTACACATAGATTCCCTGGCCGGTGCTGCATATGTTGTTAATCATGGAACAGTTAGGAGTGTGTTTGTAAACAGACCCAAAAGCTGTTATTAGTGTAATTAGAAAAACACAATAGATAATTTTAACATAGAATCTTGTGCTCTTTCACACCATGAAGGGGTAAATGACTGGTGCAGATCTGCTTCTCTCCACCCACTATCAGGTGATCAAGGGATGGGGTGGATGTGCCATAGTGGATCTTTCCTAGTAGCTGTTATCTGCTATTCCCAGCTGTAACCATTGCAGGAAAACCTACAGACTTATTAAATTCGAGCCCCATAAGGGCAACGTGAAGCTTGCAACGGCTGCAGGCTTGAAATTTAGCTGAGTTACTATTATGAGTTACAAGCTTGAGACACAAAAACCTGTAAACCATTTCTCGACCGTTGGATTTGCAGATTTGTAGGTGATCAATTAAGCAAACCAGTAGTTACAGGTTTAGATAGAGTCAATGGAAACAGAGATTGTCATCATAATGTCACTGAAAAATGGAGGTTGGATTTCAAAGTCTTACGGGGTTCAATTACGAGTTACGATCGGACCCACATTCCAGATATAATGCAATATTAATAAAACCGGAAATATTATACATCAGAGTTCCATCATATGTATTAACACATTGATTGCCGGGATCGATATAACACAAAAAATATACATGAAATAAAGTATTTTCTGGCCCAATTTGCAAGCTTGAGAATGTTGTGCTATTAATTCTAAGACGTAACATCACTTTCACTTTTAATATTAGTACAGTAGTGTTTTGTTATTTGCAATTAAAGTGCTACGGATTAGACTTTACCCCCCTTGCGAATCCTGTCCAGCACTGATTGGGCTTTGGGCTACATTTACATGTTACGGACTTGCTCGCGAGTGACTTTGTTGCAATTTAATAGCATGATTGGAATTGTAGCAGTAACGGGCTTGACAGATCAAAGGATTCACCGCCGAATACAATACGAGCTACAGGTTTTCAAGTAGAGCTATTAAATGGCGCTGCTAGACCTGTAAAAAAAATCTGGACTCCTAATATGAGTGGAAACATGATGCAAGTCTAATGCAAGTTTCAAAAGTTGTGTTAAATATTTTTTCTTCCAGTACTGTTGTATTGCTAATCAGCAACAAAATAAATAAATAAAAACCTAGAGTGGCCCTCTAAATTTTTCTTAAAATGTGGTGACTTTGCTCATTTAAAGGCAGGGTATGTGCACCTCCCAACATATGTATGCAATGAGAAAATAGAAGAAAAAAATGCAAAATAACCTTTTGTTCAATGCAGAATTTCAGTTACACAAATATTAGTATTAGACAATCACATATAATTCTTGTCAAACTGCGAATCGTTGTCACGCTTTGCGAGCTTGAAGCAAGGGACACAGTTCTGGCCTCAAATGCGGATCCACGCAAAGCGAGGGGCTGCATTTGCGGAGGTGGAGGCTACAATGTCAGCTGCAATGAGCATACTGTATACACATACACATACTGTATTTAAAAAATTCTAAAAGTATTTCAACATGATTTTAGGAGATCTTTACTGTGATTTGATCCACATTGTGCTGAATTAAGTGGCCCTATTATTTAATATGTGTAATGGGCAAACAGCTCAACATGAGCGTTTAGTAGATGAACCTAACCCGATGCCACAGTTCCTTCTTAGCAACCTCAGATGCTTCATTAAAATTACTGTTCATGTCCTTAAATAAACTATTAGTGGTATCCTTTCTTCAGGTCTCCTTCACTGTGTAAGTACTCTCAGTGTATATACAGTTCCATTATATTCAAATACATGTGTGGGCATCTATAAAAAATAGATAGAGTGCTGACCTTGACTTGAGTTTTCAAAAGAGCAGCTGGACCTTGGTAACGTTAACAAAAATATAATTTACTACCCGTTCATTATAGTCTAAAAAGTAATTGTAACCCATGTACATATATGGTTGACTCATAACTTCAGCCAAGGTCTTATCTAATCTTTTTCCTGCTGTTTTCAGAAATTGCTACTCAACGTTTGCTTTTGAATTCTATTTATTTGAGAAGCAAATAGTTCATCATTTTCCCAAGTCAAATAATCATCCTTTGTACGACCAGCACCAGAAAAATGGGTAGTTAAATACACTTTTAAAAATGTTATGTGGTTTATTTTTGGATTATTCTACAAACGCTAAAGTTTAATCTAGAATTCACGTTAAAGAACCACTGTAATAATCTTACTAGATGTGTTAGTTTGTTTAAGTATATATTGATCATTAATAAAGTTGCTATTTAATTATATGTAATTGCAATATTCAATGTTTATTTACTTTCAAAGCGTGGAGTATAAGCCTCCAGTTGAGGTCAACAAGGGGGAAGGTTGGGGGTTGGTTGAGAGCAGGGGCGGATCTACCAGTGGTGCAGGTGGTGCAGTGCACCAGGGCACTCCTCTGGGGGAGCACAGTGTCACCACAGCCCCCCTGGGTCCCTTGTACCTCCTTGACTGCACACCCCAGTTTTAAATTGGTTTGTGCCTGTTTAAATAAGAGAATTTCTACTAAAGAGGTGGCAGTGTGGAGCAGTTCAGTAAGTTGGGGATGTGTATCAGGCAAGAAAGTAATAGAGCAAGGGGTGCAAAGTGGCAGCAAGGTACAGGGGGATGGGTGCTATGAGGGAGGAGCAAAGGAGATAGAGATGGGTGCTGTATGAGGTGGGTGCTGAGAGGGGTTGGGTGCTGTGCGGGGATGGATGCTGAGAGAGGATGCTGCTGACAAGGGCCCTCATTCTATTAGCGGCCGTAAATCGGCCGTAGGCCGCGATTCCTTGCGGGGGTTCAGTTAACTCGCGATTCTATTATACGGCCCCGCAAGGATCTCCTTTTACGGCCGGCCGCATATCTTGGAACCGGCCGTAAGCTGTGAAATATAAAAACTCAAAAATAAATTCAAGCCTGCACTGTACAGCTCTGTAAATGCTAGGGATCATATTGGGGGACATGAGGATTAAAAGGAACCCACTCTCAAGCTTGCACATCAGCCCAAACCCGAGTTCAAATTAACTGTTTATTTTCCGGCTGCGGCGTGGGCGGGTCTGAGGAGCTCCAAGCCCTCTGGACTTTCTACATGTATATTTTACGGATATTAAAAATAAAATATTTTACGGATTTGAGTATTGGATAATTATGTGCTATTTTTTCTAACACCTAAAATCCCTTTATAGTCTTCTCAAAGTGCAGGATGGCTTTATTTGAGCTATTTTATGTGCTTAATTGGTGCTAGCGGGACCTCTTTCCTGCAAGTAAGCAGCGGCTCGTTTTTAGCCTTGCAGAGAGGTTTCCAGGAGCAATTGAATTGCAAATAGGAATTTCTTACGGCCGAAACTCTTGCGGCCGTTTTAGATCAAAGGCTTTCCTCTGGCGCGAGCGGCCGCAAGAGATAGCAAGGCACCGGCCGCAAGCCTGCCGGAGCCTCCGGCCGTAAGGGAATAGAATAGCCGAATAGCTTGCGGCCGGTCCTTGCGGCCCCGCAACGGCTGCGGCCGCTAATAGAATGAGGCCCAAGGACTGGATGGGGATGGATGCTAAGAGGGTTGGGTGCAGTGTGGCCGTGATATTTATATATGTATATATTTTTGAAAGGGGTCTTGGGAAGGTTTGCTGTTATGGGAAGAGGTCTTCGGGAGGGGAGCAGCACAAAACCTTTTTTATAACCCCCAGAGGGGGGCCCAAAACTTTTTTTTTGCACCAGGGGAGTCTTATTAGATAATAGCTCAAATAATCTATCATAGGCTGCTCCCACAAGAAAAGCTTAATACCGATGAAACAGGTGAGATTAATTTTAAAATACATTTTTATTTAATATTCCTTTTTTGATTGTATAGAAATGGTAATAATGGACCACCCTGGTTCTACACTTCAAAATAGGAAAAATGTTTTTAGAAAGGAAAAACATGAAAAAACACAAACTTTACATTTTGCAATATTCTAATTTACTGCAGGTTTCCATTATGTTTACTGGGCTGTATTTTGAACCTTCATTTTGAGAAGGGGGTGTTTTCTGTTAGATCCAATGTAAACACTGGCAGTTTTATCTTCCACATTTCCATTGTCCAAATAGAAACTTCCTGTGCATTCAAAGTCTCTTCCCACCTCAGGAAGTAGCCAACTAAAGTAAATTGGCAGCTTCCAGCACAGCATGATTGTACATAAAATGCAATAAACCAAATACTGTGGCCCCTATTCAATTGTCCCAATTGCAATTATATGAGCCCATATTGGAGCCCGTAAAAGTTACAGATATTTAATTGGCTACTCGCAATCCATTTGAGAGATACAGGCTCAAAATCCCTGTGGTTGTCAAAAACGTTACTCTGTCCCATCTCCTCCTTTCATTGTTCAAGTACCCAAATGTTATCAGTGCTAAAGATGCAAAATCCATATTCAATTATAAAAATTCAACAAGCCCGCAATTGCCTTCAAACTCGTAAATGGCAAAGGTATAAAAAAATCCTACGAGTACTAGATAGGATTCGCAAGTGGGTTAAACACCTGTTCATAACACTGTAAAAGCAAATATAAACACACTACTGTACTTTAAAATACTGGGAAAGCAATTAAAGACATTAGAATTAATTGTATCAATCTTGCAAATCTGCAATAAAAAAATACAAAAATGTACGTTTTATTAGAAATCAAGGAGTTAATACATATTAGGCCATGGACTAGAACAGTTGATTTATTAGTTTTTATTGATTTCTACATTTCTACATTGCAAGTCCGATTGCAATTCGGACTTCTAAACACTAATTAATTGTAGTCTAAATTCCATGTTTTACTGACGTCATGATGACGGTCTTATTTACTATTGGCTCTGTTTAAATTGTAAGAGGGCATATTTTGTATATATAACTACAGTGATCCTTTAAAAATCTTTTAATTTGCTTATCTTTCTGATATTTTTTATTTTTTAACAATAGTCAAAACACAAGCAGAGCTTCAGATTTGTGTGTCCTTCTTAAGGTGCAAATTGTATGTGTTCCCCATTGACAGGACAGTCCCCCACGGCAGATCCTCTCCCACCCCCTGGACATATATTAATGGGTAGAGAAAACATATATATATCTTATGAAGTCTGAAACAGTAAACTTTGTATGGTTTCCTATCCAAGTACTGGCCAGGCTACTGAATGACTTCAGGGTGGTGTGACCACTCGGTTCCCTAACTTGGAATCAAAACCAGGTCACATCGTTGATAGCACTGAATCTTAACCACTTGACCACCAGGAAACCCACAGCATCTTATACAGTGTGGATATTTGCTGAACATTCTAGTCAGTGTACACCTTCTTCAAGTTGTTTCAAGCATATATCAGTTGGGATACCTTTGGTTTCCTGGATTTATGACCAAGAAATTGTCAATATGATAAGTAGCCTCAATTAATGGAGCACTGTTTTCCTGCTACGAGTTTTTGTAAAAATCTACATCTTGATGACATCTTCTCAAAATCACATTAGTTTACTGTGCTTTACACTTAAGAATACTATTATGCAGGGTTTCCCAAAAAGGAATTTTATAAAAATCTGTGCACTATACTAAGAGCACTGGAGAGGTGCGTCTCAGCTACTCACAATAAGACCTTAACCAAGTGGTGTTTCATATGAAAAACAAGAGCTCAGACGACATCTTTGGTATCCGCATAGCAAATATTTTTACATGTGACCTTAGAGTTCTGTTGACTACCAAATGTAATACCCATGGGTAGTGTAATATTTGTGAATCGCTTTTTTGATACAACATATTTTTTTCTGTAATTAAAATTGTGGATTTTTATGTTTCATAACAAATTTTTCATTTGGTGTTCCTTTTAAGATCACATATGAGATAATTAATTGCTTTGAGAAAGGTAGCCATAACCAAATAATTATTGAATTTTATTGATTTGAGGGAGTAAGTGCTAAGAATATTTTATAGAGCATTGTCAATTCATGATTTGACAATATTGAACAAAACACATCCAACAAGGCCAAGACACAACATGCATTAGGCGTTAGTGGGTTACTTCCTGTCATTCTTAATACTGTAATTGAATATTATAAAAGATTTAATAGAAATGTCTCTTGAAATGGTATTTCTGGAAACTAAGTAGTTAAATCCTTTTAGGTGTTGTCCTCTGGCTAAAAACTAGTTTGTATCACAGAGACCTGTCAGTGGTTCCTATCAATGTGTCAAGCTCAATGGCTAAGAACCTTTGGAAAGTTTTTCAAGCTGCTGATAAGGAGCAGGGCCATTCTTAGTATTACAGACTGTGGAGTCACAATCTAATCAGGGGCACTTGAGATGCATTCTGCACGTACACTTCAAACTTGACTAGCAAGACACACTGCCATTGATGTCATCAGCATGTTACTATTTCATAATACGTGTTATCTCTGGCAAAATTATATATATGAAATGCAATATACTGTATATACACACACATTTGTGTATATATATATATATATATATATATATATATATATATATATATATAGTGTATATATAGTGTATATATATAAAATCAAATTATCAAATTTGTAAACATGCATTCATGAAACTGGCACTTTAGAAACATTTTAAAAAGTTGCTTTAATTAATATGCAGTCATCAACGTTTCGGTCCCCATTGCAGGACTATTGTCAATATACCAAATACACAGAAAGTGCACCCCTATATACTCCTACTGTCTCACACAGCAAGATAATAAAATGCTAATTTAACCCCTTTGAACCTCCTATCTAAAAAGCTGAGTATTTCAAACTGCAACAATGTGAATCAGTTACAGCATAATATTTCTATTAGTTTATGCACGGCAATTAATAAAATAAAAAAGCAAGCTGTACCCCACTCACAGAGGAGACATATATCATCAGAGCATATATTTTTTTATACCAAATCATCAGAACTCCACTGTACATGAAGCCACACACCAGATCCACCTGATCACTCAGCACATCTCTTTGATAGTTATCAGCGATGTTATAAAAAGCAACCTAATTGAAACTGATCATTAGGACTGATGGTATTCAAATAGTGTATCGACTACATAGATTAGATCTATATCCGGCCCTTAAAGGGATAGGTATATGATCAATAGCCATATATCCTAATGATGGTAAAGTATATCCATGCTGAAGAAAGTGTTTGGCTACAGGTTGTCCTTTCTCCAAGGCTTTTCTTATGGCAGAACAATGAAAATCCAGTCCACATAGGTCATGTGATGCTTGAATGTGGATGTCTGGACAAATTACCAGTCAACAAATAATTGCTCATTCTGCGTGGTACACATTTGTAGAATCCAAGTCTCAAAGGGGTTAAACATCCACAATGGTAAATCCCTCAAATTTCCTCCTCTTTTGCCATTATCAGTTTTATTTTGTTGAAATTAGGTAAACTATGTTCACTTTGAAGGAGATTACAATTTTGTTTTAGAAACTGTAGTGTCCTCCAACACAATAGGTAATATACTGTGATAGCATTATATCTAGAAGTCTGTGTGTCCTTAGAAAAAGGAATTTTTAATAGTTTAACTTCATGTCTACTAAAACCTCTATATTAAAATCTCTCATCTATTTTATAAACCTCTGCTACAGTACTATTGTAATCACTCTTCGAACTCAAAGCATCTGTGGAAAAAGGTTTTTTGTTTGTGTAGCTCAGTCATGTCTGACTCTCTGTGACTGCATGGATCACAACACACCATGCTGATCCACTTTGTATTCATGGCAGAGCTACTGGAGTGTTTTGCCAGTTCCTTCTCCAGTGGGCCACAGCATACGGCTCCTGGTGTTCCAAGGTGGTCTCCCATCCAAGTACTGACCAGGCCAAACCCTGCATGGCTTCAGTGTGGTTTGACCTCTTGGTTCCCTGACTAGAATCGAATGTAGATTGCAGCTGCGAAAGCACCGAATCCTAACCACTGGACTTTCAGGTAACCCTTTGAAAAGGGTAAGGACTCTGGATGAAAAGTTGTGCTATTAAGTAGGATATTTGTATCTGTATGTTTATTATTAATGTTAATACTCAGTTGACCATCCTGGTTACTGATCATGACATCTAAAAATGTATGAACATTGTGAGTGTATTACTCGACGGACCTAGATGACTGTTTATACTGTCGATGTGCTCCAACAAATTATTATTAATATTCCCTTGTCAGATCAAAAATATATCATTGATAAATCTAGATTAAAAAAATAAATAAATTACAAGTATTTGCAAAAGATGGAGTCACGTTAGCTGTTCCTGAGCTCTGACCATAAGAAATACCTTAAAAATGTAAGTGGATTATTTTATTGACTGGGATATTTGTACTTAGATTGGGATTGCTATACCTATACCATAGCTCATTGTGGAATGCTTTGTTGAAAGACCTGCACTATTCAACACAAGAGCTGAGACATATTGCAACTGACTGCAATTAAAATTGCAATCTCCTTCAGTTTGACCCTTAGTTACTTTTTTTCAACAAAATAAAACCAAGAATGGTATATAATATTAAGACATTACGAAGATAGCATACAAAACTTGAGGTGTTTACTTGAGAAAACAGATTTTACACATTAAGATAAGCATCCAGAATGGACTATTAACCACTTTGAAACTGGGAAGCTAAAAATGTGTATCATGCACAATGTGCAATTATTTGTTGTAATTTGTTCAGACATCCACATTTTGGAAAACGTATACACATCGTATATTTTATTATTTGTTTATGTGGACGATGTGGAGAATGGCTTTGCATTGTTCTGCCATTATCACATATATAGTTGTGAGCATGCGGGCCGTTGCTCACGCTTGCGGGCTCGCGCAGCAAGGCCGCAAGAACTTTGTCCCTCGCAAAGCGAGGGACGCAGTTCCCCGCAAATGCGGGTCCTCGCAAAGCGAGGGGCCGCATTTGTGGTGGTGGAGCATCCCAACGTCCCCGCAAATGCGGATCCTCGCAAAGCCGAAGGCCGAAGGCATTCCATGACAGCAACTGAGGCCCTCGCTTCCGCAAATGCGGGTCCTCGCGAAGCGAGGGACCGCGGGTCCTCGCAAAGCACTTAGGGAATGAGGCAACCTTAACGTAACAGACACCGTCACGCACTAAGAATCCCACTATAACGGCCGCCCCGTGCGCCACTACAAACAGTGAAAACACACCAAATACTCACAAAAACTACATAAAAAGCTTACTCATAGCAAGGGGGAGGGGGCACCCAGGACCTCTGAAAGTGAAGTTACACCTCCATTTAAGTCCAAATTCCCGAGTTCAAACACACGAAAATCCCCTAAGCGACAGAAAAAATGGCCGCCGAAAAAAATGAAAACGAGGCTCACCTCGGAAACCTGCATTAACCTCAGAACCAACTTTAACGTAACAAACACCCACACGCACGACAAATGGCGGAACTGCGCGCACCTAAAAACAGTCAAAACACACCAAATACTCATAAAAACAACATAAAAAGCTTACCCATAGCAAGGCGGGGCACCCAGGACCTCTGAAAGTGAAGTTACACCTCCATTTAAGTACAAATTCCCGAGTTCACACACATGAAAATCCCCTAAGCGAGAGAAAAAATGGCCGCCGAAAAAAATGAAAACGAGGCTCAAAGACCCAGGACCGCTCAGCCACCTACAACTTACCCAAGAAGGGATCCGAGATAAGATCGGAAACCCAGATTAACCGCAGGGGATCCGAGATAAGCTCCGAGCCTTGCATTAACCCCACATTAACCATCGCAGTGGGGGTCCGGATTGCACACGATCGGGGACCCCCGCTGCAAACAAAATTCAAAATTCCTGCGTTATCGGTCCTTAAAGGACCGTAAAGGTCCTTAAAGGACCCGTTGTAAAAGAAAAAAAAATACACTGTCACCCTGTCAATCATGGGGGTCAATACAGACCCCCATAAAACCCTCATTAACCCTGTCACTCCTGGGGGTCAATAGACCTCCATAAGCCCTTCATTAAGCCTGTCACTCATGGGGGTCAATACAGACCCCATAAGCCCTTCATTAACCCTGTCACTTATGGGGGGCAATACAGACCCCCAAAAGCCTCTATTTAACCCCATCAGTCCCATAAGGGTATATTAACACCATTATGGGCCTGTTACAACACTACATTAACCACATAAGTGCCATGATGGTCCTCAAGGACCATCATGACACTAAGTATTAACACTATACTGCACTAGACCCCCCCCAATAAAAAATTACAGAACTAAACACCCTCTACACTAACCTATTAACATCTACAATACCTACCCCCTATTAACCCCCACCACTCTAATTACATAAAATAAAAAAGCCTAGTCACAAAAAAAATCTACATTACATGAAACTAACTCACAAAAAAAAAATGAACTACTTTACACAAAATAAAAAAACCTAAGTCACAAAAAAAAAGGAACATTACAGAAAAAAAACATTACAACCCCCGCTCACTACAGAAAAAAAATAAAATACACACCTGAAAAGGAAATACATATAATACAAATACATACAATACAAATACATACAATTACAATACAATTACATACAATTACAATACAATACACCACTATCATATATACATTACACAATCTATCTAAATAAATAGCATAATCTAATATACATCCTATCTATATAATAATACATTCCCAATCTATCTAAATAAATACCATAAATAAATACCATAATCTAATATACATCCTATCTATATAATAATAGATACCCAATCTATCTAAATAAATACCATAATATAATATACATCATATCTATATAATAATACATACCCAATCTACCTAAATAAATAGCATAATCTAAAATACATCCTATCTATATAATAATACATTCCCATAATATACAATCCATCCTATGCTATCTATATAAAACCTCTAGCTAACATACAATAAATGCTATCTATATATTAACTAATCTAAGTCTAAGCTAAAATAAAATTTAAGACCACTTACCTTTGCAGATTTCCATTGCGATCAGCCACCTACGGAAAAAAAAATACAAAAATTAGTGCAACACGTTTACACTTATGAAATAAACATTATAGACATTCTATACATTCTATACATTATATACATTATATACATTCTCTACATTATAAATATTGTACTCACCTTTCCGCCATGTCACGTCCGGCATTCTTTAAATCCTTCTCTGGCGCGGCACCTGTTAAAAAAAACACAACATTAATACACATACATCAAAATAAAATAAACATAATCTACATTATACTTACCTACCCGCGATGTCTCCGGCCTCCTCCGGATCCTCTTCTGCCACGCCCTGTAAAAAAAAAAAATATATATACTTACATCCGCACTCCCGGACATCCCCGACGCTAATGAGACTCCAGGAGAATTTTCCGGAAGAAAATAAGCAATGGCGCCTTCTGATTGGTTGAAAACGCTGTCTATCAAATTCACCCAATCAGGAGGCGCCAATGTGTGAGTCAATCAGAAAGGAATACACCCTAAAATCCCACTCTGATTGAAAAATGCACCTATCAATCTTTATTTAAATCAATCACAAGGCGCAGATGCCTTCAGCCAATCACAATGGAATACACCCCCACAGGGTGATTGGTTGGAGCCTCTGCGCATTCTGATTGGTTGCACTGACAATAGCCAATCACAATGGAATACACCCTCACGTACTGATTGGTGAAGGATTTGCGCATTCTCATTGGCTACTGTTAATATCAATCAATATTTTCCCCCAATGGGAAGGCGCAGATCTCTTTACCAATCAGTACGTGGGGGTATATTCCATTGCCTTAGGATTGGTTCAAATAAAGATTGAAAGGTGTGTTATCCAATAAGCGTTGTATTTTGGGGTGTATACTTTTTTCATTGGTTCACAAATGGGGTCTTCTCATTGGCTGAATTTGATAGACAGCCTTTTCAGACAATCAGAAGCCGCCATTGCCAATTTTACTCTGGAACACTCCATAGGAAGGTCATTAGCGTCAGAGACATCCACTAGGTCGGATGTGTGTCGTTTTTTTTGTTTTTGTTTTTTTTTGGAAAGGCGCAGATGCTTCCGGAGAAGACGAGAAGGCCAGAGACATCGCGGAAAGGTAAGTATAATGTAGAATGTGTTTATTTTACTTTGATTTATGTTTACTAATGTAAGTTTTTTTTTTTACAGGACTACCACCGGACAACACGCAAACATGGCCGACGGAACATGGCGGACGGAACATGGAGGACGTGACATGCTGGAACGGGACATGCTGGAAAGGTGAGTATAATATTTAGAATATTTAGAATATTTAGAATGTTTAGAATGTTTACAATGTTTAGAATGTTTAGGTATTTCATGTAAACGTGTTGTATTAATTTTTCGAATCTTTCTTACCGTAGGTTCCTCAAAGGTAAGTGGTCTTAATTATTTTATTGTACCTTACAATTAGGGTCGCTATATATATATATATATAGATAGCATGTATTGTATATTACATAGATAGGGGGATGCATTATTATATAGTATTGTATATTACATAGTGGGATGTATATTACATAATATAGTGGCATATATATTACATAGTGGCATTTATATTACATAGTGGCATGTATAGTAGATAGTGGCATGTATAGTGCATAGTGGCATGTATAGTACATAGTGGCATGTATAGTACATAGTGGCATGTATATTAGATAGTGCCATGTATATTACATAGGTTTGTATTGTATTTTATTTAATTGTATTGTATTTTAGTTTATTTAATTGTGTTGTATTGTATTATATGTATGTACTATATGTATTTCATTTTCAGGTGTGTAATTTATTAAAAAAAATTGTACTTACGGAAGGTTGTAATGTATTTTTCTATTTTCTGTAATGTTCCTTTTTTTATTTTTGGTCACTTAGGTTTCTTTTTTGGGTTCTGTAATGTACATTTTTTATTTTTGGTGATTTTAGTTTTTCTGATTTTATGTCATGTAGATTTCTGCTTTTTGAGGAATTTAGTTACTTGAGGCACACAGTACACTCACATTGTGTGACAAACAGCATTTCAACACTTTCTTTTATTGACCGTAATTTTTTAGAAATGGTTCCTGAAATTTCAAATACGGATATTAATAATTAAACAACTTTCCAAACATACACATCTCATTGCCGTTATTTTTTGACGGGCAAGTTGCTAGTAAAATACTAATAGAAAGGACAAAGTGAACAACCTGTAGCCAAGCACTTTGATCAACCTGGAAATACTTTACCATCATTCGGGTGCATGGCTAGTAATCATATTCTTATCACTTAAAGAGATGTTAGTACATGTAAACTCTTGTTACAATGGGATATATTATTTGAATAACAAAGTGACTTAATAAACAGTTTCAATTAGATTGATTTTAATAACATCACTGCAAACTATCAATGAAAGATTAACTGAGTGATCAGGTGGATCCACCATGTAAAGTGGAGAGAATATTGAATCCAGAGGAAGGCAAACCCCCCCCCCAAAAAACAAAACATTGCAACTTAGCCAATTGTGTCAAAGGGGGGGGGGGATAAATTCCTTCCTGACCCCATTAACAGGTGATTGGATTACTCCCTGGATCAATAGTCTGTATTTAATTATACATTTACATTTTCCAACAAATGTTGATCGTTCTACTAACATGAAACCCTAATTACATACAATGAATCAACTTTTCACACCTTGTGAAATTCAAAATTAACATTAGAAACAGTAACTTAATGTAATAACATTCACAGTTGAATTTTCAGAAAATGCATCAAAAATGTTTTGTGGGGCCAATCCTGCCAAAAGGCCACTTCCAACACATTCCAATTTTTTTTTTGTATGTTCAAGTGGTTCCCTTAAAAAGAGCCCATCAGACTTGTAAGATTGTCTATGGGATATAACCACTGTTAATTGCTTTTTTGTTTATTTTTATTCACTTGTTTTTATTCCTGTAGTTCTTGAAAATGGCACAGACATAAAAGTTTGTCCGCGTGGTATAACCACTGTTCTCTATGTTTTTTGCCATTTTTCTGGTTTCTCATTGAAATAGTGGTCCTCTAAAAAGAGTCCAAGTGACATCAACTTTCGTCCTCTAAATAAAACCACTGTTCTCTATGTTTACAGAACCTCGTATTAGACAATGATTTTTGTAAAAAAATGGCCATTATCTAATAAATCACCCTGACTTTGGTTTTCTTCAATATGAACTTTAATTTCCTCTGGATTGTGGCATCTGGAAAAAGCAACATACAGTTGTCCATGGGCAAATACAGGTTCCTGTAAAAAAATACCCACAGACTTAAAGGTTTGTAATGGTCATGGGAAATGCCATAATAATGGGAAATTGTCTTCTTTGAAGAACAAAAGGTAAACCACTCTCAATTGGAGCCAAATCAATTCTTGGTATAAAAACTTGTTCACCTTTATGGGTATCAGTCAAAATCTCCTCCTAACAACATCACCTTTCCACCAAATGGCAGATCATTACCCATAACTTCTTTTAATAATGTGTTTGAATGTAACTCATCAAGCAGTTACACAGATACATTTTTCCAGATCCACCAGGGCCATCTAGATAGAAAAAACGGTCTTTGACCATGTCAGCATCTGTTGCATTTGTGATTGCATTATATGCTTGCAATTGTAATGTATTTAAAGTTGCAAGTTTTTCTTGTGATTTTTGGTTTTGAAGCTCAGTGTCATAGTGTCAAGTTTATTTCATCTACAAGTCCTGGATCAGGCAAACTAAAACTTGCACAATTTAATCCATGAGCAAGAAAAATGTATTGAATTTCCATTAATGCTCTTAATAACACAATCGTCTTATTGTAACGTTTCAAAAAGTCTTCACACATATTTAATTTAAATGTTTCCCACAAAACTAATGCATCAGGAACATTACAAAAGATGCAAATGAATGCAAATTGTTCTCTCATTTGTTTTGGCATTTGACATAGTGCTGTTTTTTCCAGACACCTCTCCCATTCCTTATTATCTGCAATAAAGTTTTGATGTCTTGCAGCTAATTGGAAATTATCATAAACTATGTCATTCACTGTGCGTAAATGATCTTAACTTTGTGCACTGGGAACATGTGAAATAAGTAATCTTAAACTGAAATGTTCAATGTTTCTTGGACTGACGGTATAAATTCTTGGGATAATTTTATTAGTATGTTTTTTTTGTTGTCGCCATTGGCCATTTACAAATACATAGTGATATGGAATTTCAATTTATAAAACTTGTCTGCCCTCAGTGTCCTCACAACTTAATTGAAACCAAGATTTTGTGGCCAATGTACAGCTAACCGATACACAGCATGTGACCGATCATGCATCTCAAATTTGAGAACACGTCGCATTGCTTCTGGAGAACTTACATAGCGAGCATCTAAATAACATGAAAGTTCATCATGTAAATTTGGATTTTCTTGTTCATTTTGTGCACCTTGCACAACAACAGTTGCTGCATCATATCCTGTGTATATATACTTATACACATATTTGATAGAAGTGCAAGCTTCCACATTTATGTGTGCATTGTTTTTCATCAGCAAATGTGAATTGTTTGGAACTACATATCTATTATTGACCTGCTGGCCATGAATAATAGCAATTTGTCCTTCTCTTCCTTTATACAAAGGGTATCGATCACAATTAGCATAAGTTTGCATTTGAAATTGTTTGGGAACTCTTTTGTGCATTTTTTATTTTCCATACATGGAGAATTTGGATTGATATCTCCACATGGACCATGAATTATTCTATGGGTTACGATGTCACAAAGTTTTGAATATTTTTCTGGATGTGGCAGTTCAGCAGTAATTACTGAATGCACTCTGCTGTATTCAATTTATCTTTTTCTTGCAGGATTAAAAGTATGTGTGCATGTGGCAGGCCTCTTTTTTTAAATTCAATGGTATAAACAAAAGCCACACATTTCCCAAATAAGTGTGCTTTAGTTATATCATGTATTAATTAATTTAGTTTTATTTTGAATACTGTAGCCACTAAATCTGGTTGGTCTGAAGTAGTTTGACCAAGGTGCAAATTGTCCTTGATCTCTGGCCATTGTGGATTACATGTGAATGTAATTAATAAATCTGGTTTTCCAAATTTAGTCACAATAGCCATTGCATCATGGTATCTTTCTTGCATATTGCAAAGAGATCCTTGGAAAGAGGATGGCAAAATGATTGCTCTTCCAGCTGGAATGTCTCTGTTTGCAGCCAATTCAGCGACATATTCCATCAATCCACAGTATTGTTCTACTTGAAGCTTGTTTTGTTGAAATTTGACAAAGTTTAGATTATCTGCTTTGACTTATAGATATGAATCAATAATCCATTGTTGTGTGAGTTTTCCCCCACATAAAATAGGATTAAAATTATCACGAATAGCAGTTTGTGCCACTTTATATTCCAGCGTAGAAATATTGTTTCTAACATGAACTTTACTATTGGTATAACTTTGCAATTGTCATTTTGGTTGCCATCCTGGCTCACCATTTGGAAAATGAAGAAAATGGGATATGTCATTGAATCCAAATTATTGTAATATCCCGCTCAAATGGTGGTTCACCATCATCATTTTTAAAGATCATGGCCACCTCATTTGCTGCTGGTAAATTATAACGTCTTTGATCAGTATGGCGATCTCTTTGAAGAACCATATTTACTCTGGCATTGGCAAAATATTTATTTGTGCATGTGCCTGTTGTTATTTTTCAACCTCTGCTAATTTTATTATATGCTTTACTACATGGGTTGTTGGCCATAATTGTATCCATCTGTTCAAAGACTATGGGTAAACATTGTTTATTTTCAGGAAGCATCATCCATTGTTCAACAGCTTCCATTGTATTTAGGACATATAACTGTGCAAATTTTCTTTGTTCCCTTTCTTCTGGGTGTAAATGTGAAGTCCGGTGGTAAATTTGTCCTTGTACTTTAAAACAATAAGGACCATGTTGGATCACTCATTATACTTTGTAAATATTCTGGAAATGTGTGTCTTTCTGGAAGTGTTACCTTTCCTTTCTGACAGCAACTAATAAACTCTCCATTAGTTGGTCTTTCCTTCAGAAAATGATAGGCCCCACAAAACCGACAAACCACATTCATTAATCCACAATAATGAGTATCTACTGTTAGTGTTGTAAATAAAGGACTATCATGAGCTTCCTGAACATAGCTATCACTACAACTGTGTTTATCAACATTGGTGTCATTTGTATGAACATTGGTGTCATGAGGCAATATTGGCTCATTAGGCAATGTTTCACAGACATGCCTTTGTTTATTTTTTCTTTTCTTTGAAGCTCCATCAGACTCAGATTGTTCTTTTTTTACTCCTTTTTCTTTTATTTAGAAGTCTCTATAGGCCTTCTTCTATTAATCATTGTGAAGTCTCGGGGGACTGTGCATCTCTTCATCTTTGCTTCCGTTCCCTTGCCATTCTTCTTTGACATTGATTCTTGTCTTCTGCGTTATTCGCCATTGTAATCTGTAATTGTAAATACAGGTGTAAGATGTAATGTTTTTTTTTTATTGTACATATTGATTTTAGGTGTCAAAAATGCAAACCTAAAGAGCAGTAATGAAACAGTAAAATGACCTGAAATGCATTAATATTTTTTTCATTAAATTTATTAATTAATCAATCAATGTGTTTTTTTTTTAATTGGCATACATGAAAACCTTAAAGGGCTAAGCATCTATATAGTGATAAATAAGTTAAGGAAATATATATTTTGTTATAATTAATTATTAGGTAATTAATAAATGAATATATGTTAATTAATCAATAACTGTCATCAATGCAAAACATAAAAAGATAATCATGTTTTACTAAAGAAGGGCAAACACAAAGAGCTATGAGCAAACTATAGCTTATTATAGAATATCAATGGGAAAAGTAACTCTTTTAAAAGAATAATTTTATTGAATCTTGGTCACAACGGCGATTAAAAACATGATGATAATAAAAAATCCAGGATTGCAATACGAAATTAAAAAATTGGCTAGATGTAGAGAATTTTGTTGCCACAGTGACATTTACCAAATATGTACAACCCACTTTGGAGGGGCAACAAAAATTCTTACCATGTGATTGCATGTGTGTATTTTTATAGCAAAAGACAGTTATTGCAATATTTTTGGAGTCCCATAAAATCAATTATAGTATGATCAATTATAATATGATCCAACCGATCAAAATTCAGTTTTAATTGTCCTTGATCATATATCATATATATGTGGAGCTATGATGGTGGCAATTTATAACTGGTCTATAGTGGCCCTTTTTATGTGAAATATTTGCTAGTTTGCCTGAATAATAGGGTTATTTGTGCTAAATCCTTTTCTTCCTTTCAGGGAACATTTTACTATATAATAAAGAGTTATTTGGACTTATATATATATATATATATATATATATATATATATATATATAGTAAATAAAAAGTACATCTGTGTTCACACTTGAATGTCTAAAGCAAGTTAAAAAAACCTGCTTCCAGCTCAGAGTTCCGAGAAAAACAGTTATTACACTGCATTCTGGGAAGTTGAACTGGGACACACAAATATGCCCACAAATGCCTCGCTCTTCATTCCGTAGCCATCATCAAACATGGCTTCCTTTAAGCTTATGCATGCTGTATTACACAGCTTTAATGCAAAGCCAAGGTTGGAATAAACATAGGCTGAGTATCCAATCCATGTACAGCTGTTTCAAGCTTACTGGCTATCATCAGCATGGAGCAGGATCTCAGCCTGTGTTGTGGAAATTATGAGTAGGTAGTTCACCACAACAATCATTTATAATATGGTGGGCAAAAGAGCGATAGAAGCCCTCCACCGTACAGTAGTACAGTAAATAAAAAGTACATCTGTGTTCACACTTGAATGTCTAAAGCAAGTTAAAAAAACCTGCTTCTTGCTCAGAGTTCCGAGAAAAACAGTTATTACACTGCATTCTGGGAAGTTGAACTGGGACACACAAATATGCCCACAAATGCATATATATATATATATTTAGCTAGTATTGTTTAATAGACAACCCGTTTCCCGGGTATTCTATATATTTTGTCCGTGTTTTAATAGATGACCCGTTTCCCGGTTGTTCTATATAGTATTGCAGGGTAAGTCCGTACTCACTGCGGTATATTTTACTGGCTGGGAGATCTTATTCCATGCTATATCTTATTCCATATTAGACCACAATTTGCTATGTTAATTTCTTAACCAATCATTACAGCTTCCATAAATATTGGATGAGGACAGGTAAGGGACACATACAAGCACACACACAGCACACTGGTACTAAGACGCCTACGTGCTCCTAGCAACTTCCTGTGCTGTTTAACAACGGGTGTACTTTCAATATAAAACTGTGATTAAATTATGTGGTTAGATTAAGTTCTTATCACAACGCAACAAAAAAAAATATATTGGGTATGATTAGTAACTATTTGGGTATTGCCATGCATTTAACCATGCATACTTATAGAAGAAGAGAAATTAACAAAAGGAATGCACATAATTTAGCCGAATGTGCTTTTTATGAACCTAGGAAGTTAGCCCCCATATTCAGACAATACACCTATTTACACATTTAGTGTATATGTAATTTTCATAACAATCAGTATTATAAGCTTTGTCTATTAACATGACCCCAATCAGTATTATTAAATAATCTTTGTCTATTGACATGGCACCTATTGAGATATATAGGGATACGCAAGGATACAGCATTATAAAAACAAGCAAGGATATAGTTCACACCCGAATAGACATGTGACCATATTACCATGGAAACGTGAATACTTAAAAAGGCGGATCCAACGGCCCAACAGCCTAGTCCTTTAAGAAAGACGTCATTACGTTGAAACGCGTCAGGCTTTGATGATGCTACGTGCGTCCATGTGCTAGGAGCACGTAGGCGTCTTAGTACCAGTGTGCTGTGTGTGTGTGTCCCCTACCTGTCCTCATCCAATATTTATGGAAGCTGTAATGAATGGTTAAGAAATTAACATAGCAACTTGTGGTCTAATATGGAATAAGATATAGCATGGAATACCCGGGAAACGTGTTATCTATTAAACAATACTGGCTAAATATATATAATGTGGACCATAAATAACTCCAAATAACTCCATAATATATAGTAAAATGTTCCCTGAAAGGAAGAAAAGGATTTAGCCCAAATAACCCTATTATTCAGGCAAACTAGCAAACATTTCACATAAAAAGGGCCACTATAGACCAGCTATAAATTGCCACCATCATAGCTCCACATATATATGATATATGATCAAGCACAATAAAAACTGACTTTTGATCGGATGGATTATATTATAATTTATCATACTATAATTGATTTTATGGGACTGCAAAAATATTGCAATAACAGTCTTTTGCTATAAAAATACACACATGCAATAACATTGTAAGAATTGTTGTTGCCCCTCCAAAGTGGGTTGTACATATTTGGTAAATGTCACTGTGAACAACAAAATTCTCTACATCTAGCCAAAATTCTCTACATCTAGCTCTACATCTACATTTCTGATTCCAATCCTGGATTTTTTATTATCATCATGTTTTTAATCGCCATTGTGACCAAGATTCAATAAAATTATTCTTTTAAAAGAGTAACTTTTCCCATTGATATTCTATAATTATATACGTTAGGTGGAAAACACCTTGGGAACTAGCAGTCTTTATAATATTAATAATTAACAAACTATGCTTGTCCTGAAAAGGATTTGTAATGTTTTGATTATATTAATTAATAAATCAATCAAGTTATGAGGTTTAATTGGCATTCATTAAAACCTAAATGACTAAGCATATATGTATTCCTAAGTTAAAAAAAAAATGTAATTATTATTTAATACTTAATTAATACATTAATATACATTAATTAATTAATCAATAACTGTCATCAATACAAAACAAAAATAATCCTATTTCCTAAAGAAGTGCATCAATAAATCATATACTTGTAAAGTTGATCTTATTGCAGATCAAATCCTGCAGAACTCACTCTCTGTCTTCAGGCAGCTGCAGAGATGAGGAAGCTGTAAAATGACATGAAACACATTTAAATTATCATGTTTAATTGGTATACATGCAAAACAGAAAGGCCTAATCGATATATTCATAAATAAATTCTGTATTAAATATGAATTGTAGCAGGTGTCACAGCCTAATAAACTGATGTAAATATTTAACTGCTCAACAAATGCCAGGAGCCAGGTTGTCATGCCACATAATGCTTACAGGCACCTAGATTTCATCCACTGTACATCTCTGAAATTCAGTTTTAACTGAAATCAGACAGGCATGAGTGACTGAGCCAGTGCAGTCTTGGCGTTACATTCCCTGGATTCAGCAACGCACCCTCCAGCCGAACGCACCTGTGTGGAAGTGAGGAGTGAAAGCTGCTGCTGCTAGAACAGATATACTTGACAAATATACTTAGCAGAGCATCCTATGTGCAGCTAATCTAGGCTCTCTTTTTATATGTGACTCTCAAGCAACCAGAAACTACATTTATCCGGGATCTACCAATCTCCGTGGGTACCAGATAACTGAGAGTCTATTGTGTATCTCACAAAAGTGAGTACACCCCTCACATTTTTGTAAATATTTTATTATATATTTTTATGTGCCAACACTGAAGAAATTACACTCTGCTACAATGTAAAGTAGTAAGTGTACAGCCTGTATAACTGTGTAAATGTACTGCTCCCTCAAAATAACTCAACACACAGCTATTAATATCTAAACCGTTGGCAACAAAAGTGAGTACACCCCTAAGTGGAAATGTCCAAATTGAGCCCAAAGTATCAATGTTTTGTGTGGCCACCATTATGTTCCAGCACTGCCTTACCCCTTGTGGGCATGGAGTTCACCAGAGCTTCACAGGTTGCCATTGGAGTCCTCTTCCACTCCTCCATAATGACATCATGGAGCTGGTGAATGTTAGAGACCTTGCACTCCTTCACCTTCCGTTTGAGGATGCCCCACAGATGCTTAATAGGGTTTAGGTCTGGTGACATGCTTGGCTAGTCCATCATCTTTACCTTCAGATTCTTTAGCAAGGCAGTGGTCGTCTTGAAGTTGTGTTTGGGGTTGTTATCATGTTGGAATACTGTCCTGAGGCCCAGTCTCCAAAGGGAGGGGATCATGTTCTGCTTCAATATGTCACAGTACATTCATGGTTCCCTCAAGGAACTGTAGCTCCCCAATGCCGGCAGCACTCATGCAGGCCCAGACCAAACATATATACACATATGTCTATATGTGTATATATGTTTTCTATAATATGTTGTGTTGATTCCCCCTATATACATTTACCTGATGATGTCAGATGCTGCCTCCACTCTCTCTGCATCACTGTTCACGTTCAAACTGAGGATCTAATTGCATATCAGTGTGCCTTATCTGTTTATCTGTAATTTAGAGATTATTTCAACTACCTTTCCTCAGGGTAGGATGACTTTTAGGCGCAGGCGAAGTGTGCGCCGATGCATGTGTGTGTAAACAAAAGCGTGCCCATAAATAGTGTTCCTGACATCTGAACTCCCTATACCTTGCAGTCAGCCCTCTCCCGTGCACCTCAGTTTCATGCCCTACCCTACTCTCTCCTCTGTACCCCTGGCCCTGTACCCCAGCTTCCTGCCTTCTCCCCTGTACCCCATGCCCTCTTTAGACCCTGAGCTGTTCAGAGAGTGCTGGATGCTGACAGATGAGGTGAGTAATGATTAGGTACTTATGCTTTCCAGGGCTGTCAGTCAGTCATCTCTATGTCTCCTAATTAAAAAAAAAAAACCTGAAGATTTCTACAACATAAATTCCGACTTCAGGGACACAAAAGGCACCATGACAAACACCATTATTAGGAAACCGCATTCTCATATATGGCAATGACTGTCTTTTCCATCGGTTCCTTTAAAAATCCCACAATAAACAAGAGATGTAGACTCATAGCCATTGGCGTAGGAGCCCCCAAAAATATGGGTGTGATAACTAAACCAAGGGTAGGACGCAGGGGCAGATCTACAGGGCCCCATTGCTTCAGTGCCTCTTAAAAAAATGTTTTATTTGTTTATTTAAATTCTGAATGCCCCTAGCCCCCCAATATCAGTAAAAAATATATTTATTTATTTATATATATATATATATATATAATGAGTATATATATATATGTCTATATATATCTATATGACAACTTATTATGTATATTTTGGGTTAAAGCTTTCATAGGAAAAACATACTGCTCCATTGCGCTTGTGTTCAAATCTGGTATTGCATGATTAAGTTAAATTTGCTATTTTTTGGGCCCTATTAAATTCCAATTGCAGGAGTTACAAAGCGATTAAATTATAAACGGCCACAATGACATGGCCAAAATCCAAATCTGTAAACCATGATTCGTCATGTAGCATTTCTGGGCGTGAGCATGCTAAATTATTCAAACCCACAGTTATGGGTTTTGACGGAGCCAATAGTAAATGAGACCATCCATCATCATTATGTCACTAAAACATGGAGGTTACATTTCAATCACTTATGGCTTTGAAGTCTGAGTTGTGATCAGACCCACATTCCAGAAATAATGCAATATGAAATAAATCAATAAATATGATATTCTAGTCCATGCGAGTTCTATTATATGTATTGACACATTGATTGCTGGGATCGATAAAACACTAAAATTAAACATTAAAAAGAAGTATTTTGTATTGCAGATTTGCGAGCTTGAGAATGTTGTGCTATTAATTTTAATACATATCATCGCTAACATATTTATCTGCTTCAGGTTTGTTATATGAGCCATATGCTATGACACAATTACTTTAAAAATGACAGTAAGTAATCTGGTCAGTTGTACAGTAATGGTACTGAGTCATGTACAAACACAGGAAAACAACTAAAGGTTAAAATAGAGCTATTTATATATATTTTATTATACTCAAAATTGGCTACCCAGAATGACTAAATCCTCTTATGGAAAAGTTTAAGAAAATTGTTGGAAAATTGCAAAAATTCACTCATGGTTTCAGTTTTTTTACAGTTTAATCCTTAGTGACAAGAATTGGGAATATTTATAGTGGCTGTTGCTAAAAGAGAGCCCTATATAATTGAGCTGTCGCAAGTTAGTGTAGCCCGTAAGTGAGGTCGCAAGTTAATTTGCTATTTATTGACGTCTTTTTGCACGCTCCAAACAGGTTACAAGCTATGGCCTTAAAAACTTTGCGATGGTTAAACCCGGAACTTACAGCCTGCCGAAGCATTTGATCTTTCCTTTTCGCAAGAGTTACGATGGCTAAAATCGCAAATAGCTATTCAATTGCTCCATTTCCCCAAGCCCACAAATGTTTTCACACCCGTAAATGGCAAAAGGAGAAAATCCTACGAGTGCGAGAGAGGACCCGCAAGGGGGTTAAACACGTATTCGTAGCACTGTAAATGCGAATAAAAAATCAATACTACACTGTAAATAACAGGTAAAGTGATGAAAGACATTAGAATTAATTGCACAGCAGTCTCAAGCCCGCAAATCGGCAGGAAATAAAATGTAGTTTTATGTTTCATTTCGGGGTTAAATCGATCTCGGGTATCAATGAGTTAATACATATCAGGCCACCCACATGGAATAGAACAATATTGGCATTCATTCTGTATTTCGCGGTTTTGCGAGTCTAATCACATATCAGACCCCCGAACCTAATTGATGGACATGTAATCTTCATGTTTTACTGAAGTAATTATGGCGTTCTCATTTTCTATTGGCTGATTTGAAATGGGAAGTTATGGCTTGCTTAATTGATCATGTTCCCGTCCTGAACTGCTATAAACCAGTGCATGGTTTACAGAGTCAGCTTTGGGCCAGTAACTTGCGGGCTTGAGCAATTGAATAGCTCCATAATCGGAGACGAACGGGAGCCCGCAACACACGCGCAGACATACAGCCTACAACGATCGGGCTTGCAATTGAATTGTGCAATAAAAATATAATTAGAAGTAATGTTATAAACCAGTTTACATCAAAAGAGAATTTCATATACATTACAACATTTATACAGTTTAGGTTGATCCAGCATACTCTGCCTCTAAGGAAATACTACAAAATACCTACAAAATATATTAATGCAAGCTTACCCAAAATAAAAGGGATATTGAATTGTTAGGGACTTCTATATCGTCAGAAGAGATAATAAATTCTATAAAAGCTTAAAAAAACTGCTTGGACCAGGTGGTCTTAGATCTCATATTAAAAAAGGAATGCTCAGAAATCTACTGGCAAGTCTTAAAGACATTTGTAGTTCTCGGGATAAGATGTAGCAAACACAAACTCATAAACAAAGTCTTTAAAAATCATATTTTCTCAAAACAAATTGTATTTCCATGCCTTACACAGCTGCTAATGTTAACCTGGAAAATACTTGACAATCAAGTCTTTTTTTCTTGAATTGCAGTGCTCCTTTAACCCTCTCAAAGCCATCCTCCCATCACAACATTACAATTCTGTGAATCACATATATAGTTGAAAGTTACAGGTTTGCGTATTCGTAATGAGCATCATAGGTGCTTATCGTGAGGCGCGCACAATTTAGGCTGCAATGAGCGCCAAAGAACCGTACGACTTTTTGCTGCAATGAGTGCCGAAGGCCAGCACGACTTGGGGTAAGACATTGTGGCCTTTCAGGGTCCCTCTATGTGTCATCTGTCCTGTCATAGTTGATATTTGCCAGAGGACGTATCACCGATGGATGATGGAAACAGATTGCAGGAGCTCATAGCAATGCCCGCAATCAGCGACGGAGCACGTAGCACTTTGCCGCTGATCTCCAGAAACGCAAGACTTTCCATAAATTGCGACTTTAACAGACAATATTTTTTCAGGAATGTAACTCTGAAAACAAACAAAAAAAACAAATGAATGAAAGAAATTAACTTACAAACTCAAACACAGCACAGGGGAGGGACAGGAAGCCTGTGAGTAAGGTTGCAAGCTAATTGGCGTTTGACTTAATTGGCGTGTTTCAAAGATCAAAAATCGGCAAAGAGAGGAATAAATGGCGGCCGTAAAGACGTAATTTCATTGCGAGTCGTGTAACACATAGGCGCTGCTCCTACGACCCCGCGCTACTTAGACAGGGAGCCTTTTGGTGGAGCTGAGTGGCGTAGATGCTTGTCCCTACGACCCGCAGAACTACACATCGACAGAAATCTCAATTACACAATTCACAATACGAGACCCTTAGCAGTTTGAACAAAAACGCGTGGAAAAATTACGGCCCGTAACACTTGCAAAAAGGAAAGCGGCACTTACCAAAAAGAAAATACGACCCGCGGCACTTAGAAAAAAACATAATACAAGGTCAAAAAAATACGAAGTTAATGGCCGGACCGGGCATATACAAAAACAACAATAACACCACCAAAATTAACAAAAATACAAAACAAACACCACTCACAGCACGGGGGACAGGCACGATGTCTGGGAGTCAGGTTGCAAAACAATTTAACCACAATTTGGCATGTTTCCTCACACTAAAATCGCCCAAGCGCGAAAAAAAATTGTATAAAATGCACTATTAGGGACAACGGAAAATGCTCCACACCCGCGTAACGCATAGACAATCGCCTCCATTTTACAACACTAACTTACAACTAATAACATTACCATTACAAAATACCCAATTACACAGCTAATCAAATGGTTTGCCCACGCGCACGCAGCCTATTTACACTACACACTGCACACATTGCTGACACACCTCAGGTCAGCAACAGTGGAAATGTACATTGTATGCTGCAGATTGTTAGCTCTTCAGGATATTGATTGCTGGATATATTAATTACAAATATGTTAAGTATATTAAATTATTATTTCATGAATTCATTAATTAGCATTAATATATATATATATATATATATATATATATATATATATATAAAGGACCAGGGGAGAGGATAGCAATGAGCCACAAAGGCGTTCAGCGTGGGGCTCACAATGAGTGCTGAAGCCAATCAGCGCACCCCTTGCAATGACTAAGAAAGGTGATCAGACCACCAAAACGACATGAGCGGAGAGGCTTGCAATGTGCACCAAAGGCGCTCAGCGCGGGGCTCACAATCAGCGCACATGGTGCTCAGAGAACCAAAAGTAGAGGAGAGGAGAGGACCGCAATCCGCGTGACCCCAAACACATTACAAACACAATAAATACACACAACAAACACATAAAAAACTTACCCACAGGAAGGGGGGGCACCCAGGACCTCTGCAAGTGAAGTTACACCTCGATTTAACTCCAAATTTCGGAGTTTAGACACCCAAAAATCACCTAAGTGAGAGAAAAAAGGGCCGCCGAACAAAACGAAAACAAGGCTAAAGGACACTAAACACGCAAAACACCACCAAACACCTACGGATTTCCCGAAAAAGTTGGACGACATCCGAAAACAAGGACGCAAAATCAGCCACAGCCGCATACCATACATTAGGCGCCATTTTAGAACAATAACTTATACAATCCGGAAGTACACAGCTACCCTAACGGATTTGCCTCGCGCACGCACACTATTACACTGCACACATTCATGACGCTTACACAGCAGCTCCACAGTACTGATGCTGCAGCAACATGAAAACACATTGCCAGCTCTTCAACACAATGCTTCCTGCATATATTACTTCACAATAGGTAAAGTATATGAATTTCTAATTTTATTAATTATTCATTGCCAAACCCCCAAAAAATACCAACGCTGCTCATAGCACACAAACAACCAAGAGGCTTGCAATGAGCGCCGAAGGATCTTAAAACACCAACAAAATTTATTTTGCACCCAAACAACATTACCTGCCTTACTATCTTATTGCCGTCATTTTTTGACGGGCAAGTCACTGTAATAAATAATAATGAGGATTTGTGTGTGTGTGTGTGGGGGGGGGGGGGGTGTAAATGGAGAATGGTGGCTCATTTGGTAAATGTGTGGTTTATACATCTAATATAATAATTGCTAGAGAGAGAGACAGGACAATCAGAGAGAGGCAGAACACAGAGAGAGAAACTTTGCAGAGAGAGACAGGACAGAGAGAGAAACAGGAGAAAGAGAGAATGGGGAGAGAGAGACAGGAAAGACAGAGAGAGAGAGCAGAGAGAAAGAGAGAAAGCAGAGAGTAAGAGAGATAGGACACACACAGATAGAGAGGACAGAGAGATAGGACAGAGATAGACAGGACAGTGAGAGAGACAGGACATATATATATATATATATATACTGTATATATATATATATATATATATATATATATATATATATATATATATATATATATATATCACCTCTTTAAAGGACCACTTTAGGTACCTCAGCCTAATTGCCATCTTGTGTGATGATCTGACCCCTGAATTGAAAAATATTATGTGAAATGGAATGGACCTTTCGTTTCTCTTCTCATATGCTTGAGGTACAGATCATCAGGTAGACTTCAGTGGACTAAGACTGTGTAGGCTAGCTTCAGGAACCTTAATGAAGCCTTTGTGGACATTGATGGCTACCTGCAAGACTTTGAAAGCAGTCTAGCCGAAGATGATTGACAGAGCAATATTATAAATTTGCGTTCCACCCATGCAGTGACTGTGCTGTATTTTACTTCGAAGTAGCAAGCATGTCCCGGAGTTGGTGGTTTGTGAGAGTCAGAGAGAGAGTAGGAGTTTGGAGAGAAGAATTTTGTGGTTTTGTTCATTTATATTCTATTACATACGATTTTACAATTAATCCTTGACTACACATATTTACAGATTACGCATAATTGCAATACACATAATTTAAACAACACACATAGAGACACATAGAGCTAGGTCACACCATACAACCCCCCACCCCATCCCCCAACAGTCACTAAATACACATAATACAATTGTTTTCATCTTATATATACAGCGACCCTTATTTTAATTTATCCTTATTTTCTTTTTGGGATTATAATGGAGGGAGGATAGAGGAGGGGAGATGAGTGGAGAGGTGGGGGGGGGGGGGAGAGAGAGGTGGTCCTGGGGAGAAGTGGTGGAGAGGAGGAGGAGGTGAGGAATGGTGGAGGAGAGGAGGTGGAGGAGGAGGTGGGAGTATAGAGGTGGATGGTAACAGAGTGGCCCTAGCACCATGCACACTTAGGAGAGGGACAGAAGGGAAGGGGCCTAATCCCAGGGGGGTGGTAGTTCAGGGAAGGGACAGGCCTCAGGGACCGGTAAGGGAGGCAAGGGTCCCCGTCCACAGTTGGGAGGGCAAGAGGCTAAGGGCAAGCACAGGGCCCACAATTACTCGAACCGGGAGAATGTAGTCCTCCTCTGTGCTAATTGTGGCAGCCCCGTGATTCTTGCATGGGGGGAAAGTTAGGCCAGGGCCTAGGGCTCAGGCATTAAAGGAGGTAGTGGCTGAGGTTACAGCGGTAGTCACAGTGCCAATGGATGTGAGGTTGGTCAATCACCAGTTTGACGAAGGCCAAGGTTCGGAGGATGATGGCCAAGGAGGAGAAGAATGTGACTGTGACCTATAATCAGTGGGAGAGGGTCACCAAGGACCTTCTAAAACAGGTGCCCGCCGCTGGAGCTTCAGGCCTGGTGGCACAGCAGGACCCATCCTCCATGTCAGGTGAATATCACATACACCAACATGCCAACACATGTGGATCACACACACTACACATGTACATGATGACCAACAAGGACACTGACATGTCAGCTCCATGGAATTAACAAGGGTTAGATGGATGCATCATTAAATCCAAATCACTGTCATTCCTGGGCACAACAACAGTAATCAAGCAAGTAATCAAGTGTCTATTTATTGGTGTGCCCACTGCAGCCTATGCAGTTACAGACCACAGCCAGAATCAAGATAGCGTTAGGAGCCAAGAACAATTAAGACCATGAACCAAAGAATAGATCACAGCTAGCAAATGATAGCTAATCAGAGTTGCAATTAGGAGTATTATCCATGTTCAAGTCTACAGTAGATGTCGGATAGTTAGGAATGCACACAAAACAATGTATTATTCATCATAATAATGACATATACCTCTCTTTTATCTCTTTCAGCATCAAGGAGGTCTGGGACCAGTGTCGAGTCAGAGGAGCAAGCCCCAGTCCAGCAGGAACCAGTGTAGGGGGAGGAGGAAGGAATAGGACTCAAAGGCCCTGGCTCGGAGGAGGAGGATGTAATATGGCTGGTGGGTCACCATCCGGCCCTCCGGCCACACTGCTGGGATTCGACCCCACTATACCCCTTCTCCAGATACTGAGGCTGTCGCCAGGGCCCTCCAACTGGAGTGATGCCAGCAGCCAGCCACCTCCTCCTTCCCCCTACAGAAGAGCGCTGGACTGGCTGCCATTACCACCCCGGGCCCAAACACACCACCGCCAGTTTTGCCCCAGGCTCCAGACAGGCCCCGGACCCTCCCAGAAATCCCACACTGCCATCTCCTCACCTGGACACACCCCACATGCCTCCATCGCACACATCATGCCAGGCTACACAGGCGGAGATGCTGGCCCTCATGCGACAGCAGGTGGAGTTACTCCAGAGGATCCAGGCCAGCATCTCCGCCAATCATGCAGAGGTCATGCACAGCCTGGCAAGGAGCAATAGGGAGCAGAGGAGGCTCAGGATTGGGGCGGACCAGAGTGCATTCCAGGGAGTGACAGCAGAATCGATGAGACGCGCTCTGGTCTTCAGCCTCGCCTCCTCCACACCAGAGGCATCCCCCAGCCACCCGCAACCCGGACCCTCCTCTCCTCCCACCATGCCTCCACCACCGCCACTGCAGGTGGCTCTGCCTCCTGGGGTTAGCATCCCCCCCACCACCACCACCAGCATGGAGACAGCGGCCAGCCACGCGGGATGTGGGTCCTGTGCGTAGGCGGAGGAGGACATAGGGGCTGGGCATTTATTTGTGCCTTCTCAACATCACTCCTCAGTGACAATCTATTGGTCACAATGTTAACCTAATCTAGGCTGGCTACAGAGTCTTGGATCTTCTGATGGTGATATTTTGTATGCAGATGGCTACTTCCCATTACATGGTCCATGATCCTCTTCTCTGTAGACACGTAGGGCTCTGTTGAGCATGTCACGAATTGATGATCACTCAGGAATGCTGTTGAGAAGAGACGCTGCGGTCCCTATAATTTTTAAGGCCTTATTGTGTAGGTTTTGTCTTTTTTTTTTCATTTTTTGGTTTGGGTACAATTCAGGTCAATGAAGGCACCTCCTGCATCTGCAAGCATTGTGAAGGAAATGTATGAGGTGTAAGGTTTTCCCAGTGCCTCTCAGGTAGACATTCCTTCAATGATAGCCCCCCCCCCCCCTTAACATGTTGCTCCCACAATCTTAAAACTATCATATAGCAGATATATCTCAGACATGATTGTTGTTAGCTTAAATGTAGGCTAATACCGCTATGGCGCTGGACGTACAAAGTCTCACAATTGCATGTCAGCCAGCATTAATATATGCACTAGTGAAGCTTATGATTATGACATCAATATCAGTCTGAAAACAGATCCTTGGGACTGATGTAAGTAACAATTAATCTGGCTGCTGACCTCTGTGTCCTCTCCGTATTAATGGGTATTTTCCCATATTGCTGATTATCCAGAGACCTAGCTAATAGTTAGTAATGCTTGCAGATGGGAATCAGGTGAGTTGGTGTATTATTAACAGTAACAGTATTTAGCACTGTACTGTACATGCATGTTGATTAGTTTTTTTTTAGTTGACCACTTTTTTTTAGATTTTTGTTTTTGTCACCATGCTGTATGTGTGAAAATGGATTGGATTACACAGTCCAGAGCTTGAATCATCTGTTTAAAGAGCAAAAAAAATAAAAAAAATTAAACACACTCATGCACAGCACAGGGGGAGAGCCAGGACGCCTGGGAGTAGGGTTGCAAGCGAATTTAAGCCCAATTTGCCATGTTTCATCACTCGAAAATCGACTAAGTGAGAAAAAAAATGGCTGAACTAAGAAAATACACAATGCCAAAGGCACTAACACTTGCGCGAACAATGCCAGGGATTTTGAAAATAAAAGCAACAGGAAGATTCAGGAGACACACAGAGGAGAAACACGCAGGGAAGGGACAGGGGGGAGATGCTGGAAAGAGACACATGGTATTCCCAAGCACAAAACGTGCAGGTTATTGAACCCTGAAATGAGCCAAAGGCGCTTTGCAAGCCCCACGATGAGCGCCATAGGCGCTCATCGTGGGGCTCGCGGTGAGCGTGAAGTGGATCATTGCAATGCAGGAAAGTTGAAGGACAAGAGGAGAGAGGCTCACAATGAAGGCCGAAGGCTCGCGATGAGCGCTGAAGGTTCTCAGAGGGCCAAAAGACTCACATTGTGTGCCAGGCTTCAAATTTTATTGCAGTCATTTTTGATGGGCAAGTCGCTAGTATCATATATAATCAACATAAAGGGTTAATACACATGCAAATGTCCAATAAGGGATATTGTGGAGTATCAACATTTCCCTGAGGGCCTGATAGGAATATGATAGGTGATACTGGAGTGGGTTGCCAGTTCCTTATCTAGTGGACTGTGATCTGTCTGACCTCTCTGCTATGACGTGCCCACCTACAGTGGCCCTACATGGTATAGCTCACAGCTTTATTCAGGTACACAAGCCAATTCACCACCACCACTTAGCCTTCCACAAGGGGACCAGGGTAACATACACCGCAGTTATAATGTAAATTGATCAATAGCAAAACATAATGAGAGGTTACCAAATGATAATGGGTATACATCTTGGCACATGGCCACCAGCAATGGCGTGAGACTTTCCAGGATGGGCGTAGCGGAGATTACCCCTAATTGAGGTGAGTTGGCTGTTGATCCCAGTGCCTCTGCATAGCCTCCATGTGTGTTTGCAGCCCTTCCTGATGGGTTAGAATAGATTAGTGTGCTGTAGCTGCCCCTGGTCCCCTTGGGGATTGCTAAGTGGTGGTGGTGAATGGGCTTGTGTACCTGAATGAGCTATATCAAGTAGGGCAAGTGTAGGGGGGCAGGTGATAGCAGAGAGGTCAGACAAATTCCAGTCTATTAGAGGAGAAACTAGCAACTCACTCAAGTATATTTGGCATGCAAACCTTATGGAACAGCACAGGCAGTGACCTAGCTAAATGTGCTGCAGTCCATAGGCTCACAGAGAGTCGGACACGAGTGAAGGCCTGAACAACAATAATAAAATGTTCCGCTGGTACCTGATCTATGTGATGTGGGGGTGTAATTTGGCCACTATTTGTTTTCCCAATGTAGATGTGATGAGCGAGATGTATATGTAGTCATATATATATTCCAGGGGCCACATTAGAGCCTCTGTGAGCGAGGAAGGGTTAATATGGCATCAGTTTCATGTTTTTGTGTTACTATTTAATCAGGTAGTGTGTCTTAAATTGCTTTCTGCATGGCTTTTCATATTGGCATATGCATGACTATTCCAACATATGATGAACTAAAAAAAATGTTAATGTCTTTTTTTGTTATTGTGCAAGTAATTGTAATGCCTTTCCCTGCTTTCCCCATATTTTAAACTACACTAGTGTGTTTATATTGTCTTTTACAGTGTTGAGAAATTGTCTGCAAACCCTTTGCGGGTCCTATTTGGAGGCCATAATATTTTTGCCTCCATTTGCGGATTATGGACTTGAAAGCTAGGGCGTCTTAGGAAATTTGTTGCAATATAATAGCGTGATTTTAACGTAACAGTTAGGGGCTTGACAGAACAAAGGATTTGCAGCCGCGGAGTTCAAATTTCGACGTCCCGTAGGGTGTTTTTGCTCTTAACCCGCAGATCATTTGCGGGTTACTTTACGGGGCCAATTTAATAGCTGTAAGTCTTGCGGGCTACGGTTTTACACAATGAGGGAATTTAATAGGGCTGTTGGTGTGACTGTTGGTAGGTTGGTTGAGTGGCATGGTGGGATACAAAGCTATACCTCTAGTCCTCTCTGAAGATTGTAAAGAGCTAATGCAGTATTGTTCGGTCTTAAGCAGAACCTTACTTTATTTTTAGTGCAGCAAAAAGCAGAGCTGACCACTACCCTGATGACATAGGTAGGAGGAGATATGCAGCTCTGCTTGAGGGTTGAAACTGACAGTTTAAAATCTAAGAAATAATATTACATTTAATTTATTTTAAACTGCGTACAGTTTTTAACAGCACATGGGCTTAACTTGTAAGTGCACTACAATGGTCCTTTGAGTCACTTTTAGCTGAGATTTAAAATTCCTGCTGACTAAGCTCTACATCCACTTCAGTCATTTGAAATACTTGTTTGGCAGGGCATTTTTTATTAATGACAAAATAAAAGAAGTCTTAAGTTCTTGCAAGCAGCTGAATCCACTCTACACTAAGAATAGTCTTTATAATGGATGGTACTTGCTCTATATTTTTAGAGTACTTCTATAATACATCCAGTGCCCTGCAAATTGTTGCATCCTTTTTAGTAGTCAATTTGCTAAATGAGCAAATACAATATTCTTTGCCGTTCCTTGCTTGAGCTGTTCTTATAATTCTTGACAGGTAAGGTGAGGACAACAGCAGAGTGTAGTTGTTTTACAAGTCAAAGTGGTCATCGAAAAAGTGTTTTTTTCTTACTGCCTTTTATAAAATAACCTGTCTGTGGTTTTAGTGGAACAAACAATGTAGATTTTTACAAAAGCCTAAAGCTTCTTAAAATAACACTTTTTAGATAACATAATTGTGAAAACATTGTAGTTTAATTAATCGTTAACAATGTAACCATTTACTTTTATGAAAAGCTATTGAAATACAGTTGACAGTAGAAAAATGCAGATTTTTCTTTAACATCCTAATGTTTAACTGCTACATTAATTAAGTGAAATATTAGATTTTGTTTAATCAAAGCTAATATCATTATTCAGAGTTAGCAGTTTTTGCTTTGCGATACTGTGTGTAAATTGATAAACAATATGCACACTTGTAAATTAGAAAACCAATAGCACTTGCCCAGAAAGCTTGGGGCACAGAGGGTTAATGTTCACACAGCTAGAGAGGGGAATTGTTACAACTGAACCGTACATGGGTACTAAACTCCATCAGCCAATGATAAGCTTCTTGTGACATTGTACATATATTAATATATTAATAGTTACAAAATTATTGGTAAATAATGAAGAGCACAATACTCCAACAATGTAGGGTTTGGAAATCACTACCAATCAGGGCATGATTGGCTTGTTGTTGTTGTTTAGTCGTTCAGTCGCGTCTGACTCTCTGTGACTCTATGGATAACAGCACCCCAGGTGCATCTCTCAATCACTGTCCCTCTGAGCTCCATCAAATTCATGTTCTTTGCTTCAGTGACCTCATCTATCCATCTCCTCCTCTGTCGTCCCCTTCTTCTTGTGCCTTCAATCTTTCCCAGCAACAGAGTCTTTTCTAGGCAATCCTGCCATCTCATGATATGGCCAAAATATTTGAGCTTCAGCATCATGATCATACCTTCAAGTGAACAGTTTGTCTTGATTTCCTGAAGTATTGATTTATTGGATCTTTTTGTAGTCCAAGGGAAGCAGTTTTCGCCAACACCACAATTCAAAGCCATCAATTCTCCTGCACTCAGCCTTCTTTATGGACCAGCTCTCACAACCAGATGTTACTACTGGGAATACCATAGATCTAACTATGCGGACCTTTGTTGATAAGTTTAATATCTTTACTTGTTACTAGCTTGTCCAATCTTACCATAGCTTTCCTCCCCAGAAGCAAATGTCTTTTAATTTCATGACTACAGTCACCATCTGCAGAGATCTTGGATCCAAGGAAAATAAAATCTGTCACCGCCTCAACTTCTTTCCCGTCTATTTGCCAGGAAGTGAGATTGCCATTTGCCATGATCTTCATCTTTTTAACTTTGAGCAGCAGGCCAACTTTGGCACTCTCTTCTTTTACCCTCATCAATAAGTCCTTTGGTTCCTCCTCACTTTCAGCCATCAGAGTAGTATCATCGGCGTATCTGAGGTTGTTGATATTCCTTCCAGCATTACTGATTCCTGCTTTGGACCAATCTAGTCCAGCCTTACACATGATGTATTCTGCATATAAGTAGAATAAATAAGGTGGCTTCTTGGTCGACATACAGATTCTTTAGGAGGAGGATGAGATGATCTGGTACTCCCATCTCTTTAAGGACATGCCACATTTTGTTGTGATCCACACAGTCAAAGCCTTTAGAATAGTCTATAATGCAGAAGTAAATGTTTTTTTCTGGGACTCTCTTGCTTTCTCTATTATCCAGCAGACATTGGGCAATTTGATATCTTGTGCTGCTTCCTCTGCGGAACCCGGCTTGCACATCTGGTAGTTCCTGGTCCATATATTGTTGGAGTTGAGCTTGTAGAATCTTAAGCATTACCTTGCTGGCATGGGAAATGAGTGCAATTGTTCGATAATTGGAGCACTCTTTGTCACTGCCTTTTTTGGGATTGGGATATAGACTGACCTTTTCTAGTCTACTGGCCACTGTTGAGTTTTCCAAATTTGTTGGCTTAACGCAAGCAACACTTTAACTGCATCATTCTGTAGAATTTTGAATAGTTCAATTGGGATTTCATCACCTTCTGCAGCCTTATTATCAGCAAGACATCCTAAGGCCCATCTCACTTCACTCTCCAAGATGTCTGGCTCCAACTCATTGGACAAATTATTGAGGCAATCACTGCTGTTAAGATCCTTCCTGTAGAGATCTTTAGTGTATTCCTTCCACCTCTTCTTTATCTGATCTTCTTCTTTTAAGTCCCTATCATTTTTGTCTTTTCTCACGCTCACTTTGACATGAAAGGTCCCTTTTAGGTTCCCAATTTTCTTGAACAGATCCACTACCTTTCGCTTTCCTTCTTTCCTTGGCTACTTTCAAAGCCTCATCAGACAGACAGTTTGACTTCTTACTTTTCTTTCTTTTAGGGATATTCTTTGTTGCTGTTTCCTGTATAATGTTGCAAACTTCGGTCCAAAGTTCTTCAGGCAATTTATCTTACATGTATAGTCCCTTTCCCTCTTTTCTTCAGTTTAATTTTCAACTTTGCAATAAGAAGCTCATGGTCTGAGCCGCAGTCAGCTCCAGGTCTTGTTTTTGCTGACTGTATAGAGCTCCTCCATCTTTGGCTGCAAAGTATATAGTCAATCTGATTTCTTTGTTGTCCAACTGGTGATGTCCATGTGTAGAGTCGTCTCGGAGGCTGTTGGAAGAGGGTGTTTGCTACGACCAGAGAAACAATTATGTCATTTATTGGGTTGTAGCCGAGCACTGCTTTGGCCACTCTTTGATTGACTAGGATGGCTACTCCATTTCTTCTGCAGGATTCTTGACCACAGTAGAAGATCTGATGGTTATTTGATGTGAAATGTCCCATTCCAGCCCATTTAAGTTCAACAATTCCCAGGATATCAATCTATAACCTTGTCATGTCATTCTTGACCACATCCAGTTTGCCTTGGTTCATAGTTCTAACATTCCAGGTTCCTATTCTAAATTGTTCTTTGCAGCATCAGACTTTCCTTTACCCTTCAGACACATCCGCAGCTGGGTGTCCTTTCAGCTTTGGCCCAACCACTTCATTAGATCTGGTGTTACTTGTTCTTGCCCTCTGCTTCCCCATAACTAAACCGACACCCAACTGGAAATGAGGATAAATAGATTATATGAGGCTTGAAAAGATTTTGTCTCGAATTTTGCTGGACTTACCATTATCTACATGGTCCAAGTAAGTAATGATAAAACAAGAATAGTATCTGGATTACTACCTTGTTGTGGTGAAGGGACTTGGATGGGGCTTGGTTGTTGGTTCATCCAAGCTGGACAGGTCATAAGAGAGAGGTAAGACAATTCGACGTCCACTAGAGAAGGAAATGGCAACCCACTCCAGTATCTCTCCAGTACTGGAAGATAAGCACCTCAGCTCAGCAGCTTGTTACCACATATACTAAATAAAAGTATAGGGCGAGTACTAGAAGAACCACATATAATGAAGTGGTTGAGTCAAAGTCAAGAGGACGGCCTGCTGCGGTTGTGTTAGGAGGGGAAAGGAAAGTCTGCATGGAAACCTGGAATGTTAGAACTTTGAACCAAGGCAAACGGGATGTGGTCAGGCATAAGATGACAAGATTAAACATTGATTTCTTGGGAATGAACGCAAAAGAACTGGAATGGGACATTTCATATCAGGCGACCACTAGATCTTCTATAGAAGAAACGGAGAAGCCCCCATAATCAAACAAAGGGTGGCAAAAGCAGTGCTCGGTTACAGCCCAATAAATTATTTCCATTTGAATTCAAGGAAAGACATTTAACATCACAGTGATTCAAGTCTATGCTCCAACTATGAATTCTGAAGAAGCTAAAGTTGTCCAATTATAAGAGGATATTCAACATGTCATAGATATAACAAGAGAAAAGATGTTACTCTCATCATGGGAGATTGGAATACTAAAGTAGGGGGAAAATTATACCTGTAATAACAGGCAAGTTTGGAATTGGAGTACAAAATGAAGCTGGCCAGAGATTAGTAGAATTCTGTCAAGATAATTCTCTGGCCATAGTAAACACCCTCTTTCAACATCTGCAGAGGCGAGTTCACAATATAGAAATCAGATAGATTATATACTTTGTAGCCAAAGATGGAGGAGCTCTGTACCATCAGCAAAAATAAGACCTGCATCTTAATATTGTAATGTTCAGAACCAGTGACGGAGCTAGTGAAATGCATACACACACAACCCCAAACACACCTCCAAGACGACCACTGCCTTGCTAAAGAAGCTGAATGTAAAGGTGATGGACTGGCCAAGCATGTCTCCAGACATCTGTGGGGCATCCTCACACGGAAGGTGGGGGAATGCAAGGTCTCTAAAATCCACCAGCTCCGTGATGTCATTATGGAGGAGTGGAAGAGGACTCTATTGGCAACCTGTGAAGCTCTGGTGAACTCCATGCCCATGAGGGTTAGGGCAGTGCTGGAAAACAACTGTGGCCACACAAAATATGGACACTTTGGGCCCAATTTGGACATTTCCACTTAGGGGTGTACTCACTTTTGTTGCTAACGGTGTAGACATTAATGGCTGTGTGTTGAGTTATTTTGACGGGACAGCAGATTTACACTGCTATACAGGCTGTACACTTACTACTTTACATTGTAGCAGTAGCAGTTTTGTCACATGAAAAGATATAATAAAATATTTACAAAAATGTGAAGGGTGTACTCACGTTTTTGAGATACTGTAAGACGACAGTGCATATACAGTGCAAGTAAATAATAGATTTAATGGACTAGACATGTTAGATGTCTGAAGAACTTTGGACAGAAGTTTGTGACATTATCCAGAAAACAGCAACAAAGAATATCCCCAAAAGAAAGTAAACCAGGAAAGCAAACTGGCTATCTGATGAGGCTTTGAAAGTAGTCCAGGAAAGAAGGAAAGTAAAAGGTAGTGGAGATAAGAAATAATGTGTCCAATTAAATATGGGATTTTAGTGGATGCAAGAAGAGTCAATTAAACATTTTATAATAAGCAATGTAAATCAGTACTATATCAGTTGTATATCAAGCCAAACTGTTCCATGGAACTTTTGATCATGAAATTGAGCAGAAATTCAAATATTTTGGCTATGTAATGAGATGACAGGATTCCATAGAGAAGACTCTGATGCTGAGAATGATAGAAGGCAAACAGTGAAGGGGATGGCAGAGGTGGAGACAGATAGATAGATGAGGTCATTGAAGCAATGAACATGAACTTGTGGGAGCTCAGAGGGGCAATGGTTGACAGATGTGTCCGGCAAGCTGCAGTCCATATGGTCACAGAGACTCGGACACGACAAAACAACAAGAGTAGAATTTAGGGCCCTTGTTTTGTGCATGTTTAGACTAGTTCTAACACCAATGTATAACTGAATGGTAGTCTGTAAAGAGTGTTTTATAGAAAATGGTGTTAACAAGAGTAAGAGGTTTACAGTCTTCTGGTATGGACCTTCTTAATAGTCATATATTCTGGGAAATTGGCTTGTAAATATATTTTTATATGGACTTTATTCCATAAGGTACTGAGTGGTGAGTGGACTGTATTGCATTAGGTGGCAAATGCCGATTGTGTTGACTGATATAGACTCTATGGGCATTTTCTTTATTATTATTATTATTATTATAGTTTATTTAAAACAGGCCAACATATTCCGTAGCGCTGTACATAAATTAGGTTCAGACAATGATAAATACAGATTAACATATAGCAAAGAAAGGAGGGCACTGTCTTTAAGCTAGGAATTCAATGCCCATGGTGAATTCCCAAAGTACTTAGGATTGAAACTTGCAGACTTACAATCTAAGTTATAGTGAGTGGTAAAAGAGGGAGAGAGAGGTGATAAGTGTGTTAGGGTGGAAGGTGATATGCTTCTTTAAAGAGATGCATTTTAAGTGAGGTTTTAAATGTTTTGAGGCAAGAGGATAATCTGGTGGAGAGAGGCAAGGAGTTCCAGAGACATGGGGCAGCACGAGAAAAGGAGGTCATTAGCAGAATGAAGAGGGCGGGTGGGGGTGTATTTGGAGATGAGAGCAGAGATGTATGGGGGTGCACTATTGTTGAGGGCTTTGTAAGTTAGGGTCATGATTTTACATTTTATTCTTGAGGCTAAGGGAAGCCAGTGGAGTGATTGACAGAGAGGTGATAAACGTTGTGTACGGAAGATGAGTCTCGCAGAGGCATTCATAATGGATTGAAGTGGAGACAGTCGGGTGGTAGGTAGGCCAACAAGAAGCGAGTTGCAGTAGTCTAGTCGAGAGAATTCGGGAGATGTTTTTTAGATGGAGAAGACAAGATTTAGTTTAGTATTTTATATAAATATTTTATATAAATATTTACACTAAGTTTAATTAATGAATGAATGAATATGATTCTCAATGTAATTTTTGCATATTAAAACTCACTTCTATGAAACCCACAGAGTAACAGTTTCACATACACAAAGCTGTCTTTTTACATTCTATACATTCTATAGCCAAAACAAAGCACATGACTGTCTTCTTGCAACACAAATGCAATATGTCAGCTTGCAGGAGGGAATAGAGTGAGAAAGTCAGAGCTCCCAAAAGCTGGGAATCCTAGGATCACATTTCTTAAACACACTTGCTGAGCTTTGCCTGAAAACAAATTGCCTAAAAGTTTTCATAATAGTTCTATTCAGTGGCGGAGCTAGTGCCCGATGCTGTACACTTCCTGGGGTGAGAAGGGGCCACGGCAGGCCAGAGGGCCGATGAGGGACACAAAGGTCCAAAGGGGGCCACAACAGACAGAGAGGGCCACAAGGTGCCGATGGAGGCCATAGGGGGCTGTGGGGCCCACAGGGGGGCTGAGGGAGGCTGCAGAGGTCAGCGAGGGGCCGTAGCAGGCTTAGGAGGAGCACAGGGAGCTAAGGGAGACTGCAGAGGTCTGCAAGGGGCCACACAAGGTCCATGGGGGGGCATAAGGGGCCCTGTGTGCCACTGGGCCTGCAGGTAGCACAGGGTTGCCTCTGGGGCCTGTGGGGGACCACAGTGGGCCATAAGTTGCTGCAGGGGTCCCACGAGAGATCAGCGGGGGCCATAAAGAAGCATGGGGGTCCCTGGGGCCTGTGGGTGGCCATAAGGAGCCCCACAGGAAGTCCTTGGGGGCCAAAGATATCCCTAGGGCCACAGGGATCCCAGGGGGCACAGAGGTTCCACAGAGGCCACATGGGATCTGGGGGATCACAGGGGATCCGTGGGGCCTCAGAAGACACAGGAGGGCCCCAGGTACGTTTGGGAGACTGCAGGGGCCACCGGGGGGCCGTGTGGGCCTCAGAGGATCCTTGAGAGGTCCACAGGGGCCACCTGAGGCCCACAGGGGCCACTGAGAGGTCAAGGGCCTTGGTGCCTTGCACCATCTGCACCGGCGGTCGCTCCGGCTCTGGTTCTATCAAAGCTTTGAAACCAACTGTGGTGGGGTTGCGTGTTATGTGATACCTTTAAAATGCTTTTGTGACTGGATCAACTTAAAATATTATTGTTAGAGAATTACAACACAAAAATGTCGATACCAGCTAAACATTTTCAATAATGTTGTAAGAACACCATATTTGATGACACATAACTACAATAGCTCTGCGTAAAAAATATTGCATATGATCCATTCAAACCCATATTAAAAAAGGTTTTACAACAGAGCAAAAACTTCAGAACAACATGGCCTGCCTTGCAGTCAGGTGTAACAGAAGGTTCTTTATGCTTCAATGACTTGAAGATGAGAAACAAAGGACCTAAACATTGCAACAGGAGGATCTTAACAATGGTACATGGCCTTCTTAAATAATTAAAAATACTAGTAAGTGTGTGGCGTCAGGCAAGTCAGAGAGTGCAGATCCAGGTCATACATTCATCAGGCTACTCAAACATTGACATTTATAGTTGTAGAGTTTCACATTGGTGCTCATCTGTTGGGTGTACTTTCTAAGAGCTAAGATTTTCCATCAAACTGAAATTAGAGCAAAGCACCAGAAAGGAGAACAATTTTTTAAGAGTTATTGTATATTTTACCTCACACATCTATAGTGGTGTGTCTTTCTACTGAAAACTGCATGAAAACTGAAACCCAATGGTCTGTATTAACTAAGATGAGAGGTTTCTTGTTTCTTCAATTACTGTGGGATACTATGGAGTCTTCCAAGTTGGAGTGACCATTTCACACTGCAGTGAACAAGCTTCATGAGATAGGGAGTGGAAAGCTCTCATTTCACCAGTGGGAAACATCTTAACTTACATTGCAATATGTTTGTGTCTATAAGGCACTGCCATGAGAAAAGAAAATATAATTAAAGGCTGTTTAAAAAATGCAAATATAATGCTTCTTAAAATATATAGTTTACCACTATAATGGTAGAAGATTGTTTTATTGGATAATGATAATACCTTATAAGGCACCTTATAAAGATAAACTATTATCAAGATACATTGGAAACTTTTGGATTCTTTTTTCTAAACCTATATGCTTGGAATACTCATTGCTCTGCTGTCAGAATTATTAGAGCAAGAATTATTTCTGAACATACAAGGCCCTGTTGTTCAAAAACAAAATTGTTCTGTGAGCATTTCATCTTCTCTGCTGCAGTGAATCGGGTGGCAGCAGCCTGTATGGTCTGTCTATGAGTATTAATTCCAACAGAGGGCAAATAGAATTTGCTGAGTTGTTGGCTTGTCCACTACAAAGCAGTAACATGATTGTGCTACTGTTTTTGATTTCCTGCTATCTTATTTTGGTTTTGTTCTTTTGACTCTCCTTTGGATTTTTGTTTTTGTCTTGTTTATAGATTCGGCCTGCCATTGGCCAGATTTATGTCTCTGGACCTCTGCTTCTTTAGATCCTTCTGCAGTGAAAATCCAACCACCTGCTTGTTTTGTTTACAAAACTACATTCTTATGGGATCACTGCAGTTCAAGAAAAAACTAATAGTACTGGCAACTGTGTAAGCCATGAACATAAAATATTTTTTAGAAGGCACTGTTTAGTTATCTGATTCTTATTGTTGTTATTAATAATAATAGTATTTAACTTTACACAAATCATCATGTGCCCCACTAGATGATACCAAATAGTCATAGTAAAATCCTGCATAATCTATTTTAGGAGATTTGTAAGTGATGTATATTGGCTCTGGCACCACCCTACCAGAACTCTGAGGCACAATTTGTTTGGTGCAGTTAAAATATTTTTCTACCTAACTTTTAATTTCTACTTAAGGTTCACAATCAGAACCGTTCAACCATGGGTCTAGCAATATCTATCTAAATATCAATATTTAATTTATGTTTTAATATATTGCATTGAATAGAATGGATATATTTAGGTTTTATACTGCCCATGTCTTAATTACAATTCTTACAAACCTTTTGTTTTGGCATTTCTCTCCTTCTCAAGGATACTTCCCTCTTGAATGTTGTTAAATCCTTTAATATATATGAAGGTTTCTACTATATGACCCCATCTCCTCTAAGATACACATGTTAAGGTCATGGAGTCTCTCCCATGTTTTGCCTTTTGCATTTACACATCTCTGTGCTTGTAGAGACACTCTTCCATTACACTGCATAGGTCTGCTGCACCCTTATAATGTGCTCTCCTAGGCTTGGGCCTTGTGGGCCAAGTCATAAACACACCATAGTTGAATGGGATTGATTTTTCATTTACCAATAAAAAGATAAATCCCACCTATGAATGACTGCAATGAAACCAGATTGGCAGGGATATATGTTATGCACTGTCTGCTTGTTACTTACCTTAATTGTATGGTTTTGTTAGGAAATTAAATATTTTTTCTAAAGCCAAAATATATATTGCCTGTACATACATAACAATATACATTTAAAGAGAAACCCGTCATCTCACAAAAAACTTGGCTTGTGTTAAAAATTGCCAGTTAGGGGATATGTAAAGAACCACTAATTTCCTTTTCCCTTAAGTAAACATTTATTGTCCACTATAATGCTTCCCACTTGTTGATTTTCTTTCAGTACATATATCTTGAAACATAGCTGTGGCCTCACTCTTCAAACTTCCCATGTTACTGATGTGAATACTATTAGAAACAACACTATGTAGATATTAAGTTGATCCATAGCCTAACACTCTCCTTCTTCCATGAATAGTCTACTGTTTACATAATTTCCACCCAAACAGGAACACCAATGGTTTCTTGGAGCTGTAGTTGATCTACAGCGTTGGTTGTCATGTTCTCTTCCTCACCTTGGAACTAATATTAATAATAATACCATATAGAGTTATTCTCCTATTTGGACTCAAAGCTCTTTACAGTACTTCCCAGATATTGTGTTACCTAAAGTATTAGGTAAATAGATAAGTCTTAAGATGTCTAATGATTGAGATTCCCTAATTGACACAGGGAGAGAGTTCCACACAACTAGAGCTGCATGACTAAAAGCTCTAGCCCCAAATGATGCTAAGTGAATCCCAAGTACATTTAGCTTTGATGCATTTGCTAAATGAAGCACGAGTAGGGAGCCAAGAGTTTTTTTCAGATAGAGCAGTCCCACGAGCAGACAACAGTCCGGGATTTTAATCCCTCTGCATGAGTCCAGATGAACAATCTGAAACTGACTAACCCGGTTGTGTCAAAGCAGAGAGAACCTGAATGCATATATATATTGAAATACTGGTCTGTTAACAGTCTCCATGGGATCAAACTGCTCACTGATTTAGAGCTTTGAAGATAACCAAGCCAACCTTGAAATAAACTCTCCATTTGACAGGCAGTCAGTGCAGAGAATGAAGAACGGGTGTCATGTGACTGGTGCATGTCTTGCCACAGCATTCTGCACCACCTGAAGGTCGTGGAATTGTTTATCAGAAACTAAAAGAAATGGAGCTTTGCAGAAGTCGTTGGATAATCACAAATGCATTGACCAGTGCAAACAGATCCTCTGAGCGAATTAAGTGCTTATTCCTTGCTAGATTATTTAGGTGCAAGAAAGAGATCTTCATGGCAGACAATACTTAATGTTTAAACAATAATCCACAATCATGTTTGACACCAACATTTCACACCTTTTTCTGGTTAATGTGATTTACCGTAATAATCTATATTCTAGGCTAGTAACCTGATCCTGCTTACATTTTTAATGTTATCAGATGGTGTCCTCGCATCATGAGTTCGTCTGTCTTATTAACTTTTAATGTCAGCATTTTGGCACTCCGAATATCTGAAGATCTGATTTTTTTTTTCTAATATTATTATTATTGGAATTTTTACATTGAATTACGTTACAGTACCATAACATAATATCATAAACTTATACAGTGTAATCCACAGTAATGTTAGTTAAAGAATGTGGTAAACATTAAGATTACATTGGAAACATTATTTAAACATTGTTTTTTTGGCTTGCTGGCTGATTCATGGGTTAAATCCACCTGGTTAGAAAGCATTCCTCTCCCGAGCACAAGATTCCCTGGGGGTAAGACTACCTGGTTAGCGAGTAGTCCCCTCTCCCAGCCTACCTCATCAGGTCATAGTTCATTCAGGACTGATCCAGCGGAGTGGGGTAAGTCAGGACAACACAACACCATACTACACACATGGCGGATAGTTTAATAATTTAGACCTTGTTTTCCTGACACATAATGTCAAGGCATTTAACTCCCCATTTAAACGTCGCAAGGCCTTTCTCTCTTATAAAGATAGTAACCCTTCTGTCATATTCATGCCGGAGACTCATTTTGTCCACAACAACCATCCAAACTTCCTCCACAGGAATTATCCAACAGTTTTTCTAGCCAATCAAAGAACTAAAAAAGGAGGGGCATCTATACTTCTTCACAGGAACTTCCCCTTTACATTGGAGAAAAAGCAGGTAGATCCGGCTGGTAACTTTGTAATTATCCCAGGATTAGTACAGGGCAATAGGCTAACTCTGGTTTCCATTTACGCCCCAACAACAAACCCCCATCAGATTGTTCTGAATTTATTGAAGAATCTAGATAAGCCGGAGCTGGGAAAAGTAATAATAGGGGGGGACCTGAACTTAGTGTTGGACCCGGTTCAAGATAGGACAGGGAAGGGGGGCCAAGAGAGGTTCTCTAGAAAGCTAAGGGAAATCAAGCTGCTACTTCTTAAACTAAACTTGACAGATATCTGGAGGGAAACACACCCTAGGCATAAGGAATATTCAATTTTTTTCCCAATTACACAAAACCTATTCCAGGATAGACTACATCTTAGTAGATTCCTCCCTGATAGACCAGGTGAAGAAATCAGAGAGTATACCCTGTACATGGTCAGACCATGCTTCTGTTAAGCTTGACTTGGTATGGGACACAGGGGGGAGGCCTGTATTTTCATGGAGACTTAACGAACGAATCTTAGCTAACCCAGCAGTCAAAGACCAAATTTCCCAAGATCTGGATCTCTTTTTTCAGGTTAACCTTTCCCCAGAGGTAAGGGCAAGCATTGTGTGGGCTACTCACAAGGCATACATTAGGGGATCCCTTATTAAAATTACTTCCCATCACAAGAAACAAAGAAAAGCCAGGAAAATGGATCTCCTAGCAAAACTGAAAAAACTTGAAAAACTAAATCAATCCAACCCAGACAGCACAAAAAGACAGGCAATAGAAAAGGTTAGGACAGAACTAGACGCTCTCCTATCGGATCATACTGAGAAAGCCCTAAGGTGGACTCAGCAAAAGTTTTTTGACAAAGCAAATAAACCGGGCCCATTTCTAGCCAGAAAGCTCCAATCGAAAATTGCACAGAATAAAATCCATCAATTAAAGAAACCGGAGGGAGAGGTCACAGCTAATCCAAGTAAAATTCAGTCCATTTTCACCAATTTTTTCATTTCCCTTTATGAAGGCTCAAAAACTCCTAACCTAAATGAGATGCAGGCATTCCTCAACTCAAGTGATCTCCCCACCATAACGGGGGAAGAGTTGGGCTCCCTTAATGCTTCAATAACACTAGACGAGGTACGCAAAATGATTCAAAAACTCAAATCTGGTAAATCCCCGGGGCCGGATGGGTTTACCAATAGTTACTACAAAACATTTATAGAAACCCTTGACCCGCACCTGGTTACGCTCTTTAACAACATTCTGACAGGAGAGCAAATGCCTACAGAGCTTAATGCTGCTGAGATTGTACTATTTCCCAAGGAAGTAGGGGACCCCCTAGAAATGAAAAATTATAGGCCAATTTCACTTCTTAACTGTGATATGAAAATTCTCTCCAAAATTATGTCAGATAGACTGGCTTGTATCCTGCCAAGACTGGTCCATAATGACCAAGTAGGCTTCGTGGCTCACAGACAAGCAGGGGATAATATTAGGAAGGTCCTTAATCTCATACATACAACCAAAACCTCCAATCAGCGTGCCTTATGGCCTTTGATATAGAAAAGGCCTTTGACTCCCTGGAATGGCCATATCTATTCGCGACTCTAGGTAAATTTGGTATCAGTGGTCAATTTATTAATTTGTTGAAATCTTTCTATAACTCCCCTTCGGCCAAACTGAAGCTCCCGGGTCCTGCGATACCGAGTATAAGAATTGGGAGGGGCACTAGACAAGGATGCCCGCTATCGCCTCTGCTCTTCGCATTGGCCATGGAGCCTCTGGCCCAGGGGATCAGGGCCAATTCAGGGATTACCGGCATAGAGGTAGGACACCATCATTTTAAAATATGTCTGTTTGCAGATGATCTGCTTTGTGTGGTGTCCAACCCAACTCACTTGGTTCCGGAGCTCATTAAAACTTTAGAAAAATGTGGTCAGCTTTCGGGCTTAAAATTAAATTTAGAGAAGACAGAGACACTAGCTATTGATTTGCCTGCTGCAGAAAAAAATAGGCTACAGGAACGATACAAATTCAATTGGGACATTAAATATATAAACTACCTTGGTATTAGGTTAACTGCAAATTTTAATGACCTATATAATGCTAACTATTCAATTTTACTAAAAACCTTAATTACAGACTTGGGTAGATGGACGAAATTTTGCCTTTCATGGGTAGGGAGAATTAATACTATAAAAATGAACATTTTGCCCAGACTCCTTTACCTTTTTAGAACTCTACCTATTCCAGTAAAAAAATTAAGATATATCTAATTTTCAAAGGCAAATTATGTATCTACACAAATTAGATGGATGACTATCCTGTCCAAATATTAAACTCTATTACAAGGCCGCTCCACTATTCTTTTTGCCAATTGCCCACTCTGCGACCCACCAACCAGCGTGAATTTATATAGAAAACCAATCAATGTGGCCGTTGACCTGGGACACGATTATGTGGCTTCCTGATATGCCCCCCAAAATTAGAAACTCACCTAATCCAATGGTAAAGCACACGCTAACATGTTGGAACTGGGCCCGTAAGCACACAAAAATCTTCCCAAAGCTATCTTTAATGACCTCGCTCCTTAATCACCCGCAGATGCCAATAAGCTTGAACCTGATCTCCCAACATTGGTGGAAGAATGAAAAACTAGATAGGCTGGGAGAGTGGTTAGTTAGTGGTCAAATCCTCTCCTTCGAAAACTTAAGGGACACTACAACTTCTGCAGATTTAAACATTTTATACACTCCTTATTAAAGAACCACACAGTGCCGGAGATGAACTGGCTGTCTAAAATCTGTCAAGTGGCCCCACTAACAAAGGGTATTCTAGGGATGCTTTATAAAACGTTTAATGCCCAACCAGAAGGACTCAAGGTAAAACACATGGTTGACTGGGAAACCGATATGAATACGAACTGGGACCTAGGCAAATGGCGGGTGGTATGGTGCAACATTTACAGGGGCTCCCTCAACTACAGCATTCTTGAGACCTCCATTAAGGTGCTCCACAGGGTGTACATTACCCCAGAGAAGCTTGCAAAATGGAAAAAGTCAGAAAGCCACTTGTGTTTCAGGGGGTGCCAAGCAACAGGGACATTTACCCACATATGGTGGACATGCCCCCAGGTAGTAAAAGTCTCGGATGCAATTTCGAAGTTGGCCTCGGACTTGTTCCACGCCCCAGTGGACAGGACTATAGACAACATGCTGCTGGGGATTCCCAATAGCACTCTGTCACCATCCCAAAATAGGCTGCTTCAATATATAACTTTGGCCGCTAAGAGACATATTGCCAAATCCTGGAAATGTAGCAACCTAAATTTTCTGATGGTTAAACAAAAGATTAACTATATAGCAATCAATGAAAGAATTACCCACCTATTGTCTGACTCAGTGGACAAATACAGGAAAATTTGGGACCCTTGGGTAGTACATATAGGCATAGACCTAGTGAGTTAGAGATAGCGGTTGGTATTTATCTGGGTAGGGGAGGGGAACAGGGAAAGTCATGGGGACTAATTCACTACAATAGTTAGTTGTTTATTTGGAAGGAATAGGAAGGGGGGGACAGGGTTGGCCAGCAAGCCGGTTTAGTTATACCTAAAGCAGCCTAATCTCCATCCTGACGTCAACAACATTAATGAATCAGAGTTTTCTGTAAATAGATATAAATAAATATGACTGTAATGGGTGTCATGGACTTATGTTGAACATTCTGGCCTGCGTGCTGGGGTCAAATCTGTGAAATGTGACAATAAAACTTATTGTTTAAAAAAAAAAAGATTACATTGGAAAAAGAGAAAAATATATAGTGGGCCCTTTCGGTGTTTACAAACAGCTTGAGCAGAGGAGTTATTCTCCATGAGAGCTTTATATCAGTATCTTAAAAGGTGGCAAATAAATAGATCCATAAATAAGAGAACACTGTAAATTAATCTTGCCGTAGGTAAGTATTTGATCTCTTGGCAGCCTCACCTTAGCTAGTTTGTATCATAGAGATGATATTAAAGAGTTTGGTTTGCACAGTTTCCTATATTTGACGTGAAGCCATCCATGCTGCATGAGTTGTGGTGGAGCATTGTCTAATAAAGTGATAAGGTTTGAAACAGAACAAAATAGAAACAAAAGTAAACATAAACAAAACTATTCATAAACATAAACATGTGACCTTAACTTTTTTTGTATTATCTTGAGATGTTCTAAGAACCTCAATAGGGTACATTGCTTGTGTATAATTTGCTTATGTCACTCTCACACTTTAGCACCGATAATTTGCTTATTTAAGAGAATTGTGATTATCTTTGTGTTATAACAACATATTCTATGGAATGTATAAGTGGCTACGGCACATTTTCAGGGATAGAGTCTACATAGGGCTGCTATTTCTTCCAATAGAATATTGTGGTATAACCAAATAGGCTCCAGCTCTGTATTGAAAAGCAAATGAGAAAAAAGCCCCCCTGTCTTGTCCCAAAGTTTATTTCTTTTGCTTCAGCCATGCCATCATTTGCCACCACACATGAAGAAGATGTTTGTACATACCTTGGATTGTTTGGTAAAGGGGCCATGCATTTAACAGTTGAAAACTTTTTCCACATCTGGGCTAAGCACCAAAGGCCAGTGAGACCGGGGAAGAGCATCATATGGTGCTCTCTAATTTAAAAAGTGTCAGTTTTATTATTGTTTAGCTATTTCCTCTAATGAAATGGATGCATTTAATTTAAGATTTATAGAGCTTCAATGAAAATGGAAATAGTAATATTTTCCCTGAATCAATTCTAGTTATTTTTATCAAATTATTATAAGAAGTTATGGAATAATTCCAAAATCTTTGCTTAAATTTTTCCTTTAATGTGAATTTATCGAAGAATTGTTCTGTTTGTGAAAAGCCTTTAAAAGAATCAATTTTGTTTGAACTTTGGAGACATAAGATTTTTGGCCTCCATCCGCATTTTGCTCTGGGTGACCCACCTGTGGGCTCTTCCCACTCAGATCAGTACTAAGTTTTCATGCAGTCCCAGAAGTTTTGCCAGTTCATATGTTACAAAGGAGAAAATTGCATCACCAGCAACTGTCTTGCAGACTCCAACCAGACTCAGATTATTGTGCCTTGTTCGATTTTTTAAGTCTTCAACTTTAAGACGTGATCTTCTCTGACTGTTGTTCCATGAAGGGTCTTGCATTGCAAGACTTGATTTTTTGCCACTGCTTGGTTCTCTCTAAACGCTGTCATTTTGTTCCATGTCTAAGCTCCAGACACAGGTCATATCCTTTTATAAAATTGGCAAATATTCTAGGAGCATGTAGAGCTCACTAAGGGCCTCATTCTATTAGCGGCCGCAGCCGTTGCGGGGCCGCTAGGACCGGCCGCAAGCTATTCTGCTATTCTATTCCCTTACGGCCGGAGGCTCCGGCAGGCTTGCGGCCGGTGCCTTGCTATCTCTTGCGGCCGCTCGCGCCAGAGGAAAGCCTTTGATCTAAAACGGCCGCAAGAGTTTCGGCCGTAAGAAATTCCTATTTGCAATTCAATTGCTCCGGGAAACCTCTCTGCAAGGCTAAAAACGAGCCGCTGCTTACTTGCAGGAAAGAGGTCTCGCTAGCACCAATTAAGCACATAAAATAGCTCAAATAAAGCCATCCTGCACTTTGAGAAGACTATAAAGGGATTTTAGGTGTTAGAAAAAATAGCACATAATTATCCTATACTCAAATCCGTAAAATATTTTATTTTTAATATCCGTAAAATATCCATGTAAAAAGTCCAGAGTGCTTGGAGCACCTCAGACATGCCCACGCCGCAGCCGGAAAATAAACAGTTAATTTGAACTCGGGTTTGGGCTGATGTGCAAGCTTGAGAGTGGGTTTCTTTTAATCCTCATGTCCCCCAATATGATCCCTAGCATTTACAGAGCTGTACAGTGCAGGCTTGAATTTATTTTTGAGTTTTTATATTTCACAGCTTACGGCCGGTTCCAAGATATGCGGCCGGCCGTAAAAGGAGATCCTTGCGGGGCCGTATAATAGAATCGCGAGTTAACTGAACCCCTGCAAGGAATCGCAGCCTTACGGCCGATTTACGGCCGCTAATAGAATGAGGCCCTAAGGGAGTGTCTCTTTAGTCCAAATTCATTTAAATTTACTTGAATTTCAGAATAAACAACATAAAAATAAAAATAGATTACTTTTTGTGCTTCATTATTTTCAATAAATATGAAAAATATATAATTACTAATATATGATTATGTTATAATGATAAATAATATAGTTCAAATTCTGAAATGGTACCTTTTTATACTTTAATTTTGAAGTTATACTACAAACAATATGTTTTTTTTAACCGTAGACATAACTTGGTTTCTTTTGTCTGAGGTTGCCAATTAATTGTCACAATGGTCGGATTGGCTCTTTACCATAATACCCAGAAATGTATGTAAATGAGTGTTATGCTGATTGGTAGGTGACATTTTCAAACACCTTCAAGTGTAGCACTTATCACTATAGGGCATTTTTATAATACACAACTCTCTTGTTGGTGTTCATAGATCTACATGGCATGTAGCTCTTGTCATGTTTTCATCTACATCATTCAAGAACATATTTTAGTCTACTGGAAACTATGACTGTACCACAAGGCATTATTAGAGTTAAAAACAATCTTTCTAAAAAAAAAAAAAACGAAAGAAAGGCTTATATTAGATAACTATTTGTCTTTCGTCCTTATATTATTCTTCATCCACAGTTTCCATGTAACTTTAAGGATATATCCAGGTTACACTCAAGCCGGTCAATTTAAAAGAGACACCTATTAAGTTACATCAACCCAAGAGAAGATTATTCTTAAATCATGATATCACAAATACCTAAAGTATTATAATACTTGTCATAGTCAAATACATTTGTGGCTATTTTAGTTAAACATTGGTAATATTAGATAATACTATAAACTAATATGAATTATAGGCAGACACACACATAAACAACTAGCTCAAATCATCAAATGAAAACAATAGATCTACATTCCAGCTGTATATAAATGATCCCATTTTCAACGTGAGAATTTGTACATGTATAAAAGCTCAAACAAACAGATATATTATTCCATTAAAGTAATTTAAGGACACGAGCATTTAGATAAACTTCTATAAAATTAAAAGAAAACCTTGTACTGAAGTGAAAAAAACAGATCTATAAATGAGTGATTCTAAATAAAAGCTGGTTGCCACTTAACAGCTCACTTATGCAAATTGTTGTCGCGCACAAAGTATAGCCCAAAATATAAACCTGATGAAGGTTGTGTTATTTTTGAACAACTTTTAAGGATAAAAAGGTTGATGAATAACAAAAACAAACAGCACAGTAGGTTTTATGACAATCACCTTCAGGGATTAAATAAATGTAGTCACTTATTCCATGTGCTCAATCTGTATTCAGGGTATAGTCAGGGCCGGATTTACATCTCTAGAGCACCTAGGCAGAAAATCCCAAGCCGCCCCTATATTGGGAGAGAGTACACACGCTCCCAACGCCATTGATACCCCCCATTGGCATTCACTTGCAACAAGCCCTAGAGCATGGTTCTATTCACCCTTCCATTACATTCTCATTTTACCCCATGGCACAATTGCAAATTTATGAGCAACACAATATTTTGTGAGTGCTGGATATTTAAAGAATAAAATGCAATAGTGTCAAGGAAAGCTTTCCTAACAGATACTGGACAAAACTTGCTGTATATACTCAAGTATAAGCCAAGTTTTTCAGCCCTTTTTTTTAAGGCTGGAAAGGGCCCCCTCGGCTTATAATCGAGTTGCCCGTGTCTCTCCACCCCTGTGTCTCTCTTTCCCCCTGTGTCTCTCTTTCCCCCATGTCTCTTTCTCCCCCCCCCCCCATGTCTCTCGGCTTATACTCGGGTCGGCTTATACTCAAGTACATACGGTAAGTTCTTTGCTGCATTAATATATTTATGGCCCACAGTTTCATGATCCTCAATAATAATTCCAGGTATGGAGAACTCCCACATTGTAAAAATACAGGTGCCAGATACTGCACTTTCTCATTCAACAGCAGTATGGATGGAATACAGTATATGAGTCCTAAGAAATTTATATATATATTAGGGGTACATAAATTACATGAACCAAGGGGCCATGGTTCCTAAAATGTTATTTCTGCCAGGTGTAGTAAGTTTTAGTTTATAATTATACTTTAATTATATCTATGAATATATATATATATATATATATATATATAGTTATGAGCGAGGGATGCAGTTTGCTCCGCAAATGCGGACCCTCGCAAAGGGGCCGCATTTGCGGAAGGTGGAGGCTCCAACGTCGGCTGCGTTTGTCCGCAAATGCGGCCCCTCGCGGAGGTGGAGGCTCAAAGGCGCCTCACACGCGGTTAAAAACACACGCATGACTTAGAAAAAAAAAAACTACCAACCTTAACGTAACAAACACCCACACGGAAGAAAAATGGCGGAACCGCGCGCACCTAAAAACAGTCAAAACACACCAAATACTCACAAAATATACATAAAAAGCTTACCCATAGCAAGGGGGGCACCCAGGATCTCTGAAAGTGAAGTTACACCTCCATTTAAGTCCAATCTCCCGAGTTCAGACACACGAAAATCCACTAAGCGAGAGAAAAAATGGCCACCGAAAAAAACGAAAACGAGGCTCAAAGCCCAGCCACGTACAACTTACCCAAGAAGGGATCCGAGATAAGCTCGGAAACCCGCATTAACCCCACGGAATCCGATATAAGCTCGGAGACCTGCATTAACCCATTAACCATCGCAGTGGGGGTGCCGATCGCACGCGATCGGGGACCCCTGCTGCAATGAAAATTCTAAATTCCCGTGTTACAGGTCCTTAAAGGACCCGTTATAAAAGAAAACAAATATACACTATCACTCTTTTTTTTTATAAGTGGACTTACCTTACAAGTAAAGGCTGATAAACTGCAGAGTGCACTAATTGTGCCCAGGTGAGAGGGGTGTGGCTTGACTGTTAAACTAGGGAAAAATATTTGTGAGCTGGTTTGGGGCCTGTTTACAAGTGGATTTACCTTACAAGTAAAGGCTGATAAATTGCAGAGTGCACTAATTGTGCCCAGGTGAGAAGGCAGAAGTTAATATAAACAGAAGGGAAACTTCTGACCTTGAAAACATTTTCAGTATCAAGTGCAATTCTAGTAAAAGCCTAGGGGCCTCATTCTATTATCGGCCGTAGGAGATGCGGGGCCGCAAGGACCGGCCGCAAGCTATTCTGCTATTCTATTCCCCTCCGGCCGGGGACTCCGGCAGGCTTGCGGCTGGCGCCTTGCTATCCCTTGCGGCCCCTTGCGCCGGAGGAAAGCCTTTGATCTAAAACGGCCACAAGAGTTTCGGCCGCAAGAAAATCCCGGTTGCTATTCAATTGCTCCCGGAACCCTCTCTGCAAGGCTAAAACCGAGCCGCAGCTTACTTGCAGGAAAAAGGTCCCGCTAGCATCAATTAAGCACATTATAAAGCCGAAATAAAGCCATCCTGCACTCTTATGAGACTATAAAGTGATTGTAGGTGTTAGCAAAAATAGCACAACATTCCCCTACACTCAAATTCGTAAATAAATTATTTTTAAATTTATGTCAAAAATCCATGTAAAAAGTCCCGAGGGCTTGGAGCACCTCAGACCCGCCCACGCTGCGGCCGGAAAATAAACAGTTAATGTAAACTCGGATTTGGGCTGATGTGCAAGCTTGAGAGGGGGTTGCTATTAATCCTCATGTCCCCCAATATGATCCCTAGCATTTACAGAGCTGTACAGTGCCGTCTTGAATTTATTTTTGCGTTTAAAGTTTTCTGAGCTTACGGTCGGTTGCAAGATATATGGCCGGCCGTAAGGGGAGATCCTTGAATCGCAGCCTTGCGGCCGTTTTACGGCCGATAATAGAATGAGGCCCTAGGAGTTTAAATAAAAGGAGGGACTTCAAAGAAAAGGGAGGGCAGATTTATAGTGCAAAGGAGGAAAACTTTATATAAATATATCATTTTATATTCTTTATTTTTTCCACTGAAATTTTGTAGACAATAATAATAATTATGAGTCAGTCCAGTGGCAACCTTATTCAGTGTACATCCTGTCATATGTATGCAATACTGGAACAGATGATCCAGGGTCCATACCTCTGTGACAGGTGTGAGCATGTTGCCTCTCTGGAAGCTCAAATTGGAGATCTGGAGAGGAGAATTGCAGCACTTAGTGATATTGCTCCACTGGAAAGGGGGTTGGTGCTCACTGAGCACAGTTTAGCTGGGCCTAGCATGGAGAGTGGAGCTGGGGCTAGTGAGGATGTCCAGGGAGGCAGCTGGGTTACAGTTACAAGGGGAAGCAGGGGGAACAGGAGGAGGCAGGCCAGTTCTGAGTTGGCAAACACCAACAGATTTGCCGGATTGAGTGAAACTGTTGGGGATGTCCATTCAGGAATGGCAATGCCAGATAGAGCTGTTCCCTCTAACAGCCGGGCGAACAGCTCTACTGGAGGAGAGGGAGGGCAGAATAGGCAGAACAACAGACAGGTTTTGGTTGTAGGGGACTCTATTATTAGGAAGGTAGACAGGGTGATTTGTCACCCAGATCCCAGCAATCGAACAGTTTGCTGTCTCCCGGGTGCTCGGGTTCATCATGTTGTGGATCGGGTAGACAAATTATTGGAAGGGGCTGGAAATGAACCGGCGGTCTTGGTACATATTGGTACCAATGACAAAGTTAGTGGAAGATGGAGTGTCCTAAAGAATGATTTTAGAGAACTAGGTAATAAGCTGAAGGCAAGGACCTCCAAGGTAGTATTTTTTGAGATACTACCAGTGCCACGTGCTAGCCCAGGGAGGCAGAAGGAGATAAGGGAGGTTAATGCGTGGCTAAAGATGTGGTGCACTAAGGAGGGGTTTGGCTTTTTAGAGCACTGGGCTGACTTCTCACTTCGGTACAATCTCTACAGTAGGGATGGATTGCACCTTAATGATGAGGGAGCTTTTGTACTAGGGGATAGGATGGTAGAAAGGATGGAGGAGTTTTTAAACTAGTAGGTGGGGGGGAGGGACTAGATATAAGTAATGGGGTAGAAAGTGCAGAGGGTATAAGGAATGAATTAACAACTCATAGGGGAGGAGAATGGGGGAGGGGTAGTATAGTCAATAGGGAGGTAGTACTAAGTAATTCAAGTACAGTGGCAGGCACTTCAGAACTACAGAAATAACATAAGGTGTATGCTTGCTAATGCCAGAAGCTTGCCAGGAAAAATGGGAGAGTTAGAATTATTAGCAATTAATGAAAAATGGGATTTAATAGGCATTACCGAAACGTGGTGGGATGAATCTCATGACTGGACTGTTAATCTGGATGGTTATAACCTATTTAGGAAAGATAGAGGCAATGGTAAACGAGGAGGAGGGATTTGTCTGTATGTTAAGCCTGAATTTAAGGCTATAGGCAGAGAAGATATTTATGGTGGACCTAGTGATAAAGTTGAATGTTTGTGGGTAGAGTTAAATAGCAGAGCAGCAAATTCCAAAAGAATATTAGTAGGAGTATGCTATAAACCCCCAAATATAGCTGAAAGTGAGGAAATACAATTATTGTTACAGATTGGAAATGCAGCTAAGCACGGGCAAGTTCTAATAATGGGAGACTTTAATTACCCAAAAATAAACTGGATAAATGAGACCAGCAGTTCACCTAACGGGAGCAGGTTCTTGAGTACACTCAGGGATCATTATCTGGCCCAGGTTATACAGGAGCCTACTAGAAATGAAGCTATCTTAGATTTACTCATCACAAATAATGTTGATATAGTATCAAATGTTGAAATAGGGCAACCTTTGGGAAACAGTGATCACAACACAGTCTCATTTGAGATTGAATAAAAAAAACAACATTTTAAGGGGCCAACAAAAACTCTTAATTTTAAAAGGGCAGATTTTAACGGTATCAGGGCAGCAATACAAAGTATAGACTGGGACAGAGAACTGATAAAAACACTGAACATAAATGGACAACATTTAAATCCTTACTAAATTTACATACACATCGGCATATACCGTGTGGGAATAAAAGTAAAAGGAGTAAATCACAACCCATGTGGCTTAACAATGATTTAAAGATCAAGATACATAGTAAAAAACAGTCATTTAAATTATACAAACAAGAGGGGACAGAGACTGCTTTAAGGGAATACAAGGAAATCAATAAGGCTTGCAAAAGCGCGATTAGACTGGCTAAAATAGAAAAAGAAAAATGTATTGCAAAAGAGAGTAAGACTAACCCTAAAATATTTTTTAAGTATATTAATGGGAAGAAGGTGAGGAAGGAAGCTATAGGAACATTAGAATGTGAAACAGGCTGTCTGAAAATTAGTGACCAGGAAAAGGCAGATGAGCTAAATCGGTTCTTTTCTTCGGTATACACAAGGGAGGTACAAGTGGTTGGGACACGGCAACATAATGGGGCTACACTACCTTTGCCAAATAATTGGTTAACACAAGAAGTAATCCAAAAGAGGTTGGAAAAAATAAAAAATAAAAGCCCCGGGTCCTGATGAAATACATCCAAGGGTACTAAGGGAACTGGGTTCTGTAATAGCCAAACCATTATATTTAATTTTTCAAGATTCACTCAACACAGGATCTCTACCAGATGACTGGAGAAAAGCTGATGTGATACCTATATTTTAAAAGGGGCAAGAGCAAATTAAGGGGAATTATAGACCAGTGAGCCTCACTTCTGTAGTGGGGAAGCTTTTAGAAGGGTTAATAAGGGATAATATACAAGAATATGTCTATTTGAACAGGATTATAAGCAGGAGTCAATATGGATTTATGAGGGATAGGTCATGTCAAACAAATCTAATTAGTTTCTATGAGGAGGTTAGTAGGAACCTGGATCAAGGCTACTCAGTGGATGTAGTCTTTTTGGATATTGCAAAGGCTTTTGATACAGTGCCACATGGGAGATTATTGGGCAAACTAAGGGATACAGGAATTGCTGTAAATATCTGCTCATGGATTGAGAGCTGGCTAAAAGACAGGAAGCAAAGGGTTGTTGTAAATGGAACATACTTCGATTGGACTAATGTGTTAAGTGGGGTTCCTCAGGGTTCAGTATTAGGTCCTCTCCTTTTTAACATATTTATTAATGACTTAGAGGTAGGATTGGAGTGTGGGGTCTCCATTTTCGCTGATGACACAAAGTTGTGCAAGGTAATTAAATCAGTTAATGATGTGCTTTCCCTCCAAGGGGATTTACATAAAATTGAGGAATGGGCATCTAAATGGCAGATGAGATTTAATACGAATAAATGTAAAGTTATGCATCTGAGAAGGAAAAATAGCCATGCAATTTATAATCTTAATGGAGCAAATCTAGGTGTATCAGATATTGAAAGGGATTTGGGAGTGCTTGTGGACAACCACCTAGGTAACAGTGCTCAAAGCCAAGCAGCAGCTGCAAAGGCAAATAAAATATTAGCATGTATTAAAAAGGGTATAGAAGGCAGGGAAGCAAATATAATTCTGCCACTATACAAATCTCTAGTACGCCCTCATTTGGAATATGGAGTACAATTTTGGGCACCACTTCATAAAACGGACATTTTAGAACTGGAAAAGGTACAGAGAAGGGCAACAAAACTAATAAGGGGAATGGAGGGGCTAAGTTATGAAGAAAGACTAACCAAATTAAACTTATTTTCTCTAGAAAAAAGGCGTCTAAGAGGAGATATGATTACCTTATATAAATACATCCAGGGTCAGTATAAATATTTGACAGGGGAGCTTTTTGTGCCAAGAGGTTTTCAACTGACAAGAGGACATCCCTTGAGGTTAGAAGTAAAAATATTCCACCTCAAAGAAAGAAAAGGGTTCTTCACAGTAAGGGTGGTTAATCTGTGGAATTCTCTACCAGAGGAGGTGGTGACAGCGGATTCGATAGATAACTTTAAAAGGGGACTAGATTTATTTCTAATTAAGAAGGGAATTCAGGGTTATCATGGATAATTAGAGAGACAGTATTGATCCAAATTGTTTACATTTCCCTTTGAGACAATTGGCTAAGTCTCGCTTGTGTTTTTTTTTTTTTTTTTCTATTTGCCTTCCTCTGGACTAATTAATAATTAAAAAAAAATAAACATTAAATAATTAATTAATAATTAATTACCAACTAATAAATTAATAGTTAATCTGCATATTGCAGATCAGAGGAGATCTTAAAAGGTTGAACTTGATGGACTGAAAGTCTTTTTTCAACCTTAAATACTATGTAACTATGTAACTCTTTCACTCATGGGGATCAATACAGACCCCCATAAGCACTTAATTAACCCCCTCACTCATGGGGGTCAATTCAGACCCCCATAAACCCCTAATTAACCCTGTCACTCATCGGTGTCAATATAGACCCCCATATGCCCTTCATTAACCCTGTCACTCATGGGGGTCAATACAGACCCCCATGAGCACTTCAATATCCCCCTCACTCATGGGAGTCAATATAGACCCCCATAAGCCCTTCATTAACCCTGTCAATCATGGGGGTCAATACAGACCCCCATAAACCCCTAATTAACCCTGTCATTCATGGGGGTCAATATAGACCCCCATAAGCCCTTCATTAATCCTGTCACTCATGGGGGTCAATATAGACCCCCATAAGCCCTTTATTAACCCTGTCATTCATGGGGGTCAATACAGGCCCCCATAAGCACTTCATTAACCATGTCACTCATGGGGGTCAATACAGACCACCATAAGCACTTCATTAACCCTGTCACTCATGGGGGTCAATACAGGCCCCCATAAGCACTTCATTAACCCTGTCACTCATGGGGGTCAATACAGACCCCCATAAGCCCTTCATTAGCCCTGTCACTCATGGGGGTCAATATAGACCCCCATAAGCCCTTAATTAACCCTGTCACTCATAAGGGTCAATATAGACCCCCATAAGCCCTTCATTAACCCTGTCACTCTTGGGGGTCAATATAGACCCACATAAGCCCTTCATTAACCCTGTCACTCATGGGGGTCAATACAGACCACCATAAGCCCTTCATTAACCCTGTCATTCATGAGGGTCAATATAGACCCCCATAAGCCCTTCATTAACACTGTATTTCATGGGGGTCAATACAGACACCCATAAGCACTTAATTAACTGCCTCAGTCATGGGGGTCAATACAGACCCCCATAAACCCTTAATTAACCCCGTCACTCATGCGGGTCAATACAGCCCCCATAAGACCTTAATTAAGCCCCCCACTCATGGGGGTCAATAAAGACCCTCATAAGCCTCTATTTAACCCCATCAGTCCCATAAGGGTATATTAAGACCATTATGGGCCTGTTACAACCCAACATTAACCACATAAGTGCCATGACGGTCCTCAAGGACCATCATGACACTAAGTATAAACACTACACTGCACTATACCCCCCTAATAAAACATCAAATATCAACTAAACACCCTATACACTAACCTATTAACACCTACACTACCTACCTCCTAATAACCCCACCACTCTAATTACATGAAATAAAAAAAACTGTCACAAAAAAAAAAAAATCAAAAAAAAAAATTACACACCTGAAAAGGAAATACATATAATACATACAATACATACAATATAATTCATACAATACAATACAATATAATACAATACAATTAAATACAATACAATACAACCCTATCTAATATACAATACATTCTATCTATATAATATACATCCCCCAATCTATCTAAATAAATACCATAATCTAATATACATCCTATCTATCTAATATACATCACACAATCTATCTAAATAAATACCACAATTTAATATACAATACATGCTATGCTATCTATATAAAACACATACCCCTAGCTAACATACAATAAATGCTATCTATATATAAAATAATCTAATTCTAAGCTAAAATAAAATAATTAAGACCATTTTCCTTTGCAGATGTCCATTCTGATCAGCCACCTAAGGAAAAAAAATAAAAAAATTAGTGCAACACGTTTACAGTACTTAAATAAATATTCTAAACATTCTAAATATTATACTCCCCTTTACGGCATGTCCCGTCCTGATTCTTTTCTTCTTCTCCGTTGCGACAGCTGTTAAAAAAAAACATAACATTAATACATAAACAGAAAAACAAAATAAACATAATCTACATTGTACTTACCTCCCCGCGATGTCTCTGGCCTCCTCCTCCTCCTCTTCTGCCACGCCCTGTAAAAAATAAATAAATAAATAAAATACTTACATCCGCACTCACGGACATCCCCAATGCTAATGAGGCTCCCGGAGACTTTTCCGGAAGAAAATAGGCAATGGCGCCTTCTGATTGGTTGAAATCGCTGTCTATCAAATTCACCCAATCAGGAGGCGCCAATGTGTGAGCCAATCAGAAAGGGATACACCCTAAAATCCCACTCTGATTGGATAATGCACCTGTCAATCTTTATTTAAACCAATCACAAGGCGCAGATGCCTTCAGCCAATCACAATGGAATACACCCCCACAGGGTGATTGGCTGGAAGCATCTGCACATTCTGATTGGTTGCACTGACAATAGCCAATCACAATGGAATACACCCCCACGTACTGATTGGTGAAGTATTTGCGCCTTCTCATTGGCTATTGTCAATGTCAATCAGTATTACAGCCAATGGGAAGGCGCAGATGTCTTCACCAATCAGTACGTTGGGGTGTATTCCATTGTGATTGGCTATTGTCAGTGCAACCAATCATAATGTGCAGATGCTTCCAGCCAATCACCCTGTGGGGGTGTATTCCATTGTGATTGGCTGAAGGCATCTGCGCCTTGTGATTGGTTTAAATAAAGATTGACAGGTGCATTATCCAATCAGAGTGGGATTTTAGGGTGTATCCCTTTCTGATTGGCTAACACATTGGCGCCTCCTGATTGGGTGAATTTGATAGACAGCGATTTCAACCAATCAGAAGGCGCCATTAAAAGTTGGATAAACAGGTCGCTGACCCTGCCAGAAGGGGGCGCTCTGCCACAATATATATATAAATATATGTATGTTTGTGAATATTTATGTGTGTGTAGGGATGGATTGCACCTTAAAGATGAGGGAGATTTTGTACTAGGGGATAGGATGGTAGAAAGGATGGAGGAGTTTTTAAACTTGTAGGTGGGGGGGAGGGACTAGATATAAGTAATGGGGTAGAAAGTGTAGAGGGTATAAGGGATGAATTACCAACTCATAGGGGAGGAGATGGGGGGAGGGGTAGTATAGTCAATAGGGAGGTAGTACTAAGTAATTCAAGTACAGTGGCAGGCTCTTCAGAACTACAGACTCATAACATAAGGTGTATGCTTGCTAATGCTAGAAGCTTGCCCAAAAATGGGAGAATTAGAATTATTACCAATTAATGAAAAATGGGATTTAATAGGCATTACTGAAAAGCGGTGGGATGAATCTCATGACTGGACTGTTAATCTGGATGGTTATAACCTATTTAGGAAAGATAGAGGCAATGGTAAATGAGGAGGAGGGATTTGTCTGTATGTTAAGCCTGAAATTAAGCCTATAGTCAGAGAAGATATTTATGGTGGACCTAGTGATAAAGCTGAATATTTGTGGGTAGAGTTAAATAGCGGAGCAGCAAATTCCAAAAGAATATTAGTAGGAGTATGCTATAAACCCACAAATATAGCTGAAAGTAAGGAAATACAATTATTGTTGCAGATTGAAAATGCAGCTAAGCATGGTCAAGTTCTAATAATGGGAGATTTTAATTACCCTGAAATAAACTGGATAAATGAGACCAGCAGTTCATCTAAGGGGAGCAGGTTCTTGAGTACACTCAGGAATCATTATCTGCCCCAGGTTGTACCAGAGCCTACTAAAAATGAAGCTATCTTAGATTTACTCATCACAAATAATATTGATATAGTATCAAATGTTGGAATAGGGGAACCTTTGGGAAACAGTGATCACTACACAGTCTCGTTTGAGATTGAATTAAAAAAACAAAACTTTAAGGGGCCAACGAAAACTCTTAATTTTAAAAGGCAGATTTTAACGGTCTAAGGGCAGTACAAAGTATAGACTGGGACAGAGAACTGGCAGGTAAAAATACTGAACATAAATGGACAACATTTAAATCCTTACTAAATATACATACACATCGGCATATACCGTGTGGGAATAAAAGTAAAAGGAGTAAATCCCATCCAATGTGGCTTAACAATGATTTAAAGATCAAGAAAATGAAAAATTAATTTCAAAAGAGAGTAAGACTAACCCTAAAATATTTTTTAAGATATTAATGGGAAGAACGGCGAGGAAGGAAGCTATAGGAACATTACAATGTGACACAGGCCGTCTGATAATTAGTGACCAAGAAAAGGCATATGAGCTAAATAAGTTCTTTTCTTCGGTATACACAAGGGAGGTACAAGTGGTTGGGACACGGCAACATAATGGGGCTACACTACCTTTGCCAAATAATTGGTTAACACAAGAAGTAATCCAAAAGAGGTTGGAAAAAATATATGTTAATAAAGCCCCGGGTCCTGATGGAATACATCCAAGGGTACTAAGGGAACTGGGTTCTGTAATAGCCAAACCATTATATTTAATTTTTCAAGATTCACTCAACTCAGTGTCTCTACCAGATGACTGGAGAAAAGCTGATTTGATACCTATATTTAAAAAGGGAGCAAGAGCAAATCCGGGGAATTATAGACCAGTGAGCCTCACTTCTGTAGTGGGGAAGCTTTTAGAAGGGTTAATAAGGGATAATATACAAGAATATGTCTATTTGAACAGGATTATAAGTAGGAGTCAACATGGATTTATGAGGGATAGGTCATGTCAAACAAATCTAATTAGTTTCTATGAGGAGGTTAGTAGGAACCTGGATCAAGGCATTTTGCAAAGGCTTTTGATACAGTGCCACATGGGAGACTATTGGGCAAACTAAGGGATACAGGAATTGCTGTAAATATCTGCTCATGGATTGAGAGCTGGCTAAAAGACAGGAAGCAAAGGGTTGTTGTAAATGGAACATACTTCGATTGGACTGTGTTAAGTGGGGTTCCTCAGGGTTCAGTATTAGGTCCTCTCCTTTTTAACATATTTATTAATGACTTAGAGGTAGGATTGGAGTGTGGGGTCTCCATTTTCGCTGATGACACAAAGTTGTGCAAGGTAATTAAATCAGTTAATGATGTGCTTTCCCTCCAAGGGGATTTACATAAAATTGAGGAATGGGCATCTAAATGGCAGATGAGATTTAATACGAATAAATGTAAAGTTATGCATCTGAGAAGGAAAAATAGCCATGCAATTTATAATCTTAATGGAGCAAATCTAGGTGTATCAGATATTGAAAGGGATTGGGAGTGCTTGTGGACAACCACCTAGGTAACAGTGCTCAAAGCCAAGCAGCAGCTGCAAAGGCAAATAAAATATTAGCATGTATTAAAAAGGGTATAGAAGGCAGGGAAGCAAATATAATTCTGCCACTATACAAATCTCTAGTACGCCCTCATTTGGAATATGGAGTACAATTTTGGGCACCACTTCATAAAAAGGACATTTTAGAACTGGAAAAGGTACAGAGAAGGGCAACAAAACTAATAAGGGGAATGGAGGGGCTAAGTTATGAAGAAAGACTAACCAAATTAAACTTATTTTCTCTAGAAAAAAGGCGTCTAAGAGGAGATATGATTACCTTATATAAATACATCCAGGGTCAGTATAAAGATTTGACAGGGGAGCTTTTTGTGCCAAGAGGTTTTCAACTGACAAGAGGACATCCCTTGAGGTTAGAAGTAAAAATATTCCACCTCAAAGAAAGAAAAGGGTTCTTCACAGTAAGGGTGGTTAATCTGTGGAATTCTCTACCAGAGGAGGTGGTGACAGCGGATTCGATAGATAACTTTAAAAGGGGACTAGATTTATTTCTAATTAAGAAGGGAATTCAGGGTTATCATGGATAATTAGAGAGACAGTATTGATCCAAATTGTTTACATTTCCCTTTGAGACAATTGGCTAAGTCTCGCTTGTGTTTTTTTTTTTTTTTTTTTCTATTTGCCTTCCTCTGGACTAATTAATAATTAAAAATAAATAAACATTAAATAATTAATTAATAATTAATTACCAACTAATAAATTAATAGTTAATCCGCATATTGCAGATCAGAGGAGATCTTAAAAGGTTGAACTTGATGGACTGAAAGTCTTTTTTCAACCTTAAATACTATGTAACTATGTAACTCTGTCACTCATGGGGATCAATACAGACCCCCATAAGCACCCAATTAACCCCCTCACTCATGGGGGTCAATTCAGACCCCCATAAACCCCTAATTAACCCTGTCACTCATCGGTGTCAATATAGACCCCCATATGCCCTTCATTAACCCTGTCACTCATGGGGGTCAATACAGACCCCCATGAGCACTTCAATATCCCCCTCACTCATGGGAGTCAATATAGACCCCCATAAGCCCTTCATTAACCCTGTCAATCATGGGGGTCAATACAGACCCCCATAAACCCCTAATTAACCCTGTCATTCATGGGGGTCAATATAGACCCCCATAAGCCCTTCATTAACCCTGTCACTCATGGGGGTCAATATAGACCCCCATAAGCACTTTATTAACCCTGTCATTCATGGGGGTCAATACAGGCCCCCATAAGCACTTCATTAACCCTGTCACTCATGGGGGTCAATACAGACCCCCATAAGCACTTCATTAACCCTGTCACTCATGGGGGTCAATACAGGCCCCCATAAGCACTTCATTAACCCTGTCACTCATGGGGGTCAATACAGACCCCCATAAGCCCTTCATTAGCCCTGTCACTCATGGGGGTCAATATAGACCCCCATAAGCCCTTAATTAACCCTGTCACTCATAAGGGTCAATATAGACCCCCATAAGCCCTTCATTAACCCTGTCACTCTTGGGGGTCAATATAGACCCCCATAAGCCCTTCATTAACCCTGTCACTCATGGGGGTCAATACAGACCCCCATAAGCCCTTCATTAACCCTGTCATTCATGAGGGTCAATATAGACCCCCATAAGCCCTTCATTAACACTGTATTTCATGGGGGTCAATACAGACACCCATAAGCACTTAATTAACTGCGTCAGTCATGGGGGTCAATACAGACCCCCATAAACCCTTAATTAACCCCGTCACTCATGCGGGTCAATACAGCCCCCATAAGACCTTAATTAACCCCCTCACTCATGGGGGTCAATAAAGACCCTTATAAGCCTCTATTTAACCCCATCAGTCCCATAAGGGTATATTAAGACCATTATGGGCCTGTTACAACCCAACATTAACCACATAAGTGCCATGACGGTCCTCAAGGACCATCATGACACTAAGTATAAACACTACACTGCACTATACCCCCCTAATAAAACATCAAATATCAACTAAACACCCTATACACTAACCTATTAACACCTACACTACCTACCTCCTAATAACCCCACCACTCTAATTACATGAAATAAAAAAACCTGTCACAAAAAAAAAAAAAATCAAAAAAAAAAATTACACACCTGAAAAGGAAATACATATAATACATACAATACATACAATATAATTCATACAATACAATACAATATAATACAATACAATTAAATACAATACAATACAACCCTATCTAATATACAATACATTCTATCTATATAATATACATCCCCCAATCTATCTAAATAAATACCATAATCTAATATACATCCTATCTATCTAATATACATCACACAATCTATCTAAATAAATACCACAATTTAATATACAATACATGCTATGCTATCTATATAAAACACATACCCCTAGCTAACATACAATAAATGCTATCTATATATAAAATAATCTAATTCTAAGCTAAAATAAAATAATTAAGACCATTTACCTTTGCAGATGTCCATTCTGATCAGCCACCTAAGGAAAAAAAATAAAAAAATTAGTGCAACACGTTTACAGTACTTAAATAAACATTCTAAACATTCTAAATATTATACTCCCCTTTCCGGCATGTCCCGTCCTGATTCTTTTCTTCTTCTCCGTTGCGACAGCTGTTAAAAAAAAACATAACATTAATACATAAACAGAAAAACAAAATAAACATAATCTACATTGTACTTACCTCCCCGCGATGTCTCTGGCCTCCTCCTCCTCCTCTTCTGCCACGCCCTGTAAAAAATAAATAAATAAATAAAATACTTACATCCGCACTCACGGACATCCCCAATGCTAATGAGGCTCCCGGAGACTTTTCCGGAAGAAAATAGGCAAAGGCGCCTTCTGATTGGTTGAAATCGCTGTCTATCAAATTCACCCAATCAGGAGGCGCCAATGTGTGAGCCAATCAGAAAGGGATACACCCTAAAATCCCACTCTGATTGGATAATGCACCTGTCAATCTTTATTTAAACCAATCACAAGGCGCAGATGCCTTCAGCCAATCACAATGGAATACACCCCCACAGGGTGATTGGCTGGAAGCATCTGCACATTCTGATTGGTTGCACTGACAATAGCCAATCACAATGGAATACACCCCCACGTACTGATTGGTGAAGTATTTGCGCCTTCTCATTGGCTGTTGTCAATGTCAATCAGTATTACAGCCAATGGGAAGGCGCAGATGTCTTCACCAATCAGTACGTTGGGGTGTATTCCATTGTGATTGGCTATTGTCAGTGCAACCAATCATAATGTGCAGATGCTTCCAGCCAATCACCCTGTGGGGGTGTATTCCATTGTGATTGGCTGAAGGCATCTGCGCCTTGTGATTGGTTTAAATAAAGATTGACAGGTGCATTATCCAATCAGAGTGGGATTTTAGGGTGTATCCCTTTCTGATTGGCTCACACATTGGCACCTCCTGATTGGGGGAATTTGATAGACAGCGATTTCAACCAATCAGAAGGCGCCATTAAAAGTTGGATAAACAGGTCGCTGACCCTGCCAGAGGGGGGCGCTCTGCCACAATATATATATAAATATATGTATGTTTGTGAATATTTATGTGTGTGTAGGGATGGATTGCACCTTAATGATGAGGGAGCTTTTGTACTAGGGGATAGGATGGTAGAAAGGATGGAGGAGTTTTTAAACTTGTAGGTGGGGGGGAGGGACTAGATATAAGTAATGGGGTAGAAAGTGTAGAGGGTATAAGGGATGAATTACCAACTCATAGGGGAGGAGATGGGGGGAGGGGTAGTATAGTCAATAGGGAGGTAGTACTAAGTAATTCAAGTACAGTGGCAGGCTCTTCAGAACTAAAGACTCATAACATAAGGTGTATGCTTGCTAATGCTAGAAGCTTGCCCAAAAATGGGAGAATTAGAATTATTACCAATTAATGAAAAATGGGATTTAATAGGCATTACTGAAAAGCGGTGGGATGAATCTCATGACTGGACTGTTAATCTGGATGGTTATAACCTATTTAGGAAAGATAGAGGCAATGGTAAATGAGGAGGAGGGATTTGTCTGTATGTTAAGCCTGAAATTAAGCCTATAGTCAGAGAAGATATTTATGGTGGACCTAGTGATAAAGCTGAATATTTGTGGGTAGAGTTAAATAGCGGAGCAGCAAATTCCAAAAGAATATTAGTAGGAGTATGCTATAAACCCACAAATATAGCTGAAAGTAAGGAAATACAATTATTGTTGCAGATTGAAAATGCAGCTAAGCATGGTCAAGTTCTAATAATGGGAGATTTTAATTACCCTGAAATAAACTGGATAAATGAGACCAGCAGTTCATCTAAGGGGAGCAGGTTCTTGAGTACACTCAGGAATCATTATCTGCCCCAGGTTGTACCAGAGCCTACTAAAAATGAAGCTATCTTAGATTTACTCATCACAAATAATATTGATATAGTATCAAATGTTGGAATAGGGGAACCTTTGGGAAACAGTGATCACTACACAGTCTCGTTTGAGATTGAATTAAAAAAACAAAACTTTAAGGGGCCAACGAAAACTCTTAATTTTAAAAGGCAGATTTTAACGGTCTAAGGGCAGTACAAAGTATAGACTGGGACAGAGAACTGGCAGGTAAAAATACTGAACATAAATGGACAACATTTAAATCCTTACTAAATATACATACACATCGGCATATACCGTGTGGGAATAAAAGTAAAAGGAGTAAATCCCATCCAATGTGGCTTAACAATGATTTAAAGATCAAGAAAATGAAAAATTAATTTCAAAAGAGAGTAAGACTAACCCTAAAATATTTTTTAAGATATTAATGGGAAGAACGGCGAGGAAGGAAGCTATAGGAACATTACAATGTGACACAGGCCGTCTGATAATTAGTGACCAAGAAAAGGCATATGAGCTAAATAAGTTCTTTTCTTCGGTATACACAAGGGAGGTACAAGTGGTTGGGACACGGCAACATAATGGGGCTACACTACCTTTGCCAAATAATTGGTTAACACAGGAAGTAATCCAAAAGAGGTTGGAAAAAATATATGTTAATAAAGCCCCGGGTCCTGATGGAATACATCCAAGGGTACTAAGGGAACTGGGTTCTGTAATAGCCAAACCATTATATTTAATTTTTCAAGATTCACTCAACTCAGTGTCTCTACCAGATGACTGGAGAAAAGCTGATTTGATACCTATATTTAAAAAGGGAGCAAGAGCAAATCCGGGGAATTATAGACCAGTGAGCCTCACTTCTGTAGTGGGGAAGCTTTTAGAAGGGTTAATAAGGGATAATATACAAGAATATGTCTATTTGAACAGGATTATAAGTAGGAGTCAACATGGATTTATGAGGGATAGGTCATGTCAAACAAATCTAATTAGTTTCTATGAGGAGGTTAGTAGGAACCTGGATCAAGGCATTTTGCAAAGGCTTTTGATACAGTGCCACATGGGAGACTATTGGGCAAACTAAGGGATACAGGAATTGCTGTAAATATCTGCTCATGGATTAAGAGCTGGCTAAAAGACAGGAAGCAAAGGGTTGTTGTAAATGGAACATACTTCGATTGGACTAATGTGTTAAGTGGGGTTCCTCAGGGTTCAGTATTAGGTCCTCTCCTTTTTAACATATTTATTAATGACTTAGAGGTAGGATTGGAGTGTGGGGTCTCCATTTTCGCTGATGACACAAAGTTGTGCAAGGTAATTAAATCAGTTAATGATGTGCTTTCCCTCCAAGGGGATTTACATAAAATTGAGGAATGGGCATCTAAATGGCAGATGAGATTTAATACGAATAAATGTAAAGTTATGCATCTGAGAAGGAAAAATAGCCATGCAATTTATAATCTTAATGGAGCAAATCTAGGTGTATCAGATATTGAAAGGGATTGGGAGTGCTTGTGGACAACCACCTAGGTAACAGTGCTCAAAGCCAAGCAGCAGCTGCAAAGGCAAATAAAATATTAGCATGTATTAAAAAGGGTATAGAAGGCAGGGAAGCAAATATAATTCTGCCACTATACAAATCTCTAGTACGCCCTCATTTGGAATATGGAGTACAATTTTGGGCACCACTTCATAAAAAGGACATTTTAGAACTGGAAAAGGTACAGAGAAGGGCAACAAAACTAATAAGGGGAATGGAGGGGCTAAGTTATGAAGAAAGACTAACCAAATTAAACTTATTTTCTCTAGAAAAAAGGCGTCTAAGAGGAGATATGATTACCTTATATAAATACATCCAGGGTCAGTATAAAGATTTGACAGGGGAGCTTTTTGTGCCAAGAGGTTTTTCAACTGACAAGAGGACATCCCTTGAGGTTAGAAGTAAAAATATTCCACCTCAAAGAAAGAAAAGGGTTCTTCACAGTAAGGGTGGTTAATCTGTGGAATTCTCTACCAGAGGAGGTGGTGACAGCGGATTCGATAGATAACTTTAAAAGGGGACTAGATTTATTTCTAATTAAGAAGGGAATTCAGGGTTATCATGGATAATTAGAGAGACAGTATTGATCCAAATTGTTTACATTTCCCTTTGAGACAATTGGCTAAGTCTCGCTTGTGGTTTTTTTTTTTTTTTTTTCTATTTGCCTTCCTCTGGACTAATTAATAATTAAAAATAAATAAACATTAAATAATTAATTAATAATTAATTACCAACTAATAAATTAATAGTTAATCCGCATATTGCAGATCAGAGGAGATCTTAAAAGGTTGAACTTGATGGACTGAAAGTCTTTTTTCAACCTTAAATACTATGTAACTATGTAACTCTGTCACTCATGGGGATCAATACAGACCCCCATAAGCACTTAATTAACCCCCTCACTCATGGGGGTCAATTCAGACCCCCATAAACCCCTAATTAACCCTGTCACTCATCGGTGTCAATATAGACCCCCATATGCCCTTCATTAACCCTGTCACTCATGGGGGTCAATACAGACCCCCATGAGCACTTCAATATCCCCCTCACTCATGGGAGTCAATATAGACCCCCATAAGCCCTTCATTAACCCTGTCAATCATGGGGGTCAATACAGACCCCCATAAACCCCTAATTAACCCTGTCATTCATGGGGGTCAATATAGACCCCCATAAGCCCTTCATTAACCCTGTCACTCATGGGGGTCAATATAGACCCCCATAAGCACTTTATTAACCCTGTCATTCATGGGGGTCAATACAGGCCCCCATAAGCACTTCATTAACCATGTCACTCATGGGGGTCAATACAGACCCCCATAAGCACTTCATTAACCCTGTCACTCATGGGGGTCAATACAGGCCCCCATAAGCACTTCATTAACCCTGTCACTCATGGGGGTCAATACAGACCCCCATAAGCCCTTCATTAGCCCTGTCACTCATGGGGGTCAATATAGACCCCCATAAGCCCTTAATTAACCCTGTCACTCATAAGGGTCAATATAGACCCCCATAAGCCCTTCATTAACCCTGTCACTCTTGGGGGTCAATATAGACCCCCATAAGCCCTTCATTAACCCTGTCACTCATGGGGGTTAATACAGACCCCCATAAGCCCTTCATTAACCCTGTCATTCATGAGGGTCAATATAGACCCCCATAAGCCCTTCATTAACACTGTATTTCATGGGGGTCAATACAGACACCCATAAGCACTTAATTAACTGCGTCAGTCATGGGGGTCAATACAGACCCCCATAAACCCTTAATTAACCCCGTCACTCATGCGGGTCAATACAGCCCCCATAAGACCTTAATTAACCCCCTCACTCATGGGGGTCAATAAAGACCCTTATAAGCCTCTATTTAACCCCATCAGTCCCATAAGGGTATATTAAGACCATTATGGGCCTGTTACAACCCAACATTAACCACATAAGTGCCATGACGGTCCTCAAGGACCATCATGACACTAAGTATAAACACTACACTGCACTATACCCCCCTAATAAAACATCAAATATCAACTAAACACCCTATACACTAACCTATTAACACCTACACTACCTACCTCCTAATAACCCCACCACTCTAATTACATGAAATAAAAAAACCTGTCACAAAAAAAAAAAATCAAAAAAAAAAATTACACACCTGAAAAGGAAATACATATAATACATACAATACATACAATATAATTCATACAATACAATACAATATAATACAATACAATTAAATACAATACAATACAACCCTATCTAATATACAATACATTCTATCTATATAATATACATCCCCCAATCTATCTAAATAAATACCATAATCTAATATACATCCTATCTATCTAATATACATCACACAATCTATCTAAATAAATACCACAATTTAATATACAATACATGCTATGCTATCTATATAAAACACATACCCCTAGCTAACATACAATAAATGCTATCTATATATAAAATAATCTAATTCTAAGCTAAAATAAAATAATTAAGACCATTTACCTTTGCAGATGTCCATTCTGATCAGCCACCTAAGGAAAAAAAATAAAAAAATTAGTGCAACACGTTTACAGTACTTAAATAAACATTCTAAACATTCTAAATATTATACTCCCCTTTCCGGCATGTCCCGTCCTGATTCTTTTCTTCTTCTCCGTTGCGACAGCTGTTAAAAAAAAACATAACATTAATACATAAACAGAAAAACAAAATAAACATAATCTACATTGTACTTACCTCCACGCGATGTCTCTGGCCTCCTCCTCCTCCTCTTCTGCCACGCCCTGTAAAAAATAAATAAATAAATAAAATACTTACATCCGCACTCACGGACATCCCCAATGCTAATGAGGCTCCCGGAGACTTTTCCGGAAGAAAATAGGCAAAGGCGCCTTCTGATTGGTTGAAATTGCTGTCTATCAAATTCACCCAATCAGGAGGCGCCAATGTGTGAGCCAATCAGAAAGGGATACACCCTAAAATCCCACTCTGATTGGATAATGCACCTGTCAATCTTTATTTAAACCAATCACAAGGCGCAGATGCCTTCAGCCAATCACAATGGAATACACCCCCACAGGGTGATTGGCTGGAAGCATCTGCACATTCTGATTGGTTGCACTGACAATAGCCAATCACAATGGAATACACCCCCACGTACTGATTGGTGAAGTATTTGCGCCTTCTCATTGGCTGTTGTCAATGTCAATCAGTATTACAGCCAATGGGAAGGCGCAGATGTCTTCACCAATCAGTACGTTGGGGTGTATTCCATTGTGATTGGCTATTGTCAGTGCAACCAATCATAATGTGCAGATGCCTCCAGCCAATCACCCTGTGGGGGTGTATTCCATTGTGATTGGCTGAAGGCATCTGCGCCTTGTGATTGGTTTAAATAAAGATTGACAGGTGCATTATCCAATCAGAGTGGGATTTTAGGGTGTATCCCTTTCTGATTGGCTCACACATTGGCACCTCCTGATTGGGTGAATTTGAAAGACAGCGATTTCAACCAATCAGAAGGCGCCATTAAAAGTTGGATAAACAGGTCGCTGACCCTGCCAGAGGGGGGCGCTCTGCCACAATATATATATAAATATATGTATGTTTGTGAATATTTATGTGTGTGTAGGGATGGATTGCACCTTAATGATGAGGGAGCTTTTGTACTAGGGGATAGGATGGTAGAAAGGATGGAGGAGTTTTTAAACTTGTAGGTGGGGGGGAGGGACTAGATATAAGTAATGGGGTAGAAAGTGTAGAGGGTATAAGGGATGAATTACCAACTCATAGGGGAGGAGATGGGGGGAGGGGTAGTATAGTCAATAGGGAGGTAGTACTAAGTAATTCAAGTACAGTGGCAGGCTCTTCAGAACTAAAGACTCATAACATAAGGTGTATGCTTGCTAATGCTAGAAGCTTGCCCAAAAATGGGAGAATTAGAATTATTACCAATTAATTAAAAATGGGATTTAATAGGCATTACTGAAAAGCGGTGGGATGAATCTCATGACTGGACTGTTAATCTGGATGGTTATAACCTATTTAGGAAAGATAGAGGCAATGGTAAATGAGGAGGAGGGATTTGTCTGTATGTTAAGCCTGAAATTAAGCCTATAGTCAGAGAAGATATTCATGGTGGACCTAGTGATAAAGCTGAATATTTGTGGGTAGAGTTAAATAGCGGAGCAGCAAATTCCAAAAGAATATTAGTAGGAGTATGCTATAAACCCACAAATATAGCTGAAAGTGAGGAAATACAATTATTGTTGCAGATTGAAAATGCAGCTAAGCATGGTCAAGTTCTAATAATGGGAGATTTTAATTACCCTGAAATAAACTGGATAAATGAGACCAGCAGTTCATCTAAGTGGAGCAGGTTCTTGAGTACACTCAGGGATCATTATCTGCCCCAGGTTGTACAAGAGCCTACTAAAAATGAAGCTATCTTAGATTTACTCATCACAAATAATATTGATATAGTATCAAATGTTGGAATAGGGGAACCTTTGGGAAACAGTGATCACTACACAGTCTCGTTTGAGATTGAATTAAAAAAACAAAACTTTAAGGGGCCAACGAAAACTCTTAATTTTAAAAGGCAGATTTTAACGGTCTAAGGGCAGTACAAAGTATAGACTGGGACAGAGAACTGGCAGGTAAAAATACTGAACATAAATGGACAACATTTAAATCCTTACTAAATATACATACACATCGGCATATACCGTGTGGGAATAAAAGTAAAAGGAGTAAATCCCATCCAATGTGGCTTAACAATGATTTAAAGATCAAGATACAGAGTAAAACAGGCATTTAAATTATACAAACAAGAGGGGACAGAGACTGCCTTACAGGAATACAAGGAAATCAACAAGGCTTGCAAAAGGGCGATTAGACTTGCTAAAATAGAAAATGAAAAATTAATTGCAAAAGAGAGTAAGACTAACCCTAAAATATTTTTTAAGTATATTAATGGGAAGAAGGCGAGGAAGGAAGCTATAGGAACATTACAATGTGACACATGCCGTCTGATAATTAGTGACCAAGAAAAGGCAGATGAGCTAAATAAGTTCTTTTCTTCGGTATACACAAGGGAGGTACAAGTGGTTGGGACACGGCAACATAATGGGGCTACACTACCTTTGCCAAATAATTGGTTAACACAGGAAGTAATCCAAAAGAGGTTGGAAAAAATATATGTTAATAAAGCCCCGGGTCCTGATGGAATACATCCAAGGGTACTAAGGGAACTGGGTTCTGTAATAGCCAAACCATTATATTTAATTTTTCAAGATTCACTCAACTCAGTGTCTCTACCAGATGACTGGAGAAAAGCTGATTTGATACCTATATTTAAAAAGGGAGCAAGAGCAAATCCGGGGAATTATAGACCAGTGAGCCTCACTTCTGTAGTGGGGAAGCTTTTAGAAGGGTTAATAAGGGATAATATACAAGAATATGTCTATTTGAACAGGATTATAAGTAGGAGTCAACATGGATTTATGAGGGATAGGTCATGTCAAACAAATCTAATTAGTTTCTATGAGGAGGTTAGTAGGAACCTGGATCAAGGCATTTTGCAAAGGCTTTTTATACAGTGCCACATGGGAGACTATTGTGCAAACTAAGAGATACAGGAGTTGCAGTAAATATCTGCTCATAGGACCTCATTCTATTAGGGTTCGTAAAATGGTTGCAAATTCCTGAGTCCCAGCGTTTGGCCTACGTGCTCTAGTTGCACTAGGTTTGCGCTCCTATTCAATTGGCCGCGGTCACAATTCAGTCTCCCTGCGCGCTGCTCGCAAACCCTCACGTCGGCAATAAGCTTTGGCGGGCTTGAACATGATCGTGACCGCTAGCCAGTAGATCATGATACAAGCCCGCCAAATCGGAACACTGCACGGCAAATATATATAAGCACTGTAAATGATGGGGAACACAATGGGGGACATTACAATTAAAAGCACTACATTGTCAAGCTTGAACATCGTAAGCAGCAAATACTGCAATTTTTGGCCAAAGTCCAACGGGCTTGAAGAACGAGTTACTGGCTTGGAGGTCATTTAAGGCTGTAGGACCCCAGAAATTTCAGTATTGCCTATTAGTGATGTGCCAACTTGACACTTTAGTGCTATTAATCCTAATGTCCCCATTAGGTTCCCAATTAATTACAGCACTTTACAGTGCTCTCATGAATATATATTTGCCTATAAAGACCTCCAACCCCGTGACTCGTACAGGCTTGGAGGTCTAAATTCCCTACTGCGGGTCCTTAAAGGGATCGCAGCACACTAATGATTACCCCATGTCACGGGGGTACAGTAAGTAGCCACCCAATGCTGCGTGGCCCCATTGGGACCCCCGGAGGGTCCCCACATTAACCTGATCCTCCAGGAACCTCGAGACACAAAGTACAAACACTACACTAAGAACCCTAACCATACCCATTAATGCTAACTAAAGCCCATTAACCACAACTGTCCCCCTGATTAGCTGCAATCTGATTGACAGTTACATCTGAATACTCAGATGCCCAGAGCCAAGATGCATCAGAGGACGCAGATGCTAAGAGCCAATCACAATGGGATACACCCCGTTGGGGTTTATCTCATTCTGATTGGCTGAGGAGAATAGCACCTTCTGATTGGCTGTTGTAACTGTCAATCAGATTTCAGCCAATCAGAAGGTGCATATGCCTTCAGCCAATCCCAATGGGATATACCCCGTGGGGGTGTATATAATTCTGATTGGCTGAAGGCAATAGCGCCTTATGATTGGATTAAAAATGATTGACAGGTCCATCTGCCAATGAGAATGCGATATAGGGTGTATCCATTCTGATTGGCTCACACCTTGGTGCCTTCTGATTGGCTGAAATATGATTGACAGCATTTTCAGCCAATCAATTTCCAAATTTCCAAATTTTTACTGGAACAAGCACTACAAGCCTCATTTGGGGCAGGGAATTTTTAATTTTTTTATGGGCCCTGCTGGAGAAGACTATAAAAGGGATGGGGGCATCGCGGTAATGTAAGTGTTCTATTTAAAATGACTTGTTTATAGGTTGTGTTTATTTTTTTTATTAATTGTAATGTTTATTTTTCTCGTAGAGGTGCCGGACTTGGGGCAATGAAGGATTGACTCTTCTGCTAGGGATGAAGGCCAGAAAACCATTGTCGCTGGAGGGGCATTTGGGCAAGGTAAGTAGGCTGTGAGATTTAGGGTTTTTTACTGTATGTAGTTACGGTATTACTGAATGTAGTTAGGGTATTAATGTATGTAGTTAGGGGTATATTTTAACTGTATGTTATTGCTGGGTGTGGGTTTGGATTTATTGTATTGGGATGTGTTTATTTGTGCTTGTATTTTATTTTTATGTGAGTAGTTCTTTTTTTTCTGTAGTTGTGCTCTTTTTTACTTTGTGTAATTTCGGTTTTATTATTTTTTGTAATGGTGCTTTTTTATTTTGTGCAATTTAGGTTTTATTATTTTTGTAATTGTGCTTTTTTATTTACTGTAACTTAAGTTTTTTATTTTTTGTAATTAGTGGGGTGTTGGGGGTTTAATATGGTGTTAGGTAGGTAGTGTAGGTGTTAATAGGTTAGGGTAGGTGTTAGGTAGGTAAGTAAGGGGTTAATATGTTAGGGTAGAGGGGGGTTAAAAGGATAGGAAGGAGAGGGGTTCATTAGTTAGAGGGGGATTGGTTTAGATGTATTGGTTTATTGGGGCGAATAGTATAGTGCAGTGTTTGTACTTTGTGTCATGAGGGTCCTGGAGTACCAACATGGCACTTATGGGGTTAATGTTAGGGTTCTTTTTGTCCCATAAGGGTCTTCATAGACCCTTATGGGACTGATGTAGTTAAATAGAGGGTTAAATAGAAGTCCTAGATGGGGTTAAATAGGCCCAGTTGGGGTTAAAGGGGGACAGTTGTGGTTAATGGGGTTTACTTAGGAATAATGGGGTATGGTTAGGATTAATAGTGTAGTGTAGTGTTTGTACTTTTTGTCATGAGGGTCCTGGAGTACCAACATGGCACTTATGGGGTTAATGTTAGGGTTCTTTTTGTCCCATAAGGGTCTTCATAGACCCTTATGGGACTGATGTGGTTAAATAGAGGGTTACCGTAAATAGAAGTAGATGGCACTTATAGAGTTAACCTTGGGGTTAATAGTGTCCTATAGGTGTCTATATAGACCCCTATTGGACTGAGGAGGTTAACTTTAGTCTCATGAGGGTCTATATTGACTCAAATGAGTGATGGGGTTAATGTTAGGTGCCTCTGCAGGGGTTAATTTCTTTATTTTGTGTGTTTCCTTTAAGGACCTTTAAGGTCTATTAAGTACATCAGTGAGGCAATTTAAAATTTGAAATGCTGCGGGGGGCCCAATCGTGACCCTTTCAGCAAGTGTTGATGTGGGGACTTTTCGTGGGTCCCAATGGGGACACCGCAGCATGGGGGGGTTAATGTTAGTTGCTGCACGTGTACTTACTGTACCCCCGCGGCTTTGGAGTAACCATTAGTATGCCGCGGGCCCTTTAACGACCTGCGGCGGGGAATTTAAACTTGTAAATGCTGCAAGGGTCCCGATTGGGACGGGAGGGATCGAAAGTGGTGAACGCAGCAATTGAATAACGATTAACGATCCAGGGCTTGTAGGCTTGAATGATCAAAGGCTAGTAACTTGTGATTTCTGGAATCGCAAGGGATAGCAGGTCGCAGAACCTAACGCGGTCAGAGCCAACGATCGGAGGGGAATTGAATAGCAACGTAGCTTGCGTTCACTTGCGACCATATTTTCAGAAATCGGAGCAATTGAATGATTGCTCCCACTACTGATGCAACAATTATTTGTTTACATCATAATATACACACAATAGATAGTGGTTAGTTTTGAAGGTGCCTGTAGTACATCTTTGCTGGACTGCAGGAGGAGGCAGCTGTCAGAACCAGCTCTGATCATGCAGGACAGGATGTGAGAGATCAGGAGCAGGCTGCAGCACAATGATAGCCATGCTCAGAGGTGATATGGCATGCAGTTGCTGCACACTCAAATGTTTGAGCATTGAGCATGCGCTGAGTGTTCTAGAAGTGCATCCAGTCTGGTATAGTAGATACACAGGCTGACTTGCTGCTAATAGTGCGCGGCTCAGACCCGCCCACATTGTTTTTAGAAAAACATGCACAATAATGTAAAATTTTAATTTTTTTGTAATAATGGGGAGCCCCTCTTTTGGAGGTGCCCCTGTGCACATGCCTAACCTGCCTAATGGGAAATTATTGACCATTATTGTATCAATTGTCAGATTATTTTCAAATTATAAAACATATAAATGATCACCAATATTCCAAATATTAATCAATTATCAACCCATGACCCTCTTTTTACCACTTTCAGGCCATACACTTTCTCCTTGGTAATCCATTAGCCAGACCCACTCTGCTGGATTATTAACCCAATAAATTAACACCCTATCAATTTTATACCCACCTTTTTACTCTAGTCCTACCTGGTGAATACATTTTGAATTTGTTTTAGAACAAGTGTCTGGATTTTTATTTGAAAGATCTTTAAAACGATCTAGTAATAAATAGTTCATTTCATAACATATATTTCTTCCAAAAGGGATTTAATACATTTGAATTTCCACCATATATAAGTATCTCTTTCATCACAGACTTTACAACCGTTTTCAAAATGATTATTGTTTTGTCTATGTAATCAAACAGAATGCCAATGCCATCTTAAAGCTAATATGTTTTGATTTAATTAGCATGCTTTTGAATTAGAAACAATGTTTATGTAATGATAATCCTATATCTCTTACCTACTAAGTCATAGTGATTAATTGCTATTATCTTTTTTTATGATGGGTATTTTATACATTTTTATATATTTTCTACGCCAAATAAAATGTCAATAAAGGATGACAGTTATATTCTACAAAGATATTCAGTCTTCATGCAAGATGCTCTACTTACTTCTAATAAGACTTATTCAAATGTTATATTCAATGGAGTACCATCATTCTGAAATTGTTTTCATCACTTTTTTTTTGTTTTAATCTATTTATTTTGCTCTGATATGAGATAATTGAAATGATTCTTCAAATTATACATGTGTTTGCACTTTTTATTGAGTGTTTATAAATAATATAGTGTTAAATAATTATGGAGTGATCCGACAGTCTAGCCTTGGAGTCGGGTGAAACGTCTTGTACTAATATTAATGAGAGTAGGGTTCCCACCTTATTTTTGGCAATGGGATGATTAGGCCAACTAGGCAGCTGCCCAAGGGCGCTTCCATGTGAGGGGCGCCATTTTTTAAATAAAAATGGTTCCTGGCTTAAAAGAAACAAAATGCTGAAATTTATAGACTGGTTACTAGGGGGTAACCACCTAGAACAAGAGAGAAAAGGAACTTACACACACAGAAAAGGTAAATGGGTCCATGCATACTGTACTTACTCATTCACAGGGGCTCCTTCACTCCATGCCTAGGGGCTACAAAAAGGTAGATCCGGCACTGATTGGGACACTGGCTAAGCATTAATATCTAGGAAAATAAAATCTAGGAAACCCATCTTCATGGAGAGTCAACTGTGGGACAGTGTCAATGGGTTGATTACCATGTAGGGTGTTCAGGTATTATCCTCTAGTAGGATATTTTTTTAAATCGTGATACGAGCAATTAGTGAGTTCCCATAAATGCATCTCATGTCCTCGGGAAAAAGTCTTCACCCACATAAACATCTGCACATAAACTATATACTATAGGTGTGGTTCTTACCTGTAGGAGAAGCCAAAAGTATTTTTAACCCATTTGCAATTTGTTATAATAAATCATTTTAGAATGAGCTAAGCCAACTATCCTAATTATTTTTATTTCTTATTTATAACCACAAGGGATCTGTGATTTGGAAAAGTGGGGGGAAAGATCTTCAATGGGGACTTACTGTATGTTTTACTCATCTTTATTTTCAATTTCTCTGCACAGATGAGATTAAAAGGGCAATAGACAGATTTAATTATGTTCGTGTAACTGCAGCCTGACCTTTCCATTTGTGTGGCACAGCTACACTGTGTAGTGGCCAGACAATGGCAGGTTAGCAGTAGTACAATCACCAGTGCTAATCAGCTTGTAAATTATGGGAGGACCTCCACCTAGAGATGAGGGGACACCAGGGGCCTCATTCTATTAGCGGCCGCAGCCGTTGCGGGGCCGCAAGGACCGGCCGCAAGCTATTCGGCTATTCTATTCTCTTACGGGCGGATGCTCCGGCAGGCTTGCGGCCGGTGCCTTGCTATCTCTTGCGGCCGCTCGCCCCGGAGGAAAGCCTTTGATCTAAAACGGCCGCAAGAGTTTTGCAAATCAATTGCTCCGGGAAACCTCTCTGCAAGGCTAAAAACGAGCCGCTGCTTACTTGCAGGAAAGAGGTCCCGCTAGCACCAATTAAGCACATAAAATAGCTCAAATAAAGCCATCCTGCACTTTGAGAAGACTATAAAGGGATTTTAGGTGTTAGAAAAAATAGCACATAATTATCCTGTACTCAAATCCGTAAAATATTTTATTTTTAATATCCGTAAAATATCCATGTAAAAAGTCCAGAGTGCTTGGAGCACCTCAGACACACCCACGCCGCAGCCGGAAAATAAACAGTTAATTTGAACTCGGGTTTGGGCAGATGTGCAAGCTTGAGAGTGGGTTCCTTTTAATCCTCATGTCCCCCAATATGATCCCTAGCATTTACAGAGCTGTACAGTGCAGGCTTGAATTTATTTTTGCGTTTTTATATTTCACAGCTTACGGCCGGTTCCAAGATATGCGGCCGGCCGTAAAAGGAGATCCTTGCGGGGCCGTATAATAGAATCGCGAGTTAACTGAACCCCCGCAAGGAATCGCAGCCTTACGGCCGATTTACGGCCGCTAATAGAATGAGGCCCCAGCTATTTTCAGTCTAAATTTGTTTTTTTTTTACAATCAAACATTTAATCTACAATACATTGAAACATTATTTATTGTTACTATTCAAATATTATAAAAGCCAAATGTGGGATTGGCAATTTAAAGGAATTACTTGATGTAAAAAGTGCCGTTTTCTGAATTCTGCCTATAGCGAATGACAACTAAGGGAATTTTCTTCTTTTACTTATATTGGACCAATATAGTCTACAAAAGTAAAGCATATTGTATGTGGAACTTTACAGATTATGAAGTCAAGCCAGGTTATGTGTGAAAGAAATATTGTAAATGCATTAATTATATAGATTTTCTATCAGCAGAACATACATTTGTTTCCGAATAGATGCACTTTGTTTACACTGTATTACATTTCATTGCCAATATCAGGAGTTAATGTGGTTAAGAAGAATGATTGTCAACTTCATTGTTATAGAACAGAACATTCCTAAGAGGAAATTATTCATTCACTTTTAATACTCCTTCATTTGGCAGTATCGATGACCACTGGCTCTTTAACCTTCGACAAATCATGAGAACTGCTGTACCTTGTCTGAAGAATCTACAATGCATTACATACATATTCACCACCTTTTCTATATTTTGTAGTGTTTCAACATAGAATTAAAATTGATTTAATTTTCATGTGTTATTTACACAACATACTTAATTCTTTTAAGGTACAAAATATTTGTTATTGTTAAATGAATGCCAAAAAAGACATTTATTGATTGCAAACATATTACCAGCTTTAATTTTTAATTGCATTATGAAGAAAATATTTTTAGACTTCTCAATTTTCTCTACATTGAATTTGGAGGGAGTTAGAGTCAAAGTTCATCTTGGGAACCAAGAATCCATGGACCAGCCTTCAAAGCTTCATTTCCTTTTAATGCTAACTATTTTTACTATCATTATTATCCTTTATTTTTAACGCGTCAACATATTTCGTAGCGCTATACTAGAGCTTAAAATCAAATGTACATGATTAAAGTGACTCAATTAATATCCAACCTTTTTCGAACCCTGATCCCTCCCTCCATTGAACTATGCCTTTTAGGCTCTCCTAATCCCTCCCTTTCAAAAATCCCCAAATAAACTACTCCAATTTATTTTGGTAGCCTCCAAAAAAGTCATAGCTAAAAAAAAAATGGAACGACACAAATATCATATTTCAAGAAAGAATTAATAAAATTAATTACATTATCATAAATTAAAGATTTACACATATTATCTCTAATACTCTCCCCTCCTTCTTGAAAAACTGGAAAACTTGGGTGTGCTACCCTCACAGCATTGCCTCGAAATAGGGAGACCTCACTCTCTCCGATTTTTTACTCCCCAATACCTAATATAGCGCGAGCTGGGAGGCCTTGGACCCGGCGCTGATCCTGGAGACAAGACAGGAATGGGAGCACTATTTAGCGGGATCGAAATTTAATCAGTATGAGAATTTGCCTTCCCCACTTCCTCCTCCCCTTGTTTGTTTTACCTATGAAAATGGAAAATGTAAAGTAGTATATCACACTTGAACGTTTCTGTGTACACATAATCATTTTTATTTCATGGTTGTTAAATTTAAAAATTTGTACAAAATACTGTTTGTCAATATGTAAATGTGTGAGTTAATAAAAATTATTGAAGAAGAAAAAAATCAAATGTACATAGTGCTTTCCATAAAGCACCTAGCAAGATTGAAAATTTGCAAAATTACAGTTTAAAATGTCATATTTATAGAAAATTATAGAGAAGAAGTGGATGATGTGCAAAACCAGACTAGCTGTCCAAGATAAATCCCTGATGACCCAATCAGAGATATATTTACATAAGATTTTCTCTGAGATTCTTTTATGTTCCTTTCTTACACACTTGCTAATGTTGTTACTTTGTTTTAAAAAAAAAAAAAGGTTTTACCAATTTAAAGTGATCATTTAATCCAAGAAACGTCCAGATCGGGCAGAAAAATTAGCAAATATTCACTTCATTCTGAATTAAACAGGTAAGGCATCAGTGTGTAAGGTGGGAAATCAAGAGTTTCAGAGAAGAGGCGATATACAAGTTCAAATCCCAAGACAAGTCTACTTCAAAAGAAAGCAAGCTACTGCTCAGGTGTCAGCTTCCCTTTAAATATACTACTGTTGAAAATCACATGCTTGGTCAACATAAATGACAAAAGTTCTTTAAAGACATTAATTTGAGTGTTTGAGTTCAGTGACTCTGAAAATCCCATGAAATATAAATGTTAGTCGTGAGACATTAGTGCACCTGCCAGCATACTATGAAATAGCACTTACTTAAAAGCTTATTGTATTGTCAATGATTTTGGCGTCCATTGTCATGTTTAGTGTTTCTTGTTACTATATGCAGCAAGTGCAATAACATTTGATGTTTAAAATACTGTGAATAAAATTGTATTAGCCACTTAGCAAGATGTAGCCCAGTACATCGGAGCATTTGCATGTGGATAAAAAACATCAGTATATTGTATGAAAATATCAAATTGCATATGGCAATCAGTCTTGGCCGTGTGCTAATACTTGATGCAAACAATTTATTGTCTTCCATGTTGAAAAATTATAGAGTGGTACAATGTTAGCTGTGGAAACACCTTTAATGCTGGATTTACCAAAGGCCAACAAGATAATGACTTATGAAAACAGGATAATAAGGATTTTCTTCTCTTATATTTCATTCCCATTTTTCTTACATTTCGCTTCCATGTTATTCTTCATTTGTGTCCTCTCTCGCTACGTCCTTAGCTGTTTCTTTCGCCACTTTAATGTACTACTGTGGAATGAAAAATATATATGCTTAAAATATTTGAGTCTAACTAAGAGCATAATTAAGCAGGGAAAAGTTATTAAGCTGGTTTTTAACTAGAACAATAAATAAATTGTATATAACTGTTGGGTCCCGGAGGTATCCCACAATACCATGTTGGAAGGTGTGGGTGTGAGAGGATGTTTACTTTTTTGTAGGAGCAGGACTTGGAGCTATTGATGCAAGCTGCCTGCTTCTGAGCCCGTAAGGAAGAAGGGGTGGTGCCAATTTCACTGAGATCTTTTACCTAACCCATTCGTTCTTCCTCCTTCCTCCTTTCCACCTCCTCTCAACTTTTAGATAAAAAAAAAACGCCCTCATGAAGCAGCTTTTAGTCAATGATGCAACAAAGACAAGCATAAGCCTATATTCGTTAACAATCCTCTAAAAAATGTTTTATATGTTTATGGCTTTCACAGCTATTAATGTTGTTTGTTTGTTACATACGTCACAAGCAAGTAATGATTTTCTTGAATTTCTGTGGCGCTTTAATTCCTTTTCCCCAAAAAATTCTAATCTATTTGCATTCTTTTATCATTATTTGCTCCTCTCGTCCCATTGTTTCCCCCCTCATTCCCTATCATGTATGCCCCATGCCTTCTCTTCCCATTTTCCCCACTCACAAAGCCCTTAGTGACATGGCCCTCACTTAATTTTTATGTCTGAAAGTTAAATTGGATCCCCATGGTCCCTAAAATAATAATACAAAAAAATAAAAATAAAAATACTGTATATACTTGAGTATAAGCCGAGTTTTTCAGCCGTTTTTTTTAAGACTGAAAAGGGCCCCCTCGGCTTATACTCGAATCACCACCCCGTGTCTCTCTTTGCCCCGTGTCTCTCTTTACCCCTGTGTCTCTCTTTCCCCCCTGTGTCTCTCTTCCCCAGTGTCTCTCTTTCCCCCGTGTCTCTCTTTCCCCCCGTGTCTCTCTTTCCCTCCCCCCTCCCTTATCATCCTCAACCCCCCATGCTCATCCTCAACCCCCCATCCTCAACCCCCGATCCTCATCCTCAACATCAACCACCCCATCCTCAACCCCCTCATCATCAACCACCCCATCCTCATCCTAAATCCCCCTCCTCATCCTAAACTTTAGCCTCCTCACTTTAGCCCACAAATTACCTCCCCCTCGCCCTTTCCCCTCACTTACCTTCTATCTGCAGCAGCTGCTCCTCCGCGCTCCTTACGGTTGCGTCTTGACCCGGCCAATGACGTGACGCTCATGTGATGTCACGTCATTAGCATATGCCGGGGACCCACTAGATGGCACCTCTTGTGTTTACATGTGGAGCTATCATGAGTTATATTTACCCAGAAAGTATAATTTCTCAGAAAAGTTTAAAATGTTATGAAATACATTATTAAAACATATATACTGCGCGTCACGTCATTGGCTGGGTCAAGGCGCAGCCGGAAGGAGCGCGGAGGAGCAGCTGCCTGCAGACGGAAGGTAAGTGAGGGGAAAGGGAGAGGTACTTAGAGGGGTAAAGTGAGGAGGGGGGTTTAGGATGAGGATGGGGGGTTGAGGATGGGGGGTTGAGGATGGGGGGTTGAGGATGGGGGGTTGAGGATGAGGATGGGGGGTTGAGGTTGAGGAGGGGGGTTGAGGATGGGGGGGTTGTGGATGGGGGTGTTGAGGATGAGGAGTGGGGGTTGAGAATGAGGATGGGGGGTTGAGGATGGGGGTTTGAGGATGGGGGGTGTTGAGGATGGGGGTTGAGGATGGGGGGTTGAGGATGGGGGGTTGAGGAGGGAGGTTGAGGAGGTGGGTTGAGGATGGGGGGTTGAGGATGAGGATGGTGGGTTGAGGAGTGAGGTTGAGGGGGGGGGGGGGGTTGAGGATTAGGAGGGGGTTGAGGAGGGGGATTGAAGATGAGGAGGGGGATTGAGGGTGAGGAGGGGGGTTGAGGAGGGAGGTTGAGGAGGGAGGATGAGGAGGGGGATAAGGGAGGGGGAGGGAAAGAGACACAGGGAAGGGAGGCGAAGGGAAAGAGACACAGGGAAGGGACAGGGGGAAGAGACACATGGGAGGGAGAGGGGGGAAGAGACACAGGGGAGAGAGAGGGGGACACAAGAAAGAAGCACAGAGGGCACACAAGAGGGGGACACAGAGGGCACAAGAGGGACACAGAGGCAGCACATTTCCTACCCTCGGCTTATACTCAAGTCACTAAGTTTTCCCAGTATTTTGTGGTAAAATAGGTGCCTCGGCTTATACTCGGATCAGCTTATACTCGAGTATATACTATACGGTGTGTGTGTATATATAATTGTCAAAAATAAGAAAAATAATTAATGTTCAAAATTACAACCTGTAAAACAAGTTATTTGTTTAATTAGTACTTTACTCTCCAGGATCAAGTGTTGACAAACAATGCCCTTGATTCTCCCTTCAGGCATTGTAAGAGGCCCCATCCAGTTGACAGAAGTGTTGTTGAAACCCCACAACCTACTGTTGATTGAAGACACTTATTCCTCACTTTGAACCAAAGGCAAAGGCCCAATCCAAATGTGATTTTCTGTAAGAATTTATAAATAATTCCCTAAACTAATAAAAGTTCCTTCTATGAGGAACTCCCCGAAAAAAATTATGTATTTTGGCCTCACCCCCACCTTTTATATAACTTTCAAGCGCAAAGATTGGCTGAAATAGTTGTAAAATTTCAGCCAATCAGAGCAAAGTAATTGAAATTCTAGCAACCTGAGCACTCTTAATCAGGGTAGTAATCTATTTTAAAACCTAACTTATCTTTCTTATATTAAAATCTTTAAGAATCTTAAATATTTTATAAAAAACAAAACAAAAACATCAAGTGTATTTAAAATATTTTGAGTTTTCCATTCATGCGGATCAGAAGTTTTATTTTTATTTTAGGCAATGTCTAAATATATTGGTATAATTAATTTAACCTCTTATTTTGTCTTTTCCTTTCATGGGGATCAGAAAGAAAAACATTTCTTAGATCATGTATAAATATATTGGTATAAGTTAATTTGTCCTCTTATGCGTTTTGTGCCAATTCTTAAAATTTGCCCACTCATACTCTCTCAGAGAAGGTTGACACGAAACTCGAAAGAGAGCTGGGGGGAAAGTCTACCCTTTTATGGAATACCTCGAAGGGATATTTTAAGAATATATAACATGGAGATTTAAGAAGAAAAAGAGATTTATATACTATTATATTTTGTAAAACAGAGGAGAATAATTTTATAAAAGATACTGATCATTACAAAGGACAAATTAATGTATACCAATATAATTACACATAGTATAATCCTTCTGATCCCATAAAGGAAAAGGCAAAAATATTTTAAATACACTTTTTGTTGTTTTTTTTATAAAATATGTAAGTTTCCTGAAGATTAGATTACTACCCTGGTCGAGAGTGCTCGTAATAGTAAGAATTGCTTACCTTTCTTCTTTTTTGGTTATAGCATGGGCACATGGTACTTGGAGACCAAGAAAAGATAAAGCAAATATTAGATTTTTATAAAGCGATCCCTAACATGATTGTATAATTGTTAGCCATTCAGGGTAGGGTATACTCTGAGAGATTACCCATCTCTGAATGTTTAATGTAACAGCCAATCGGAGAAGGGAATATAAACCCTCTTTTTTATTTTGTATTGCTATTTTTTTTTTTATCTCGTGTTTTAACATATTTATTTGATATGTTAGGTCCAGTGTGGGTCTATATGATCCCCCATGAGTGAAAGGATTAGAGATCCCTGTGGAAGGGACCACTTTTATGTTACATAGGTGATAGCCTACACAGGCTCTTAGGGGCTAGGGTCTGCCTAGCTTAGGCTTTAGGGTTGATATGAAAGGTTGTAAGCTTAACCCATATTTTAAAGAATTATTTTTTTTCAAGATAATCAAAAGCAGATAATAGTGGTAAAGTGTCGGGAATGAGACATATATGGGTGCTTTAAAATACTTGTTTGAACAAATTCTAGATCAGTTAGAGCAAAGTCAATTCTAGATCAATTAGAGCAAATTCCGATATAATTTTCAAGTGTCATGGAAGTCAGCAAAACTGAAGCTTTGGTGACTTCCAAGTTATTTAAAATGATATATTTTCTAAATAAACTCACAGTAAAGCAATTCCTGCATATATCATTGCAGGACTAAAACTAAACTACATACAGAATAACTGATAACAACAGCAGATAGATAAATCACAAAACTATAGTAATATACCTTTTTCTGCAAATACGGGATGTAAAGTATGCTTCAAGTATAATGGATTCATTCTAATTAGCTATTTTTCATTTTATGTATGGGCACTAGTGATGTCGCAAACATAAAATTTTCGGTTGGCGAACAGCGGACGCGAACTTCATCAAATGTTCGCGAACTTGGCGAACATCGGCGAACCGCCATAGACTTCAATGGGCAGGCGAATTTCAGAACCCACAGGGACTCTTTATGGCCACAATAGTGATGGGAAAGTTGTTTCAAGGGGACTAACACCTGGATTGTGGCATGCCGGAGGAGGATCCATGGCAAAACTCCCACGGAAAATTACATAGTTGATGCAGAGTCTGGTTTTAAGCCATAAAGGGCATAAATCACCTAACATTCCTAAATTGTTTGGAATATCAGGTATGATGTTGTATCGATCAGGTAGTGTAAGGGTTACACCCACTTGCACAACCGCAAACTCCCCATTTGCACAAGGTTGGATACCAAGCTAGCCATGTCCCTGTTCCTTGTCCTCACTGATGTCATTGAAGGTCTCTTCCTCCACCCAGCCACCAAGGGTCCCCAAAAGGTGACAACAAGCCCCCTGGGACGCCTGCTGTGTTTGGTCTTCCACCTCCTCAAAGCCACCTTCCTCCTCTGACTCCTCTTCTTCAGACTCCCAGAGTCTGGGGGCTTCCACTGCCCAGCATGGAATATTATACACAGGTCAGAGTCTGGGGGCTTCCACTGCCCAGCATGGAAGATTATACACAGGTCAGAGTCTGGGGGCTTCCACTGCCCAGCATGGCAGATTATACACAGGTCAGAGTCTGGGGGCTTCCACTGCACAGCATGGAAGATTATACGCGTTGCCTCTGTCTGCGTTATTATAAGGTGTGTACTGTTAAGTAGTACTATTCCTATCGGTTTAATACCTGTTACGTCCACTATCAGGGGACGTGTATATGGCATGGATTTTTGGAAGCGGGAGATGGAAAAAGATGCTTGGTCGGTCCTCCTACTTCAAATTTGGGGCACTACGCGTGCAATCTAAGGTGCCACCAGATATGAGTGTCAGTGTTGTTTTATGTCACTGTACACTACGGTTGCACCAGATATGACGTATCACTGTGCACTGGCAAAAGTTGGCAGAGTAGGTGCAATAGTCTTCACACACACGCCTGTAGGCAGGCAATTGCCATTCAATCTATTACAGTAAAAAAAGTGTTGTTTTATGTCACTGTACACTACGGTTGCACCAGATATGACGTATCACTTTGCACTGGCAAAAGTTGGCTGAGTTGATACAATAGGCTTCACACACACGCCTGTAGGCAGGCAATTGCTATTCAATCTATTACAGTCAAAAAAGTGTTGTTTTATGTCACTGTACACTACGGTTGCACCAGATATGACGTATCACTGTGCACTGGCAAAAGTTGGCAGAGTAGATGCAATAGGCTTCACACACACGCCTGTAGGCAGGCAACTGCTATTCAATCTATTACAGTCAAAAAAGTGTTGTTTTATTTCACTGAGCACAATATAAGCTGTTAGGTGTTAGCCTGTCACACACACACGCTGGCAGGCAGGCATATGCAATTAGATTACACAGGAAAAAAATATAAAATAAATGATGTTCTAGCCCTAAAAAGGGCTTTTGGGGTTGCTGTCCTTCAGATGGAAGGCTCTGAAAGGGAGTGTATGCTGCTGATTGGCTGGAATGTGTCTGCTGACTGTGAGGTGCAGGGTCAAAGTTTCCTCAATGATAAAGAATAGGGGGCGAACCGAAAAGCGCATATGTTCGCCATTCGCTGCAAGCGCGAACATGCCAAAATCGCCGCGAATAGTCCGTGGGCGAACTGTTCGGGATATCACTAATGGGCACTAAAAATTAACCGAGCATCTATTGGAAGTTTATTAGTTCATCTACATATGACATTCCCCTCTGGAAATCAATTCTTAAGGCAAGAATGCAAATTATGAGCATATATAAGGTAGATAAAAGTTTAAACATATGCAAGAACCTAATTTATTCTGGTAGAAAGAGTATATGTATTAAGATTATAAACACAAATAAATTTACCAAAACTAGGGAAGCATTGAGCCACTATCTTTACTAAGTGACTGTTAATCAATTTACAGCCTAAGAACATGAAAAATAGAAGAAAGTGTATAACTTACATTTTGCTTAATCATATGTATGTATATTACATTTATCTACTTATCTAACCAATTGAATTTCCATTTTTAATAACTTGCTCTTTCACAGTAAGATAAGTTATAGAATGCATTACACTGCTTTTATTACTGTATCTATCTTCTTCTAAATATGCTTACACTATATGACATGTTAATTTCTTAATTATTAGATAACTCATTATGCAGTTTCCTTAGATGTGATATTATAGTCTAAACAGACATTATTTAAATCTTAAAAATATATCAAAGGTACAATGTTATCTTGTACAAAGTTTGTTATCAAACTCACACGAGAGATGATAGTATTTAAAAAATATATCCAATTAAATTGGAAAGGTCAATACTTAATTTACAGATCATTGCATATGACAGGATAAGCTGCTAATACAATCTGCTAATGATATTTACATATGTATTACCATTTTTAAAACAAATGCATCTTACACTACCATGGATTCTTCTGGTTGGTCACATGTTTACTCAGCATCCTCCAGTTCAAGTAATGGCAATACACATGAAGAGAGAATGGTGTTAAGTAAACAGTTGACACATAATTAAAATATTAAATCACTGTGAAACCAACACTGAGGTGTACAGACTGGTGGGGTAAAATTAATTTATAGGAACAGTATATTATGAATCAGAGCGACTGACAGATAGTGACCAGGCAAAGGCAGACGAGCTAAATAAGTTATTTTCTTCCATATACACAAGGAAGTTAACAGTGGTTAGGACACTGCAACAAAATGGGCTACACTACCTTCATCAAAAAATTGGTTAACGCAGGAAGAAATCCAAAATAGGCTGGACAAAATAAACGTTAATAAAGCACCAGGTCCTGTGAAATAATAACAAGGGTACTGAGGGAACTTGGTTATGCTATAGTCAGACCATTATATCTAATTTTTCAAGACTCACTCACCACAGTGTTGCTACCAGATGACTGGAGAAAAGCCGATGTGATACCTATATTAAAGAAGGGAGAGAGAGCAAATTCAGGGAAATATAGATGTGTAAGCCTCGCTTCTTAAGTGGAAAAGCTTTTAGAAGGGTTAATAAGAGATGATATACAAGAATATGTCTATTTGAACAGGATAATAAGTAGGAGACAACATGGATTTATGAGGGATAGGTCATGTTAAACAAATTCAATTTGTTTCTATGAGGAGGTGAGTAGGAAATTGGATTAAGGCAACTCATGAAGTCTTTTTGGATTTTACTAAGGCTTTTGATACAGTGCCACATGGAAGGCTGTTGTATAAACTAAGAGATACAGGAATTGTGGTAAATATATGTTCATGGATTGAGAGCTGACTAAAAGACAAGAAGCAAAGGGTTGGACTACTGTGGTAAGTGGAGTTCCTCAGGGTTCAGTATTAGGTCCTCTCCTTTTTTAACATATTTATTAATGACTTAGAAGTAGGACTGGAAAGTAGTGTCTCCATTTTTGCTGATGGCACTAAGTTGTAAAAGGTAATTAAATCAAAAATTAATCTCAGTATGGGTAATTATCTTCCAAAGGTGGCTGTGACAGAGGATTCAATAGAAACTTTTAATATACTTAATAGATAACGAAAAAGGGGCTGGGTATATATATATATATATATATATATATATATATATATATATATATATATATATATATATATATATATATATATATACATATTTATTTATTTTTTATATATAAAAAAGGGCATTCAGGGTTATCCTGGATAACTAGAGAAGGAGGAATATTGATCCAGGGAGAAATCTGATTGCCAGTATCTGCGATCAGGAAGTTTTTTTTTTTTATGAGACATTTGCCAAAGTTTCAATGTTTTTTTTTTTCTATTTGCCTTCCTCTGGAACAGTTAATAGTGGATCCACATATTACAGGGATCAGAGGAGATCTCAAAAGGTCGAACCTGATGGGTTAAAACTCAATAACTATGTAACTACCTAATTTATTTTAAACTGGAAACATAGATTTAATATCAGTAACACAATGTATAGACAGTTTATGCAACTTTATACATTGATTTAACAATTCAGTTATTAAATGCCTAGAACAAAGAGTTTAATGGAGTATGTATGTAGATACATATAAATAAAAGATAGAGATATTCAATTATTAATAATTTCATTTAAAACGAGTCAAGAGATAAATGGATATTAGAGGAATGTTTTGCTAATATATATATACTTTAAAAGGTGGCTGATCAATAAAACAGAAATATTTATAGTAAAAATTGAACCCATATTCATTTGATTGTAATGTTTTACTGTTTTCTCATAAGACTTATCACATAAACTCAAGAATCTGATCCGAACCTTGTGGTGCCAATACAATATAAAAATTACAGAAAAATATTTACTGAAGAGTGAAAAGTTGTAAATCTTTTGGTGAACCTTTCCAGTCCTATATTTTCCATTTGGTCAAATTCACAAAGACTCAATATTTGCAAGGTTTCTCCAGAATAATATTCTTTACCACATATACATGATAAACTTAGATGTGTTAGAAGTCATTTTAAGAAGTAATGGCACTTGTCTCATTCACAGGTTACAGTTTAAAGTTAGACAAAAGTATATTGTGGGCCTTGCTGTATTGGAGAATGAGCTATAAAATATCATAAACGATCAGTGCAGTGTTTGTCCATATTTCATCTTATTCCCCTGAAAATTTAGCTATTTATAAACAGTCAAAACAGCTTTCCTAAATCGATCTAAAAATGTTTTTTTTTTGTATTGCTTTGTTTTTATCTATTTTTATAAATGTTTTTTCCATGTGTCATTTTTTATATTTTTAACATCTGCAAACAATTGTGTAAGGTATTTGCATTTTCACCCATCAGTTCCTCTAATTTGTTTTCTTCTGTCTTTGTAAAATGAGATGCCAGTCAGGTGCCAGTTAGTCTGTTGTCACACTACAAAATCAACAACAACAATTACAGAATGTTTCTATAATCACCCTAATGAAACCACTCATCATCCAGTCAACTTTAAATATAATTAATTTATATAAACAGAATCTGGTTGAATGTTGACATCCTTCCACAAGAGATACCTTAACAATTAACAGTTAATTAAATTAAGTTAAATTGAGGAATAATGCCAGTCTTAATCCAACAGGAGAGGTTAGATTGTCAATATAGTGGTTAATTTCGTGTTTGGCCTCTTGACGGGCCTACAAATATATTTATGAGGCATGCATGTGGGTGAAAAGAATACTCACAAAAAAGTTTATCCTTGATATAGCTACTGAAGCCTCTTGTTGGCCCACATAAATTCACTCTAGGGTAGCATAAGCCTTTACACACTATAAAACAACTTTTTGGTAAAGAGAACTTCTTAATAATACATTATGCTGTAGAGGAGCCCACTATAATTTGCTTCTGATTATTTATTTACATTTATGTATATCACATTCATCCAAGGAGCTTTACATAGTATTCTCACACCCTAAGAAGTTGATCTGCTGAAACCAAAACAGTGGATTCCACAACAGCATAATTGCGTATAAAAAGCAATAAACTAGACACTGTATTTTTTTTATATTCTAAAAACATTTTGCCTATTTTGTGTAGTTCTTTAAGAGAATACATTTAACACTGCAGTGCTTGGGAATGGGGCGATCGACTTGCTTCTTCCTCAGGGTCTCCGGGCCAGTGCCCTCACCTGAACTCCCACACTTATCTGGAGCCACGTGATCCATGCTGCGGAAGAGCTTCAGGGTCTCAGGGACGCCCCCTCTCCTGATAGTTTCATGCCCCGATCTGGCATCACAATCTCCATGACTGTCAGCCTTGGCATCTCCACCTATTTCCTGACTGCCTGAATATCAGCGGTCTGTGGTTCAGGACAGGTAACAGACCATGGATAGTTGGGCAGACTCTCAGGGCTTGCATCCTCCTCTGCCAACTGTTCGGTCCCCAGCTCCTCGCCCTTGGTTAGCAGGTGTAACCTCGCTGATTGTTGGCCATCTCCCAGTGGCTGATGCTGCTTAACACTGCTCCCCGGTCGTGCATCTACCAGGGTCTGAACTGTTCTCCCGGCCACCCTATCCTGGTGAGTTACCAGCAGTCCCTCTGATATCGTCTGTTCTGTAGCGGTAAGATCTCCAGGTACCGTCTGGTTTCCTTCCTTCACCTTATAGAGTTGTAGCCAACAGATCATTTCCACTGTATCCTCTCCTAGCTCAGCTGGGGAAGCATGGGGTAACCCTAATTACTTGAGCCGGGTCTTACCTGAGCCCACCTTCTCAAGCAGTTCCTCATACTCTTTTTCCAAATTAATTTCTTTATGGACCAACGGTTTGTGCGACCTTTCTTCTTCTGTCCCTGGGTCTATTTCCACATCCTTTTGGTGTCATGCCAAAGGATTTCCCAATGCCATACTTTGGATCTCCCGGCAGGACATCTAGAAGCACTTCCATCAGTCCAAGCCTGTAGTAGGAGGGCCATTGTGATATAGTAGCCAGAAGCATCAGGTCCTCATACTGACCTTCCAAGTCAAGCTCCATCCACAGCAGGTCCTCAAGCCGCTCTGTTGGCTCCACACCCTTCAGAAGAGCTGTTCCACGATCAAATTGTGTGGCAAGCCGTTGCCATTGCCACTTCCTCATACTGGTGATGAGGCTCCTTTTCTCCTGGATCACCTCCAACCTGTAGGTATCCATGTGGCCAAATGTCATGAAACCAGTAATGATCTCCCTTGGGCTTGTAGGTCTGGATAAATCACAGATTTTTTTTCATCCCTGCCAAGCCACCAAAAAAGCTGGACTTCAATTTGCATAGGTCACCATATGCCATCCTTCAGCTGCTGGTTACAGCACTGAGATGCCACCACTGCCATCCAGTTGTGACAATCCAGGGGTAGGGGCTATTAGTGCACAGGGCCACTTGCTATAGATACCCACAAGGACTGTTAATACCCACAAGGACTGCTGGGTTCTTGCACCAGCACCCTGATATCTGGCTTCTGTATCAGTCAGGGTCTCTCCATCAGGAATCAGCACTTCCAGGAGTCCCAGTAACCTTCCTGTGGTAGTGACCAGGACAAGTTACTTGTAGGGTGGAAATAGGATCAGTATCACAGGAGATTGACTGAACATGGGGTCTAATAGTCTTCATTCTGGCATCCTATATGGCACCTGTGAACAATAGGCTAACCTCTAAATACACATAATGCTGTCTCCATGTCTAGTGATCCAGACCTCAATAGAGTACATTAACCTTATCTGGCAAACAATGGAACAAAACAGATTACAATACAATGGAGGTGTTTATGCTGGAGCCAAGCAGTCTGTCCTTTATGATGAATCAATGGGCTAAGATCCAGGAACTGGAAAAGGGGTCTGTGACAGTATCTTTTATATATATATATATATATATATATATATATATATATATACATACAAGCGACTTGCTCGTCAAAAAATTACAGCAATAGAAATGTAAACATAAAGTAAGTATTTTTGTTGTGTGAGAACCTTCAGTGCTCATTGCGAGCCTCTTTGTTGGTGTATGTTTGGTTATGAGAGCTCCTTTGGCGCTCATTGCAAGTTTTGCGCTCATGGGCTTTTGACTCGCATTGTGAGCCTCTCCCCTGGTGCAGTTGTGGTCCTGTAAACACTGTTGGCGCTCCGTGTGAATCGCGTGATAAGCGCCTTTAGTGTTTATTGTTATTTTTATTTTTTTATGTGTATGTATTTTGTTAGGTTAATGAATTAACATAAGTGAATTAAGTTATAAAGTAATATAATTTACCTATTTGTAATTAATATATGCATTAAGCAATATGCTGAAGAGCTAACAATCTGTTTTGATGTTCCTGCAGCATACAATGTAGACTTGCACTGTTGGCGAGCTGAGGTGTAAGTGTCAGCAATATGTGCAGTGTGTAGTGTAAATAGGCTGTATGCGCGAGGTTAAACCATTTGCTTAGCTGAGTACTTCTGCATTTTGTAACGGTAATGTTATTAGAATTGAGTGATTGTTGTAAAATGGCTGCAAGTGTGTTAGGCGGGGGTTGAGCTTTTAGCGTCCTTCCTAATAGTGTATTTATTAGGTTGTATGGGTCTGTGTAAAAGCGTATGTGCTTGGCGGTGTTTTGCGTGCTTAGGGGCTGTGTAGACTCGTTTTCGTTTTTTTCGACGGCCATTTTTTTACATTTGAATATCTAAAACAAGTTAAAAAGCTTGTTTCCTGCTCAGAATTTTGAGAAATACAGTTATTACACTGCATTCTGGGAAGCTGAACAGGGACATGCAAATGTGCCCACAGATGCTTCGTTCTTCTATCCATAACCATTTTAAACATGGCTTCCTTTAAGCTTATGCCCACTGCATTACACAGCTTTTATGCAAAGCCACGGTTGGATTATACATAAGATGGACATCCTACCCACGGACACCCGTTTCAAGCTTACTGCCTATCATCAGCGTGGGGCGGGATCCCGTTAAACCGTAGCACTTAGGCAATGAGCGCCGCAGGCGCTCATTGCCTGTGAGCCTTGCGTAGCGAGGCGAGCCGTTAACTCATAGCACTTAGGCAATGAGGCAATGAGCGCCGCAGGCGCTCATTGCTGGCGAGCCTCGCATAGCGAGGCGAGACGTTAAACACGTCACACGCACGACTTTGAAAAAAAAAAACACCTCGGAACCAACCTTAACGTAACAAACACCAACACGCAGAATCCGACTATAATGGCCGACGCACTAAAAACAGTGAAAACACACCATATACTCACACAAACTACATAAAAAGCTTACCCATAGTAAGGGGGGGCACCCAGGACCTCTGAAAGTAAAGTTACACCTCCATTGAAGTCCAAATTCCCGAGTTCAGACACACGAAAATCTGCTAAGCGAGAGAAAAAATGGCCACCAAAAAATACGAGGCTCACAGCCCAGCCACATACAAATTAACCAAGAAGGGATCCGAGATAAGCTAGGAAACCCGCATTAACCCCAGGGGATCCGAGATAAGCTCGGAGCCCTGCATTAACCCCACATTAACCATCGCAGTGGGGCTCCCGATTGCACGCGATCCGGGTCCCCGCTGCAATCAAAATTCAAAATTCCCCCATTACAGGTCCTTAAAGGACCTTAAATGTCCTTAAAGGACCTGTTGTAAAAGAAAAAATATATACACTGTCACCCTGTCAAGTCACTTAGACCCCCATAAGCCTCTATTTAACCCCATCAGTCCCATAAGGGTATATTAACACCATCATGGGCCTGTTACAACACTACATTAACCACATAAGTGCCATGATGGTCCTCAAGGACCATCATGACACTAAGTATAAACACTACACTGCACTATACCCCCCCAATAAAACATTAAATATCAACTAAACACCCTCTACACTAACCTATTAACATCTACACTACCTACCCCCTATTAACCCCCACCACTCTAATTACAGAAAATAAAAAAGCCTAAAGTCACAAAAAATAAAATCTACATTACATGAAATAAAAACTATCTTACGAAAAAAAATAAACTACATTACACAAAATAATAAAACCTAAGTCACAAAAAATAAAAAAAGGAACATTACAGAAAAAAAAACATTACAACCCCCCCCCCCCCCCACCTCACTACAGAAAAATAAAAAATACACACCTGAAAAGGAAATACATATAATACAAATACATACAATACAAATACATACCATTACAATACAATTACATAGAATTACAATACAATACACCACTATCTAATATACATTACACAATCTATCTAAATAAATAGCATAATCTAATATACATCCTATCTATATAATAATACATACCCAATCTATCTAAATAAATACCATAATCTAATATACATCCTATCTATATAATAATATATTCCCAATCTATCTAAATAAATAGCATAATCTAATATACATCCTATCTATATAATAATACATACCCAATCTATCTAAATAAATAGCATAATCTAATATACATCCTATCTATATAATAATACATTCCCAATCTATCTAAATAAATAACACAATTTAATATACAATACATCCTATGCTATCTATATAAAACCCCTAGCTAACATACAATAAATGCTATCTATATATATACTAATCTAAGTCTAAGCTAAAATAAAAAAATTAGGACCACTTACCTTTGCAGATGTTCATTGCAATCAGCCACCTACGAAAAAAAATTACAAAAAATTAGTGCAACACGTTTACACTAATAAAATAAACATTATAGACATTCTTTACATTCCAGACATTCGATACATTATATACATTCTATACATTCTAAATATTCTACTCACCTTTCTGCCATGTCCTGTCCGGCATTCTTTCAATCCTTCTCCGGCACGGCACCTGTTAAAAAAAACACAACATTAATACACATACATCAAAATAAAATAAACATAATCTACATTATACTTACCTACCCGTGATGTCTCCGACCTCCTCCGGATCCTCTTCTGCCACGTCCTGTAAAAAAAATAAAAAAAAAATATATATATATATATATATATATATATATATATACTTACATCCGCACTCCCGGACATCCCAGAAGCTAATGAGGCTCCAGGAGAATTTTCCGGAAGAAAATAAGCAATGGCGCCTTCTGATTGGTTGAAAATGCTGTCTATCAAATTCACCCAATCAGGAGGCGCCAATGTGTGAGTCAATCAGGAAGGGATACACCCTAAAATCCCACTCTAATTGGATAATGCACCTATCAATCTTTATTTGAACCAATCACAAGGCGCAGATGCCTTCAGCCAATCACAATGGAATACACCCCCACAGGGTGATTGGTTGGAGCCTCTGCGCATTCTGAATGTTTGTACTGACAATAGCCAATCACAATGGAATACACCCTCACGTACTGATTGGTGAAGGATTTGTGCATTCTCATTGGCTACTGTTAAAATCAATCAATATTACAGCCAATGGGAAGGTGCAGATGTCTTCACCAATCAGTACGTGGGGGAATATTCGATTGTGATTGGCTGATGGCAATAAAGCCTTAGGATTGGTTCAAATAAAGATTGAAAGGTGTGTTATCCAATCAGCGTTGTATTTTGGGGTGTATACTTTTTTCATTGGTTCACAAATGGTGTCTTATCATTGGCTGAATTTGATAGACAGCCTTTTCAGACAATCAGAAGCCGCCATTGCCAATTTTACTCTGGAACACTCCATAAGAAGGTCATTAGCATCGGAGACATCCGCCAGGGCGGATGTGTGACGAGTGTCGCGGAAAGGTAATGTAGATTGTGTTTATTTTACTTTGCGTTATGTTTACTAATGTAATGTTTTTTTTGACAGGAGTAAAGATGGCCGACGGAACATGGCGGACGGAACATGGAGGACGTGACATTCTGGAACGGGACATGCTGGAAAGGTGAGTATAATATTTCGAATATTTCGAATATTTCGAATGTTTAGAATGTTTAGTATGTTTAGGTATTTCATGTAAACGTGTTGTATTAATTTTTGGAATCTTTTTTACCGTAGGTTGCTGGTCTGAAGAAACATCTCAAAGGTAAGTGGTCTTAATTATTTTATTGTAGCTTACAATTAGGGTAGCTATATATATATAGATAGCATGTATTGTATATTACATAGATAGGGGGACGTATTATTAGATAGTATTGTATATTACATAGTGGGATGTATATTACATTATATAGTGGCATATATATTACATAGTGGCATTTATATTACATAGTGGCATTTATATTAGATAGTGGCATGTATAGTAGATAGTGGCATGTATAGTAGACAGTGGCATGTATACTAGATAGTGGCATGTATATTACATAGGGTTGTATTGTATTTTATTTAATTGTATTGTATTTTATTTTATTTAATTGTGTTGTATTTTAGTTTATTTAATTGTGTTGTATTTTAGTTTATTTAATTGTGTTGTATTGTATTATATGTATGTATTATATGTATTTCATTTTCAGGTGTGTAATTTTTTTAAAGTGTTTGTACTGACGGGAGGTTGTAATGTATTTTTTTATTTTCTGTAATGTTCCTTTTTTTTATTTTTGGTCAATTAGGTTTCTTTTTTTGGTTCTGTAATGTAAATTTTTTATTTTTGGTGATTTTAGTTTTTCTTATTTTATGTCATGTAGATTTCTGATTTGTTGGGAATTTAGTTACTTGAGGCACACAGTACACTCACATTGTGTGACAAACAGCATTTCAACACTTTCTTTTATTGACCGTCATTTTTTGACGGGCAAGTCTCTCTCTCTCTCTCTCTCTCTCTCTCTATATATATATATATATATATATATATATATATATATATATATATATTTATATATATGTATTTGCAGGGCCCAAGTAGAGTTGAATTATCCCCCCCGATTTTTGGGGGCTTCTTCACCCATAGCCCAGGATGTCATATTTGTACTAGGGAGAAACCAAAATGATAGATCCAATAGCATCATAGTTGCATAAAAAGATAATAAATTAAAGCATGTATAACTTTCCCTTTATAACCTAAAAACGTTTATATTATTTCAAGGTCTGTACTTCAAAAGAATAATTTAAATGTAGAACTACAGTGACCCCTTAAGTATGGTTTTATCCTATATCTGTATATTCATGGTGCTAAAAGGAAACCATACTTACTGTATATTTCATAAAGAAACACAAACATCATTACTATTAATGTTGATTTCCTGGACAGGCAGAAAAATGACAGATCTAAGAATGGCACTAGTTCGATATCTTGTAGTTTGTGGTACTCTAAATACTTAATCTTTCTACAGTTATGGAAATTATTTGGGTCTGGTTTACCAGAAAAAAAGAGTATATCTAATTTAGTGCAAGCCATTCGTTGCCTAGTAACTATGGCTTTTCTCTGACCTTTCATGGAAGGAAAGCATTTAGTCAGGGAAGAAAAGTGAGTTAGGCTGCATTAATTTTCCTTTAACATAATTAAATAAATTGTTAGAGCAAGCGTGCAGAAAACTTGATACAATGGGGACTCTGACTTCTGGAAAATAAGCAGCCATAGAGGTTTCCATGACCGGCTGACAGAAACATTGATATATCTGGTAAGGATAAAAGATCCATAATTACAATTTGTAATTACTTTGTTCTACACTTTGATCTTTAAATGGCCACAATAATCTTCAGATTTCAAAAATGTTAAAGATAATAATAATAATAATACAACCTCGAATATATTCCTTTTATATTCAATTTATGATTCAGTGGAATCTACCATTTTAGTTCCCAGTGATCTGACTTCCTGAGGTGGAAGGAGACTTTGGAAAGATCGGACATTTTTATCTGCACCGTGGGAATGTATTAACTGTATTTTTATTAGAATAGTTAATCTTTTGTGCTAAAACTGACACATAAAATTGCAATTTTTCCCCAGCATCTGTAGGCTAGAGATCCATCAATCTTTTTCAGACTTTGGCAAGCATAGGGCCCTACGCTAATCCCTGAAAAAGCACTTACGAGTGCCCTAACTGTAGAGTAAATACTACATAGCTATGTTAATCACCCATGCCTAAAACATTGCGAGAGAACTCCTATGGGTCACTGCCCTGAGTGAACTTTTACGACAGCCGAGAAGCAAGGCATAAATCTCAATTGATTTTTGGACTGAAAATAAATTACCCTGTTAGACTTTGACACCCAAACCGTATGCTAATAAGACTTTAGGGATCACTCGCAAATCTGAGCACTGCCGTAAGTACAAAAGGCATAAGAAAGATTTACGTGTACCAAACGCAACTCGCAACTGGCCTTCAAACCTTTGCTGAATCCCCAGAAACACTTAAAGTGGCAGTATAGCACAAAAAGCATGTCAAAATTATTAACTTTCAACATTATTTGACACTTAACAATCCGATAAAAAACATAGGCGTAATTAAAAAATTTGATATGTTGTTATTAAGCCCGTCACAAATAATACACGTTACAAAACCATGTTTCCTAGGAACAAAGGGCCCGATTCAATTGCAAGCCCGCAACTCGATCGTTTTAGGCCATATGTCTGTGGGTGTGTTGCGAACTCCTGTTCATCTCGGAATCTGGAGCTATTCAATTGCTCAAGGCTGCAAGTAACTGCCCCAAAACCGACTCCGTAAACCATGCATTGGTTCGTAGCAGTTCAGGGCGGGAACATGATCAATTAAGCAAGCCCGTAACCTCCTATTTTGAATCAGTAAATAGAAATTGAGACCGTCATTATTACAGCAGTGAAACATGGAGGTTATATGTCAATCAATTAGGTTCGGGGGTCCTAATTGCGATCAGACTTGCAAACCCGCAAAATACAGAATTCTGAAAATAAATGCCATTACTGTTCTAGTCAATATGGGTGGCCTGATATGTATTAACTCATTGATACCCGAGATCGATTTAACCCCAAAATGAAACAGAAAAATAAATCTTATAAACTGCCAATTTGTGGGCTTGAGACTGTTGTAAATTTAATTCTAACGTCTTTCATTGCTTTTCCCATTATTTACAGTGCAGTATTATTTTTCATTTACATTTACAGTACTACAAATACTCCATTGCGGGTCCTGTAGCATTCCTAGGATTTTCTCCTTTATTTGCCATTTACCTGTGTGAAAACAATTGCGGGCTTGGGTAATTGGAGCAATTAAATAGTGTTTTGGAATTTTAGCCATCGCAACTCTTGCGAAAGTGAAAGCTCAAAGGCTTTGGGAGGCTGTAAGTTTAACCATTGAAATTTTTTCAAGGCCGTAACTTGTGACCCATTTGGAGCCCGCAAAAAGACACCAACTGAATAGCAAATTAACTTGCAACCTCACTTACGGGCTACCGGGTTGAGCGAAGGCTCAATTGAATCGGTCTCAAACACTCTAATGCAATGTCTATAAATACATATTTTTTTAACACACAATAAACTCATCTTTATTTCTTAAAGCTATAAATACAATTGTCACATCTTTTTAATATCACAATATATTAATAAATAAAAAACAATGACTATATATATATATATATATATATATATATATATATATATATATATATGTTTTATTGACGTAGCTAGTTACGAGAATTTTTTTCTGCCTTTCCCATTATAAGATTTATGACATTCACATTTCCTATTGGCTCCTACAGCCCTGTCTCATCCGTAAAGTTTGGTTTGGTTACTCTCTGCACAGTTGCAGGATTTACAGCTGTGCACTGAGTGCTCTAACCTGGGGGAGGAAAAGATTTACATTAGTGTAGAAGTTATGGAAAAAAGCTCCTGCAGATCATTTACAGCAGTGTCCTAACTAAAAGCACCTGATTTACATAGGGGGAAAATCAACAGTTTACAGTGTAAATGTTCCCACAAAATAACTACTAACTACTTTTAAAGACATTAAATTGGACATTGTTTATACTGCTTATGATTTAAAGTGACACAGCGGTATCATTTAGAATTGTAGGTAATAACAAGTACTTAAGCAATTGAATTCATTTAAAGAATTGCATTTTTCGACAGCAAAATTACTTTGCTGTTTGCAATTTTTACAGTCAGTTAGCCTTTCTGATCTGCTTATTATTATTATTATTATTATTATTATTATTATTATTCCCTTCATTTGTAACAAGCTCTAAACACTCCCTGCACCTCTTAATCACAGATCATAGCCAGTATTTGCTGATTACCACCATGGGGCTTAGTATGTATTATTTTCAATGTACGTCATATGAAAAACAAAAACAAGACATGTTCTGATGCCAGAGAGTAACATATCTAACCAGTGTAATTACTCCATGGGGTCTGAGCATGCCCAATGTCTGCTTCATTTCATGTGAGACAGTGGTGTCGAGGAGTGAGATGAGTTTTATTCTTTAAAAAAATATTGATTAATAATATATTCAGAATCAAAGCAATTTATTTTAAAAATCACAATATGAGCAACATTTATTAGAAAGGAGATGCGTTCAATTGTGAGATTTCCCCGAATGAATATCATAGGTTGAATTATTTATTCCATGAGAGACATGTGTTATAGAGGTACAGCATGTACTTGTTGTGTTTGCTCAGCTAAAGCGAACCAATGGGAAAGAGGTAGAGTTGTATAGGGTTTAGGGTAATTGACAAGGTCACGGCAGCCGGCAATTTGAAGTGGATTTAGGAACTCAATCCAAAGAGAGTTATATACTTTCCACTGAACCAGAGTCCAGATCCATTTGGCATAACAATAGACGTGAACATTTTCACAGTGCGGATAGCGAATGGTGACACCAGGAGCAGAAATAGTGAGCATCTGAAAGAACATCTGAGATTGCCTATCCTGAGGTGTTACTATACATCTTCTTCTTTTTTTTTATAAATCACATTAAATAAATAATAATAAGGTTAAATACTGGTGCTTCTATTTTGATTTTATAACAAATAAGAGGAAGTATTATTTTAACTTTGAAGCTCAATATGGTCTGTGTATCGCACTAATTTACTTATGTTTCTTTTTTCATTTAATACTTGGAAATATTATGTTGAAACAGTAAGAGTTATTTTAGATAAATTTGTTACAAAATTGATGTTTTATAAAAATACATTGGTAGCATTTATCCATGAATTTACCAACCTTTGATCTAGTGTTATTAAAAGACCATTGTGGTCATATTTCTAAAATGTACTATTTTCCCCTGCACAGTCAGGAGGACAAGAGGCTGAAGGCAAACACAGGGTCCCTAACTACAGGCCCGAGGAGCATGGGTGAGACCATCCAATTAAGAGCACTGATTTTCTTTGACTCCTACACCCATGCCGAGGAGATGGTGGTACTCCACAATGACTCTCATGCTCGTGCCCACATCATTACAGGGGGTGGAAAGTTAAGTCCGGACCCAGGGCAGATAGTGATGTGAGGTCTTTAAGGCATCTTTACGATGACAGCCAGGCAAAGGTCAGAAGGATGATGGAGGAGGAGGCCAGAGCAGCCTGAGCTCCAAGTGGTGGCCCCAGTACAAGTGGGAGGGGTTGCTGAAGCAGATGATGGCCTCATGGACTCTCCCCAGAGCTCCAGGCCTGGTGGCAACACTGAATCCAGCTCCTTGCCAGGTGAATATCAGATACACCAACATACACCCACATGCACACCACACATACATAGACATGGGAATACTGCACACCAATGAGAGTGAGATGTCAGCTTCCTGGACTTCACATGGGATGGATGGATTATCTATCCCTACTCAAATCCAGGAACCGTACATATCACCTTCATTACTGGGCAGCATCATATAGGTGACAAATAGACACAGCAAATACCAGATAGATATAAATGTATTAAACATCCAATTGCGATGACAGTTATGGATGTGGCAGCATTTGCAGATACAGACTCTGTAGGGATGGGTGTGCCTATCAGGGAAATCCTCTCTGCACATAATTGAACCATCCAGGCTCAAGACAACTGCATGTAAGATAGATAGGAACACACATCAATCGAATGATAGTTACATAGTTACATATTTACATAATAATTAAGGTTGAAAAAAAGACTTTCAGTCCATCAAGTTCAACCTTTTAAGATCTCTTCTGATCTGCAATATGTGGATTAATTATTAATTAATTAGTTGTTAATTCATTGTTAATTAATTATTAATCAACTATTTATTTTTATTTTTTTAAATTATTAATTAATCCAGAGGAGGAAGGCAAATAGAAAAAAAAAAAGTGAAACTCTGCCAATCGTCTCAAAGGGAAAAACTATTAGCTCCTTCCTGACCCCAGATACTGGCGATCAGTTTTCTCCCTGGATCAATACTCTCTCTCTAATTATCCAGGATAACCCTGAATTCCCTTTAAATTAGAAATAAATCCAGTGCCCTTTTAAAATTGTCTATTGAATCCGCTGTCACCACCTCCTCTGGAGGATTCCACAGATTAACCACCCTTACTGTGAAGAACCCTTTTCTTTCTTTAAGGTGGAATCTTTTTACTTCTAACCTCAAGGGATGTCCTCTTGCCAGTTGAAAACCTCTTGGCACAAAAAGCTCCTTTGATAAATCTTTATACTGACCCTGGATGTATTTATATAAGGTAATCATATCTCCTCTTAGACACCTTTTTTCTAGAGAAAATAAGCTTAATTTGGTTATTCTTTCTTCACAACTTAGCCCCTCCATTCACCTAATTAGTTTTGTTGCCCTCCTCTGTACCTTTTCCAGCTCTAAAATGTCCTTTTTATGAAGTGGTGACCAAAATTGTACTCCATATTCCAAATGAGGGCGTACTAGGGATTTGTATAGTGGCAGAATTATATTTGCTCCCCTTCTTAATACATTCTGATATTTTACATGCCTTTGCAAATGCTGCTTGGCTTTGAGCATTGTTACCTAGGTGGTTGGCCACAAGAACTCCCAAATCCCTTTCAATATCTGATACCCTTATATTTGCTCCCCTTCTTAATACATTCTAATATTTTACATGCCTTTGCAAATGCTGCTTGGCTTTGAGCATTGTTACCCTTTCAATATCTGATACCCTTATATTTGCTCCCTTAAGATTATAAATTGCATGGCTATTTTTCCTTCCTTGCATAATTTTACATTTATTCGTATTAAATCTCATCTGCCATTTAGATGCCCATTCCTCAATTTTATGTAAATCCCTTTGGAGGGAAAGCACATCATTATCTTTCACAACTTTGTGTCATTAGTGAAAATGGAGACCCTACTTTCCAGTCCCACCTCTAAGTCATTAATAAATATGTTAAAAAGGAGAGGACCTAATACTGAACCCTGAGGAACCAGACTTATTACATTAGTCTAATCGGAGTAGGTTCCATTTACAACAACCCTTTGCTTCCTGTCTTTTAGCCACAATAGTCTCCCATGTGGCACTGTATCAAAAGCCTTTGAAAAATCCAAAAACACTACATCCACTGAGTTGCCTTGATCCAGGTTCCTACTAACCTCCTCACAGAAATGAACTAGATTTGTTTGACATGACCTATCCCTCATAAATCCATGTTGACTCCTACTTATAATCCTGTTCAATTAGACATATTCTTGTATATTATTCCTTATTAACCCTTCTAAAAGCTTCCCCACTACAGAAGTGAGGCTCACTGGTCTATAATTTTTCACCAGTCATCTGGTAGAGACCCTGTGTTGCGTGAATCTGGAAAAATTAAATATAATGGTTTGGCTATTACAGAACCCAGTTCCCTCAGTACCCTTGGATGTATTCCATTAGGACCTGGGGCTTTATTAACATTTATTTTTTCCAACCTCTTTTGTAGCCCCATTATGGCGCAGTGACCCAACCACTGGTACCTCCCTTGTGTATAACGAAAAAAAAGAACCTATTTAGCTCATCTGTCTTTTCCTGGTCACTAATTTTCAGACGGCCTGTGTCACATTGTAATGTTCCTATAGCTTCCTTCCTCGTCTTCTTTCCATTAATATACTTAAAAAATATTTTAGGGTTAGTCTTACTCTCTTTTTGCAATTCATTTTTCTATTTTAGTCAGTCTAATAGCCCTTTTGCAAGCCTTGTTGATTTCCTTGTACTCCTGTAAAGCAGTCTGTGTCCCCCCTTGTTTGTATAATTTAAATGTCTGATAAGTATGGTATGGTGATAAGTATGTATATTTAGTAAGAATTGAAATGTTGTCCATTTATATTCAGTATTTTTACCCGTCAGTTCTCTGTCCCAGTCTATACTTTATATTGATGCCCTTAGACCATTAAAATCTGCCCTTTTAAAATTAAGAGTTTTCGTTAGCCCCTTGAAATGTTGTTTTTTTAATTCAATCTCAAATGAGACTGTGTTGTGATCACTGTTTTCCAAAGGTTGCCATATTTCAACATTTGATACTATATCAATATTATTTGTGATGACTAAATCCAAGAGAGCCACATTTCTAGGAGGTCGTGTATCCCCTTAGCAGCACTGCTGGCCTCATTTATCCAGTTTATTTCAGGGTAACTAAAATCTCCTATTATTAGATATTGCCTATGCTTAGCTGCATTTCCAATCTGTAACAGATTGGAAATGCAAGCTTTTGCCCTTCTGCACCACGGGAGGTTTCTGTCCTCCCTGAGCTCTCCTTAGGACCCCTGCGTTACGGTTTGACAGGTGTACCGCCCCAGTCAAACTCCCCACCTGCCACTGTCCTCGGAGCGGATTTATAGCATACCCCTACTGATATTGTTTTGGAATTTGCTGCTTTGCTATTTAACTCTATCCACAAACATTCAACATTACTACTAGTTCTGCCATAAATATCTTCTCTGACTATAGGCTTAAATTCAGGCTTAACATACAGACAAATCCCTCATCCTCTTTTACCATTGCCCCTATCTTTCCTAAATAGGTTATAACCATGCAGATTAACAGTCCTGTCATAAGATTCATCCCACCACATTTAGGTAATGCCTATTAAATCCCATTTTTTATTAATTGCTAATAATTCTAACTCTCCCATTTTTCCTGGCAAGCTTCTGGCATTAGCGAGCATACGCCTTATGTTATGAGTCTGTCGTTTGGTGGTGCCTGCCACTATACTTGAATCACTTAGTAATACCTCCCTATTGACTATACTACCCCTCCCCCATCTCTTCCCCTATGAGCAGTTTATTCATCCGTTATACCCTCTACACTTTCTACCCCATTACTTATATCTAGTACCTCCCCCACCTACTAGTTTAAAAACTCCTCCAGCCTTTCTACCATCCTATCCCCTAGCACAAAAGTACCCTTATCATTAAGGTGCAATCCATCCCTGCTGTAGAGATTGTACCGAAGTGAGAAGTCAGCCCAGTGCTCTAAAAACCCAAACCCCTCCTTAGCGCACTACATCTTTAGGCACGCATTAACCTCCTTAAGCTCCTTCTGCCTCCCTGGGCTAGCACGTGGCACTGGTAGTATCTCAGAAAATACGTTGGAGGTCCTTGCCTTCAACTTATTACCTAGTTCTATAAAATCATTCTTTAGGACACTCCATCTTCCAATAACTTTGTCCAATATGTGCCAATATGTACCAAGACCGCCGGTTTATTTTCCCTCCAAATAATTTGTCTACCCGATCCACAACATGCCAAACCCGAGCACCCGGGAGACAGCAAACTGTTCGATTGCTGGGATATGGTGACAAATAACCCTGTCTACCTCCCGAATAATAGAGTCCCCTACCACTAAAACCTGTCTGTTGCTCTGCCTATTCTGCCCTCCCTCTCCTCCAGTAGAACAGTTCTCCTGGCTGTTAGAGGGAACAGCTCTATCTTGCATTGCCATTGGACATCCCAAACAGTTTCACTCAATCTGGCAAATCTGTTGGTGTTTGCCAACTCAGAACTGGCCTGCCTCATCCAGTTCCCCCTGATTCCCCTTCTAACCGTAACCCAGCTACTTCCCTGGACATTCTCACTAGCCCCAGCTCCACCCTCCATGCTAGGCCCAGCTAAACTGTGCTCAGTGAGCACCAACTGCCTTTCCAGTGGAGCAATATCACTAAGTGCTGCAATTTTCCTCTCCAGTTCTCCAATTTGAGCTTCCAGAGAGGCAATATATATATTTTTATTATTTAAACTCCTACACTTTTACTAGAATTGCATTTATACTAGAAATGTTCGCAAGCTCACAAGTTCGCCCCTTCTGCTGTTTATATTAAGTTCTGCCTTCTCATCTGGGCACAATTAGTGCAATCTGCAATTTATCAGCCTTTACTTGCAAAAAGTAAAATCCATTTGCATTTGTTAACAATATGCCATTCTTCTCTCATAAAAATGTATGCCGATACTGTTCTAATCCATATGGGTGGCCTGATACTGTATGTATTAACTTATTGATTCCTGAGATTGATATAACCCTGAATTGAAACATAAAAATAAATCTTATATACGTCCAATTTGCGCACTTGAGACTGTTGTGCATTTAATTCTAATGTATTTCATTGCTTTTCCCGGTAGTTATAGTGCAGTATTATTTTTTTTATTTACATTTACAATACTACAAATAGGTGTTTAACCCCCTTGTGGGTCCTCTCTAGCACTCGTAGGATTTTCTCCTTCATTTACCATTCATTGATTGTCGATTTGCGAGCTTGAGACTGTTGTGCAATTAATTGTAATGTTTTACATGGCTTTCCCCATAATTTACAGTGCATTATTGTTTTTTTATTTGCATTTACAGTGCTACAGACATGTCTTTAACCCCTTTGCGAGTTCTCTCTAGTACTTGTAGGATTTTATTGTACATTTGCCGTTTACGGGTGTGAAAACATTTGCGGACTTGGGTAATTGTAGCAATTGAATAGCAATTTGTGCTTTTAGCACTCAGAACTCCTGCAAAACTGTAAGATCAAAGGCTTAGATGGGTAACATCCACAAAGATTTCAAGCCCGTAACCCGTAGACCGTTTGCAGCTCGCAAAAAGGCTCCAGTTGAATAACAAATTCGCTTACGGGCTCCATTAGGGGCTGCCTATAACTTACAATTGCTCAATTGAATGAGGCTCTAAATCTGGTTGCAAACACAGAACCTAGTGTTTTTTATCAACTACAAAATACATTTAACACATTACAAAACATGTTTATTCTTTCGTATTACAACTCCAAACATCTTTGTAGATAAGTTATGGAGCTGTCAAAACATGTTACATGTTACATGGTTTCTTCAAATAATCATGGCACCCTTTGGCTTGTATTACACTTTGGGTATGCTGGACACACAGTACTTAGATAGGAACATGGACACTAATTTTGGATATGCAGCCCAAGTCAAGACTGAGTATATCAGGATCCTTAAGGTGTCTGAGGATTCTAATGTAAGCAAGAGACAAAAATTATCAGAATGGCCAAGGTTCAGACTGGAAGATGGTCATGTCAGGAAAGGTGTAATCAGACTAGCAGAGATTCAAGACTTGCAAAGAGGGGTCAAATTGGGAGAGGATAAACTAGAAAATGTGAACACCACTAACAGGACAGTATTGAACTTATGAACTGGCAAATGAAGGTTGAAAACTGCATACATTGACCTACAATGAACGACGCGGAGGCTGCACAGGCTCCCTGGGTCAGCCTGTAGCGTCACGTGACCCAGCGGAGCCTGTGAGGCTATCAGCCAATCAGGAGCGTCGGGGGGCGTGTCGGAAGCCCGTTTCGCGCCATTGAGCAGAGCAGCGCGGTCTCCCGACTGGATGGACGGAGGTCTGAGGTCCTGCAGCATTAAAAATACAGTAGGAAGGTTTAATTACTGAGATTTCACCCCAGCTTACCAGCATATAAGGGGATATCACTGTTGAGGCTATCCCTGTCTGTTTTTGTGTTCTTTTCCTCCTCCGTTTTTGTGTCTGTGTGTGTCACTGTCTCCCTGTGGTGTGCTGTGCCTGTGTGTGTTCCTGTGTCTGTGTGTGCCTGTCTTGCTGCTTGTTGTGCCCCCTGTTTGTTCCCCTGTTAGCTATTTCTATGGATCCAGAAGGCTTAGAGGCCTTACTGGCTGAGGTTAGGACCCGTGCCTTAAGCCAAGGGGTCAGGTGGGTGCAGGACAGGCTGGGACCTCCCATGCCTTCTGCGCTTGGAGCTCAGCACATTGTACAGGAACAGCCTGCGGTGGCTGGTGTCCTAGCCAATCCTGATGCCTCCAGGGAAATTTTTTCCCATCCCACCACTGTAGGGCTGCCAGACCCACGTCCATCAGGTAGCAGAGACACCAGAGATGGGGGGGTTACAGGTCAGGGCGGCCGGGACCCCATACCCCCCAGGCAAGCGAGCGCCAGGACCACGGGCGGTGGGGGTGAGGGCCTAGCAATCCGGCCACCACCTGCCAACTTGCCTAAAGGTCCTAGGCCGCGACAAAGGTCGCGAAACACCCCTCTAACACCCCGCAAGGGGGGTGCAGGGGGTAAGAGAAAAGCCGGGAGTCCTAAAAAGGCTCCTACAGGCCCTCACGGTGCCAAGCAGACGGTCCCTGGGGTTTCCCTAATTAACAGTGCTTCTGGTACTTTACAGGGACGCCCAACTGGCAGCGAGAGGAGCATGGCGACGACGAGAGAGAGAAGAGATGGGGTCATCAGGGAGATGAACAGCCAAGACAGCATGGTCATGATTGATGACATGCCTGTGACAGCGGCAGTGGCGAGGCTAGGACGCCCCACTCGAGCTAAGAAGGCTACGAGCAGGTACAGTCCGCTGCTATTTACGCACACACCGCTAAGGCGTAGCAGAGTAGAGACTGAGGGCGATACGGTTAGGCCACAGCGCAAAGGGTCTAAGACTGACCAACAGCTGGATATTCCAACGCCCGAGGAAGTCTCAGGGGGCCCCCTACAGGGGGCGGCGGAGGCAGTGCTAGCATACTCCAGCCGCGCAAGCTTAGCTGACCAGGACCCTTCCTCAGACGAGGAAAGGGCGGTATGGGCGCGGGCATGCAGGTCGCGGAGAGCTAGTGACTGTTCTTCTTGTACCCACAGATCTAGAAGGAGATCCCGGTCTAGAAGCAGAAGATCTTGTCGGTGCAGCTGTGCTTGCACTGGATCTGAGAGAAGAAGCCCGCGGAGGGCCAGACGGTCAGAGTCCCCGGAGCGTCAGGAGAGACGCGGGGATACTCCGTTGGCCGTATCTACTCCTAAGCTTCCAGAAGCAGGTGAGCGCTCAGAATTGAGCTGCGCAGCAGACAAGGGTGGTTTTATTGGGTCATTAAGGACTCTATTAGCTGCGCATAACATTGCAGTTAGCGAGCGCGACATGGGAGCGTGGATAGGGGGGCTAGCAAAGGGTGCATGGTCCCAGCCAGCAGCGGTAGTGGCGCCAGCGAGCGCGAGCGAGGCGCTAGCTAGCTTGCGCGCGCCCGAGCCGGTAGGCAGCACAATAGCAGCAGTTGGGAATAACACTGTGGGGGTTACCGACGCAGCCATGAGGCCCATAGTCCTCTGCTCGTTGGATAATTTGGGTGCACACCTTCCACAGGAAGTAAAGGAAAAGATCTGGAGGAGGGAGTTTATAGAGTTGTTTTCCCTTCTTCCTATGGAATGCTCACAAGGTTTATGGGGGTACAGCCTGGTGGCGGTACGATGAGGAATTCCGGCAATACTTGGCCTCAAGGCCAAGTATGGCGTGGAGCGACAAAGCGGTGGCGTATTGGCTAAATATCATGACACCCATGAGAGTCACGACGCCCTTTCGGAGCGGGGCCGGTGGAGGTAAGGGCCCCACCCACGCCTCAGGAGCAGGTCTTAAGACCTGTTTTTCGTACAACGAGGGGGTCTGCAGATGGGCGCCTAACTGCAGATTTAAGCATGCATGCTCAAACTGCGGAGGTGAACACCCCCTGTCTAGATGCAGTAGACCCAAAGAGGGAGGCAGGGGCGAGCCTCCTGCAAAGGGGCAAGATGCCCATACGCCTCCCCGCCATGCTGCCGTGGCTAAAGCGCTACGGTAAATTGGCAGGCACCGCCGAAGCGGCGCGCCTTTTGGAGGACGGGTTCCGAGAAGGATTCCGGATTCCATGTGGGGGTCGACATTCAAGGTTTTCTTGTCCCAAACCTGAAGTCGGCTAGGGATTTCCCAGGGGTAGCCAAAGCTAAGGTGCTTAATGAAGTAAAATTGGGTAGGATGGCCGGGCCATTTGCGGCCCCGCCCATCCAGGGTTTAGTTGTGTCTCCTCTTGGGGTGGTCCCCAAGAAGGAGAAGGGTAAATTTAGACTGATCCAGCATCTCTCATACCCCAGAGGCCGTTCGGTAAACGATGGCATATCAAGAGACCAGGCTACTGTGTCTTACGAGTCATTTGACCGGGCGGTCGATTTGGTGAGGAGGAAGGGCCAGGGGGCCCTTATGGCAAAAGTGGACATCGAGGCAGCATTCAGATTGCTCCCCGTGCACCCGACAAGCCATCGGTTGCTGGGGTGCTTCGTAGACGGAAGTTACTTCATTGACTTATGTTTACCCATGGGATGCTCGATATCCTGTGCTTACTTCGAGGCCTTCAGCAAATTTTTACAGTGGGTTGTGAGCATCGAGGCTGGGTACAAGAGTGTTACCCATTACTTGGATGACTTCCTTTTTGTTGGCCCAGCGAGAAACGACGCTTGCCGTTTTATGCTGGAGGTGTTCACCGAAATCTGTACAGAATTCGGGGTACCATTGGCCCATGACAAGACGGAGGGCCCTACGGAACAATTGACTTTTCTGGGGATTCGGATTGACTCCTGCAAAATGGAGTGCAGTCTTCCCTTAGAGAAGGTGGAGGACATGCAAGCCGAGATTACGGCGCTGCGGGGCGCACGGAGGGTGACCCTGCGGCGGCTGCAATCAATATTGGGGAAGTTGAATTTCGCGTGCAGAATTATCCCCATGGGGCGGATATTCTGTAGACGGATGTCTCTGGCTACGGTAGGGATTGCGAAGCCGCATCATTTCCTAACAGTCTCTAAGGCCATGCGCGACGATGCAGAGGTATGGGCAATGTTCCTTGCAGACTTTAACGGGCGGGTGGTCCTTCAAAAGGAGGGCACCACCAGCGCAGAGCTAGACCTGCACACCGATGGTTCTGGACCGATCGGTTGTGGGGCGTATCTCCAAGGGAGATGGTTCGCTGCGGCATGGCCGGAGGAATGGGAAGAGGCGGGTTTACTGCTGAACCCTACATTCCTGGAGCTGTTTCCTATGGTGGTAGCAGTGCACTTATGGGGTCCTTGTTTCAGGGACAGGCGAGTCATTTTCCATTCGGGCAATAAGGGGTTGGTTGAAGCCGTGAACAACATCACGGCGGCATCCGTACCAGTGATTAGATTGCTTAGGCATCTTGTGCTATGTTGCCTTCGCTTGAACATATGGTTTCAAGCAAGACACGTGAAAAAGGTGAATAACGGAATTGCTTACGCCCTCTCTCGGTTTCAGGAGGATCGTTTCAGGGCGCTGGCTCCTCGTGCGAACGCTCTGGGGGAGCTCATCCCCGAGGAGCTCTGGGAGATTGGAGCTGTCAGGTAACGAGACTCGTGAGACAGTCTGTTGCCCCAGCGACGTGGAACGCTTATAGACGCGTGTGGGCTAAATGGGATAGCCTAGTGGCGCTGGCAGGTGGTGCCACGACGGAGGACAAGAGCGTAGGGATCTTGCTTTGGTACCTGCTGCGGTGCGCCGAGCAAGGCGAATCAAAACCCGTAGTAGGGAGACAGGTCACGGCGCTTGCTTTTATGTTTAAGCTTGCTGGGCAGAGGGACCTTACTAAGGAGTTTCTAGTGCGCAAAGTGGTGCGCGGAATGTTCAGCGGTGCGCAAAGGCCAGATAGTAGGCGGCCAATAACATTTGCGCTATTGCTGAGATTGGCTCAGGAATTGGTGGTGGTTTGCAGGGATCCCTTTGAATCTCTACTTTTCCGAACGGCTTTTTCCCTGGCGTTCTTCGGAGCGTTTAGGATAGGGGAGTTAGTCGCGAACAGTAGACACGGTTCGGGGGGTCTGCAATTGGTGGATACCTGTCTCAGGGAAGGTACGGTGGTATTGTGGTTGCGGAGGTCAAAGACTGACCAGGTGGGTAAAGGAAGAGAAGTGGTTCTGCATCAGGTTGGCACAGAGTGTTGCCCATATGCATGTGTAGTGGAGTACCTTAAGCAGCGACCGGTGGGACGGTGTTCGCTGCTGGTCCACGCCGATGGAACGGCACTGTCTGTGTATCAGTTTAAAAGAGTTTTAAAAAGCGCACTGCATCGGCTCGGTTTTAAGCAGTCCGACTTTGGGACGCACTCCTTTCGGATTGGAGCTGCCACTGAAGCGGCTAGGTTGGGGTTGCCCGACGCGGCAGTAAAGCGCATCGGTAGGTGGGACTCGGACCGTTTTCGTTCCTATGTACGGCCAAATGCAGTGGTTTAATGGTGTTGCTTTCTACTTTCAGGGGAACAGAAGCAACTATGGATTGTGGGCCATTCCTACGTGTACTGGGCCCATAGGTTAGCCGCAGTTACCGAAGAAAAGGCACAACTGGGCTTTCCTATTACGGACTTACGCGTAAGGTGGTGTGGCATTCGGGGTCTGCGATGGGCGCAGCTCGACGGTCTCTTGGAAACGTACGCGCAGCGTTACGGTCAGCCCAGTGTTATAATTCTTCATGCCGGCGGGAACGATTTGGGGACAGTTCCCATGAGACGAATGTTAAAGGTGATGAGAAGAGACATCGAGAAATGGGTAAAGAAGTTCCCTGGCACGTTCCTTATCTGGTCTGAGATGATCAAGAGAAGATCATGGCGTAACGCGCGCGACCCAGTATGCTTAGATAAGGCTAGACAGAAGATAAACCAGCAGATTGCGAGCTTTGTGAGAAAACAAGGTTTCTCTGCCATCCGGTATAAAGATTTCGAACCGGCCGGCGCAGATGATTTTTTCGCAAAGGATAAGGTTCATCTTACGGAAATAGGATATGAGTTGATGATGTTCGAGTTTAGGGAGAGTGTTTTGCGGGCCTTGGCTTTAATGTCTAGCAGGGGGGGATCGCAGCCTCGGGAGGCGTCCCTCGCATGCTCCGTGGCGGGAGGTGAGTTGCCCGGCCCACTGGCCTAAGGGGGCGATGGCCCCACCTCACAGGGCGTGCTTAAAGATAAGCATTGGGGCTTTGGGCAGGGCTCAAAGCATGAGGTCACTGTTCGTGGCCGGGCTCCTCCCCCGGAAGGAAGTAAACAAGTTACGGTTGTTGGTTTACATTGTGTCTAAATAAAGCTGTGGCCCGTTGTTTCTCCCAACTCAAGTTGTCGTGTCATTTATTCCATCAACTAGCCTGAATGGATCATGCATGGGTCATGAACGACGCGGAGGCTGCACAGGCTCCCTGGGTCAGCCTGTAGCGTCACGTGAGCCAGCGGAGCCTGTGAGGCTATCAGCCAATCAGGAGCGTCGGGGGGCGTGTCGGAAGCCCGTTTCGCGCCATTGAGCAGAGCAGCGCGGTCTCCCGACTGGAATCCCACCCACCCACCCTGTATTTTGTTGTTAACAGATGTTATGGTTTATTCTTTTAAAAAAAAAAAAAAAAAAAAAAAAAATAAGTATATATAATATAAATAAGAAATATTGAAATTAATATATATAATTTTGGTTAAAGAATTCGGAGAAGTGGCTATTGTATGTTGTGTTTGTTAATTTATGTCTGTGCGGCGGGAGGTGAGTTGCCCGGCCCACTGGCCTAAGGGGGCGATGGCCCCACCTCACAGGGCGTGCTTAAAGATAAGCATTGGGGCTTTGGGCAGGGCTCAAAGCGTGAGGTCACTGTTCGTGGCCGGGCTCCTCCCCCGGAAGGAAGTAAACAAGTTACGGTTGTTGGTTTACATTGTGTCTAAATAAAGCTGTGGCCCGTTGTTTCTCCCAACTCAAGTTGTCGTGTCATTTATTCCATCAACTAGCCTGAATGGATCATGCATGGGTCATGTTGCAGCTGGTCAGTGGGTATGCCTCACGGTAGTACCAAATCCTAATAAGCCACATCATATACAGACCTCTTGATGAGATTTTAAGCTAATTCCTGACAGTTAGCAAAGATAAAAAAAACAAACTATAATACATCTAAAGTAAATCACTCTGAATTACATTTATAATATAAATCATTGCTTGGTATGAGATATAAAGTATTCCACAACACCTATGGCTACCATGTATTTTAAAAGCCACTACTTTCTTTTTAATACAATGCCTTATACTGTGTGACTCAACAAAAACTTATTTTTATAAATATATGTAATATCAAAAGTCAGTAGTGTATCGGAAGGAAAAGCAAAAAACAAAGAAAGTATAAATTATCCTATATGTATATGCATGTTTTGTATAAATGCTTAGTATTATTTGCAATGTATGCGAAACAATTCGAAAATAATAGGAGCATAGGAAATTGTCTAAATTATAATGATTTTGCAGCATAAATACATGGTTGATAAGAAATTCATGCACTAACAATAGCCTTTCTTATTTTCTACGTCTTTTGAAAAACATGCCTTCATCTTTGAGATGTGTGTTTTTTTACAGAGCTGAAAAATGGATCAAAACTTTAATTTGATACCTGCCCAGATCAACAAAGGAGAAACGTTTATACCTGAGAGATTTGTCAGTCAGGTTTAATTTTCACTTTTCAAAACAGGTAATTATATTGATTGATTAACAGAGTGACATTTTCTTTGTTATAAGAATAATCTGAAAAAAAGGCTTAAAAATATAATCTTTGTTGTCTAAATTCAAACGATAATATTGTGATCAAAAGAGATAATACATACAGTGCAGTATGATACCAAGGTGACATGGTATATTTGGAAGAATTAAATATCAAAAATTAAAAAAAAAACAGTATGATTAATACATATATTTGCTTCTTCAGAAAATATAGCATTATTTCAATGTGTTATGATTCATGAATCATTTTAAGAATAAATTGGGTTGGAAAATGATCATGCAGTACAATAATGCACAAACTTATATCTAAAATTTTCCCTTTAAGATTATTTCAGTTAAATACTTGAACACCCTGTTGTCCTACATAAATGCCTGAGAATTATTATTTACCCATAATCCCTTACTAATCCCCAATCATTGGGAATCCTTCTACAACTACTCTGGTAACGATTCTGCCATTAGCTATGGAGTTTCAGTATTGGGTGGGCTTATTGTTTATACAAATACAGGAGCCCTAAATTCAAAAAATCCTCAAGGTTTGATTAGCTTCATCCACATAGACAGAGAGGACATTATGCTGAGCCACATACGTGATGGAGACAAAGACCATTTAAGGTGGCAAAGACATTACATTTTATGAGAGGCACCTGAAATATAGGGTAAGGGGCAAACTCATCATTTAAGGTGGCAAAGACATTACATTTTATGAGAGGCACCTGAAATATAGGGTAAGGGGCAAACTCATCATTTAAGGTGGCAAAGACATTACATTTTATGAGAGGCACCTGAAATATAGGGCAAGCGGCAAACTCACCATTTAAGCAGGTCCAAGGTACCCAGATAATTGTTTTCTTCTATTATATATATAATATCTTGCATTGTTCTATCTATTATAATGCCATTAACCATAGGTCTGAATATGTTTTGCCAGGTATAAAGACGTTGGTGGTACACACTTAAAATAGGCTCTACTTCATGTCAAGTAATTTTGTGCTGCTTCAAGATCATGATCTCTTCCTTAGAAGCTAGGCTAGGCTCCTGATTATCAAGCTCACCAACCGTAGGAGACGGTGCTTGGAATTAGATATACGGTAATTCCCCTGTGACCAGTGCTCAATGTTTTCATGACCTCAGAACACAAAGATTTAACCGTCTTTAATCTTCCGGGCCAGGAAAATCACCACCATCAAAATCCTGACATTTAAAAAAAAGATAATTAACTCCTACTAACAGATGATGGCAATCAATGTGTTGATACATATAATGGAACTTGCATGTAATAGAATATCATATTTAAGGTTTTATCAATATTGCAATATTTCAGGAATGTGGGTCCGATCGTAACTCGTAATTCAAGCCCGTAGGACTTTGAAAGCCAACCTCCATTTTTCATTGAAGTAATGATGACGATCTCTGTTTCCATTGGCTGTTTCTAATCAGTAGTTACGGCCTTGCTTGATTGATCATGTTCAAGCACGCAAATGCTATATAAGATAGCATGGTTTATCATGTGCTCTATCGGGCCAGGACTTGCGGGCACGGCCAATTGAATAGCACCATAAGTTGAGGACCCTGCTAACCCGCAGCAGGCCCACAGACTTACGGCCTACATCCTGTGACTTGCGGGCTTGCAATTGAATGAGGCTCAGTGTCTGTAACTTTTACACATTATCTTCTAACATATTTTTGCTTTTATACCAGCTTTAATAGCTGTGTTGGTGTAGTGGTAAGTACTGTGCTGTGTCATGAAAATTGTGCTGTGGTAAGTCGATATTGATCTGTATAAATAATTTAAACAAATAAAACTAGTGGAGGGCACGGGCATTGAACCAATTACTTACCAATGAAAAAAATATTTAAACCAGCACACTTGCCTCTACACTAACACATTCAGCTTTAGCAAGCTTGTCCTGGTGAAGGGGCCTATGTTCCTCAATGAAGCTGTGAGCTATGTGATGTAGGGTCAATCGAGATGGGCAGATCATGACAGAGAGGTCAAATAAATCTGCTGGAGAAGGAACTGGCATGCTCAGGCTATACTATTACAGAGAGTTGGACTTGACTGAAGGACTAAACACACACAAACACACACACACACATATATACAGCTTTCTGAAAACAGTTTGTCCATCTTCAAATTTAGTTATGTAAACCACCATACAGAAAAACAAATTGACCAGAGTGGTTCTTTAAATAGTCACGGCATGTAAAATAAGCGACAAATCACATTACCTGCTGCATTTCTTATATTTCTGAACTTGCTTTATCTGTGAGTCATCTGTCCCTGGATATGAGCCATCTCAAAAAGGATGTTCCACATGAAATATTCTGCTATTATTTATAACCTTAATCACAAAATGTCTAATAGAGTTTAATTAAAAGCAGTTTTGCACAAATGAAAATGTTAACATAATATTGAAATGTGGTTTTATCTGACCCTTAATACACACAAAAAAAGAACTGTAGTGCAGGTCACATTATTATTTGCTCAGGGGAGTATCAAAACAGTTCTGTGGGGGTTTTGTTTAATTTTAGAAAAAGGTTACTATTTCATTATGTTTTTTACAGCTGAATATGTTCAGTAAATAATATTTAAACTTAAACTAAATGTTCATTTATTCATATTAAAATAAAAATATAGATAGTAGACACAGTTTCAGATGTACCATTGTGGAGCTCCTGGGCAGTGAAGTGGAGGAGCCCCTGTGAGTGTGTGCGCAAGGTCTGCACGCACCCATTTTGCCCTTTATTCTGCATGTACATCACTCTCTTGCTTGTGTGAGCAGATCACAAACATTTCTCCACAACAGCCATTTTAGCTTAACTATTACTTGTTTATTAAATGTAATTGATGATGGGCCATATTATTTATAGTTTTCTATGTCTGTGAACTGCAATATTTTGATTTGCATCTAAAAAATTATTTTTGGTGCTTTTAAGCTAAAAAAACAGGCACCCCTCACAGGGAAGCACCGATAGGCAGCTACATAGTTTTTTTAATGGGCAATCTGGCCATGAGTAGACAGAAAGGTTGCAGTGATAGACATAAATGTGTTGAGAGGAGCAGTTAGAGAAGAGTTGAAAGGAGATTTTTAGAGGGCAGACACATTGGGAATATGAATGGGAAATAACCATATATGTGGGAAAGTTCTCACCTACAGTTTGAAATCTCCTACCCTCCACCTAAACTCTTAAGTTCCCTGTGTCTACATCACTACTATCCATAAGGAGATAGAGGACAAGGTGGAGTTGAGGAAAGAACAAAGTGGAAAGAGGAGAAAAAAATGGTGATAAATTCAAAATGATGCACCTAAAGAGCCACTGAAGTCATGTAATGTTTTTTTTTTTTTCATTTGAAGCTTTATTCCTTGTTCAAGAGATGCTTAAAGATGCTGCTGTGATAACTTTTTTTGGCACTGAAACAGTTGATGTAACCTCACCCTATGCAGGAGCCTCTGCACCACAAGATATATTCAGGGTATTTATTATTACAGTGAAGACAAATATGATAATTTAGAGGGAGCTTATCATTTCTGGTCCATTAAAGATCAGAAATTATAAGATTCCTTTAAAGGGTCCTAATTTTAGATTTGAATGCCTAAACAAGTCAAAGGAATAAACTAAAAATGTTTTGGTTACAGCAAATTAAATCTTATTGCCCTTATCAGTGTGTCATTTTTTGGCCTTGCAGAACCTGCCCCTTCCCTGTTGAAGAATTAGCTAGATTATATAAAAGCTATCTTGTTACATAATGAAATAGGCATCAATTCTAAAAAAAAACTAAAAGTTTTTTCACTATATTTTCAGTGGTCTATGGGGTAATATAGACCAAAATTGAAGGATTCCCTTTCCCTTTAATGCCATTTTGATGACCACAATAGAAAATGATTTAGGGACTTAGGAGTAACTATGTTTGATCACTTAAAAGTAGGCAAATAATATAACTAATAACCACATTAAATGAGACCCGCAACGGCTTAGGGCTTGAAATCTGGCCAAGTAACAGAGCGATTAAATTAGACCATGTCGCGAGTTACGTGTCGGAGAAGCAAGACCATAAACCATTTTAGCACCGTCGGATTTGCGGAATTGCACAGGATCAATTAGTCAGACCAGTAGTTATAGGTTTAGACAGATGGTAAAAGGTCAGCATTACGTCACTGAAAAATGGGCGTTATATTTCAAAGTCATACGGGTTTCAATTACGGTGGACGATCGGACCCGCATTCCAGAAATAATGCAATAATCATAAAGCCGTTAATATGATATTCAAGTCCATGCGAGTTTCATTATATGTATTAACAAATTGATTGCCGGGATCGATATAGCACAGAAATTAAACAGAAATAAAAGTATTTTTTATTGCAAATTTGCGAGCTTGAGAATGTTGTGCTATTTATTTTGATACCTAACACCACTTTCCCTTTCATTATATTTACAGTAGTGTGTTTTTATTTGCATTTACGTTGCTACGGATACGAATTTTAGCCTCTTGCGGGTCCTCTCTAGCAACCATTTGTGGGTTTCTGGGTTGAACGCCAGTGAATTCTGTGCAATTTAATAGCAAAATTGGGAAGTAGCAGCTACGGGGTTGACAGATCAAAAGATTGGCGGGCGCACTTTAAATTTTCACGTCCCGTAATGTTTTTTTGCACCTAACCGGCAAGTCGTTCACAGGTAGCTTTCATAGGCCAATTTAATAGCCGTAAGTCTTGCGGGCTACATTACGGGGTATGGTTTTACACGTAGAGGGAATTTAATGAGGCTATAAGTCAGTAAATAGGTTGGTTGTATTGATAGAGGAATTAGCACCAAAACAACAAATGTCACCCTAGAACTGTGTGCCCACTTCTACAGAATGTGGATCTTATTCAATTGCAAGCCTACAGATTGACTTATACAGGCCGTAAGTCTGCAGGCTTTAAATTTGCTATAATTACAGAGTTATCCAATTGAACAAGCTTGAATTTATGGGCCAAAAGCCGAAACAGTAATCTATGCAATCATATGTAGCATTTCAGTGTGTGATCATGATCAATTAAGCAAGGCCGTAAATATCGATTTAGAAACAGCCAATAGTAAATGAGAACGTCATCATTACGTCAGTAAAACATGGAGGTTACACGTCAATCAATTCGCATTTAAAGGTCCCATATGCGATCAGACTCGCAATTCGGCAATGTACAAAATATTAAAAATAAATGGCGATACTGTTTTAGTCCATGTGGGTGTCCTGGTATGTATTAACTCATTGATTCCTGAGATTGATATGACACTGAAATGAAATATTAAAAAAAAATATTTTCTTTTGCAGATTTGCGAGCTTGTTGTGCAATTAATTCTAATGTCTTTCATTGCTTTCCCCATCTTTAAAAGGGCAGTGTTGATTTTTTATTTGTATTTACAGTGCTACGAACAGGTGTTTAACCCACTTGTGGGTCCTGTCTGGTACCCGTAGGATTTCCTTCTACATTTGCCATTTATGAGTGTGAAAACATTTGTGGGCTTGAAAGATCAAAGGCTTAGATGGGTTACGATTTTGACAACCGCAGGGATTTTCAGCCTGTAACCCATAGATCGTTTGCGGCTCGCTAAAAGACGCCAATTGAATAGCAAATTAGTTTACGAGCTGCATTACAGGCTCCAGTAACCAACAATTGCTCAATTGAATAGAGGCCTGTATCTTCAAAATGTTATTATAAAGTGGAAGCAATTCAAAAGAAGCCAATCACATATATAGTTGTCAGCAATGCGGGTTGACGCTAACGCTTGCAGGCTCACGTAGCGAGGCCGCTGCAACTGCGCAAGGAGCGCAAAAGGCAATGGCGCTCCTTGCTCTTGTGGAGATGAGCGCCATAGGCATCCCTAAGACCCCCTACGACTTTCGTACCGCAAATGCGGACCCTCGCGAAGCAAAGGGCCGCATTTGCGGAGGTGGAGGCTCTACGGCGCCTCACAACCGGTTACAAACCACTACACAAGCAGGACTTGGAAAAAAAAACATAAACACGCAATGACTTACACAAAAATATACCAGCCGCGGAACATAGAAAAAAATAAATTGCGGACTTACACAAAAACAATTACGACCTTACCAACTCGCAAATATACGATGTTAACGGACAACCCGCGCACAGCGCCAAACATAAAAAAACACAAAAATACACACACAAAAAATAAAAACCTTACCCACACCAAGGGGGGATACCCAGGACCTCTGCAACACAGCTGAAACCTCGAATTCTATTAAATTTTAAAAGTTTAGTCACTCGAAAATCTCCTAAGCGAGAGAAAAAGTGGCCGCTAAATACCACAAAGCAAATTTGGCTTTTACAAAAACCCTGTACGACCTACAACCTACAACATTAGCAAGGACGCTTCATCATACAAACCCGCCTACCACATACACATTCGCCTCCATTTTACAACACTAACTTACAGAATGCTGAAGTACCCAGCTACACTAACGGCTTCCCCTCGCGCACGCAGCCTATTTACACTACACACTGCACACATTGCTGACACTTACACCTCAGCTCCACAACACTGCAAACCTACATTGTATGCTGCAGGAACACGAAAACAGATTGTCAGCTCTTCAGCACAATGCTTCCTGCATGTATTACTTACAAATAGGTAAAGTATATTAATTTATTAATTTACTAATTATTTCATTAGCATCACAAAAAACATATACACCAAAAAAAAAACTATCGCAATAATGCTGCTCATTGCACATAATCATTGTGACCATGCTTTACTACACCTTTGATATATGCTAAAAAAAAGGGAAACTCCTTTTTAATATAAAAGGTCTCATGTATAGAAAATGATTTGTGTTCTGTATATACTGTAGATTGTGCTGTATCCCCACAAAATCACAGGACTAGAAATAGTCCCATTAGTCCCTTTTATTTTAAATTTGACTCCTCTTGATAGCTTTTGAATTAAAAATCAAAGGGCATCATATGTTATGTTCAATTCTCTGTTCTGTCTCTCTGGATGCCCTCTGTCTTTCTGTGTGCTGTGTCTCTCTCTGTGCGATGTCTCTCTCTCTGTGCGCCCTCTCTCTCCCTGTTCAGCGTTTTTCACACAGTGCGCCCTCGCTCTCACACTGTGCCCTCTCTCTCTTTGTGCGTCCTCTATCTCTCTGTGTGCCTTCTCTTTGTGTGTGCACTCTCTTTCTCTGTGCCCTCTCTCTGCTCTCTGTATGCTCTCTGTCTCTCTCCCTCCCTCTCTCTCCATCTCCTCCCTTTCTCTCTCTCTCTCTCCCTTCCTTTCTCTCTCTCTCTCCTGCTCTCTTTGCCTCCCTCTCTCTCTCCCTCTCCCACCCTCTCTGCCTAGCTCCCACCTCTCTCTCTCTCTCCTTCTCTCTCTGCCTCCCTCTCTCTCTCCATCCCTCTCTCTCCCACTCTCTCTCCCTCTGCCTCTCTCCCTCTCCTCCTCCCTCCTAGAATTTTTACTTTTTTTAACTCTTGTTTTTAGATACAAAATCTTAAAATGAAATAGGCATAAGTAAAAACAATAATTACATCGAATAACAGATAATTTAACTTCACTATGTCTGTACTGATAGGAAGAGAAAGAGTGGAGAGGTTATTGCTTGGAACTTTGGTTGTTATAGGCACAGGCTACATTTATGGTTCTTGAAAACACAAGCTACACTTTGGTTCTTGTAGATACAGGCTACACTTTGGTTCTTGTAAGCACAAGCTACACTTTGCTTCTTATAGGCACAGGCTAAACTTTGGTTCTTATAGGCACAGTCTATACTTTGGTAATTATAGGCACATGCTGCACTTTGATTCTTTCAGGCGCAGACTGCTCTTGGGCTTTTGCACAGACTGTTCTTGGGCTCTTGTAGGCACTAACTACACTATGCAACATTACAGAACTTTATTCCACTTCCTGAAAGACACGTTGGAGTTCCCGAACAAGACGAGAACTGGAGCAGATGAGAACCAAGGTAGCATTGTACACAAGTGGGGTATCATAGTAACCAACAAATGAAAATATATTTGGATGTCAACATAATTTAATTTGACTAAACCTATTTTATTTTATTTACAATATTCTTTAAAATATTTATCCAGTTTGCGGAGGGGTTTGAATACAAACAAAATGTCAGAAGTAGTTAAATCGCTCATCTATGAAACTAGATTGTTGTGTACTTGACCACTATAGTTCAAGAAAAAAAAAATCACTTCTTTGTATGTACCAAACGAACAGTAATAGCAGCTGTGTGAGCTACGATATGAAACATTTTCTGGGAAAATCTGAATCTTTATTCATAAGTACAGGAATCCATGTTGTGTTTGGATTAGGAGGCTGTGTTTTTTCTTACCTATCAGTGAAGGGAATAGTGGGGGAATGAGGGAACATAGAGCCTGTTTTAAGATCACTGGATAAGATTGGAGTTGATACCACACCCCTTCCCCCGTACAGGCCCAGAAGCAGGAAGTTGTATCAATACATGTAATTTCTGCTCTCCTGAAATATAAATGCTCCTCTCACACACACACACAACTTCCACCAATGTATAATGGATCCCTCCAGAATCATGCAGAGGAATTTACATTATTTTTTTTCTAATCAAAAACTAACTGTGACTTTTTTTCCTGTTTGTATATTTGAAAGGTGAATTTAGTACACTAAAGAAGTTCATGATAGACATTATTCATGAAAAAGCTACACTATTGATCGTGATCTCTTTATGAAAAAAAACATCATTAAAAAAACATTGTTTTACATTATAGATTGCAACTTTTATAAATCATAAATAAGAGCTTTTATATTTGCCTCCATTTATCTTCTACTGCAAATGCTATGAATCAGGTCTACACTGATTAGGTGACAGCAAAGTATTCCTGTAATTTTATCCTCAGGACATTTATACAAAACCACATTATGAAAATATTACATCATCTGGTATAGAACAATATTGGTACACAAGAATATGCTTTCTTGGTAAAATGCAAACATACTTATTCAAATGCAATCAGAGTAGTTTTCCTTTTGCTTGTCTGTGTTTTTATCACTATTATAATTCTAGCAGAATGGACATTCCTCATTCTTGCAAATCAATGCTTTATGTATATATTGATCTACAATATACTGGTATTTAAAATTCTCTGTCAACTTCAACTTACTATAAGAAAACAAAACATCAGTACATAAATATATTAACAAACATTATTCATAAATAGATTCTTCAATATCAGAGGCCTGCTGCATAATCATAAAAAAATAACTTTAAATGTCATTGATATATATTATTGAATGAATCAGTATTTTTTCAGGCTAGTCGGTGTTAAATGGGTGTAGTATAGTCAAGAATATGTAATTAAAAACACCCAATTTCAGTAGCCACCCCCTCTCTTAAAAAAATCTTTGTTACGGAGAAACGCGCGTTGGGTCTCAGAGCTGAGACTGGGTATCGCTGTGGAATTCAAGATTATTAATATATAAGAATTAACCATTCAAGTTACAATTGACATGAGCCAAGAGAGGGAAAGATAAATGTGCACCCTTCACACGGATGCGATTATTCTGTAGCTGCTTTAGATCATTGTTTGAAAAAGTCCTTACCTTCTATGTGAGGTGGGTACAATGCATCACATACTTTTGAGTATATTAATGTTTATATCTATATTATGTGCTTCTTAGAAATTATAGCACACATGATTATATAGTAAAGAAAGCCAATATGCAACTAACTTCAGGTCACAGAAATTGAAAATTCCCTCCTAGACAAGACAACCCAATCTGGTGCAGCACTATTAGGAGTCTGGTTGCCATTACATAGTAATTTTTTTAGTTGATGTAAATATCTTGTACACAACGTTACTACCCAGCTGTGCAACATCTGTTGCAGAAAATGCAGATGTATCAGCAAACAATTAACAAAATGTTCCTCTGATGGATCATTTAGTTCTAAGTGCTTAATGCACAAAGACATTGTGGGAAGAAATTAAATCAATTACTAAAATAAAATCCAGCTTTATATATTGTTTGCTTTTTATTTCAGTGTGCAAATACACTGACTTTTCATATTAATATTAACTTTTATTTGTAACGCACCAACATATACCGTAGCACTATGACAAAAAGTGTACATCATCAACATACTTAAAGACACAGCTGCATCTAAGGTTAGAAGCCATATGATTATTTATGTGTAAGGGCTATGTTTAAGGGCTATTACATGCCGAATTCAAATATTATGTATATATACGGCCATTGGATACCAGTCTCAGCTCTTTTGATTTAATTTATTTTATTGTCCATATATAAGGGAGGTGTCCAAATATTTACCAATAAACACCCCCTGCTAAAAAGATAACTAAATTAGAAATAGTCCAATTATAACGTGGATCCCTTTATAGTTTAAATCTGACTCCTCTTGATAGATTTTAGACAAAAATCAAAGTGAGATTTTGTCTCCAAATGTGTCAATAACCACAATTTGTTTTACTTGTATTTGCTTTTTGTATACAAAAATACACCAGTGTCGTATCACTGTAACCAATGAATGAAAATATATTTGGATGTCATAATATTAAAGAATATATATATGGAAATTTAATTTGACTAAACCTATTTTATTTTATTTTCAATATTCTTTAAAATATATATACACAATGGTATTATAAGAATATTTTTTAATATAATTTGAAATAAAGTTTTTAAAAACCTTTAGTCAATTAAAGGGTATCTAAATGCAACATAAAGGAATAAAAAAAAACACGTCACACTGCAGTCACACAGCAGACCACTGGTGTATTGCACAAAAGGGCATTTTGTGGTGTTAGAAAAGTGACCTAAACATGGAACTATCACATTTTAGTAGGTAAGCCCTCATATTTGTTATTTCCAATACACATTATTCAGATCTGAGTAAAAAATGTTTTCGCTCTGTTCTCATCTATAGTTTTTTATCACATATCATGGTATACACACAAAATGTATATTTTGAAAGTGCAGGTTCTGGCAAAAAAATATGAACATTTTTATACAACACAAAAAAAATACTGAAATCTAACATAGGTTTTAAAATGAGGGGCCCCCTGTTGGTGTCAACTAAGTGCCTCATTCAATTGCGATTTGGCCAATTGAATATGGCTCTAAATAAGCAAATAGCATATTTTTTTTAAAGAAGTTTTTAGTTAGTGAACTTCTACCCGAAAGCAAGGTCTTTACTAACTAAAAACTTCTTTAAAAAAAAGTATGCTATGTGCTTATTGAAACCCCTTTTCAATTGGCCAAGTCGCAATTGAATGAGGCCCATAGTCATTAGAGGGATTTTTAGATATTAATAAAAATGAATTTTTGTATGAAATGTGCTGCATACACATAGGCTGCTTTTTGCCTATAGCATGCAGAAATGTATTAATCCAGCAAATTTATATATACCTTTAAGGTTTGCTGTGACAAGGGGTTACATTTTAGGCTCCATTGTGTTCTATATTAACACTTTTGCCACAGAAATCCTGTAAAGTTACTCCTTAATGGATCCCCGTAGCATCTAAAATTAACCCCAATGACACGAGGACCTCTAATATGAAGCCCTTGCCATGTCGGTCCTTACAGTTGCTATTGCCTCTTTGTTTTAGGGGTTAATATTAAGTGCCCTGGAGGTCCTGTAAGGGATTTTCCAGGTTTATAGCAGTTAATGGGGGAATCTCAGAGAGCCATCGCCACGAACCACAAATGGAGGCAAAAATATTACGGCCTCCAAATAGGACCCGCAAAGGGTTTATAGACAAGTTCTCAACACTGTAAAAGACAATAAAAACATTCATCATACAGTATGTTGGAATGGTCATGCATATGCCAATATGAAAAGCCATGCTGCAACATGCATAAAGCAATTAAAAACACACTACCAGATTACATTGCAACACAAAAACATGAAACTGATGCCATATTAACCCTTTCTCACTCACAAAGGCTCCAATGTGGACCCTGGAATATATATGACTAGGAAATTGCCTGTCAATAATGACGGGAATAAAATTGTAAGCCTGGTAATTCTGTTTGCCACACAATGCAAGGCTTTGGGCCCTCTGCGCACCGCGAGCCGCAACTTTCCTGCATTGCAATGATCACCTTCGGCGCTCTTCGCGAGCCTCTCTCCCTGTGTATTTTATAGGCCTCGCTCTTAAGTGTTAGTGTCTTTGGTTGTGCCTTGGGTTAAGTGTTACTGGGTTGGGTTAAGTGTTACTGGCTTTCGTTAAGTGTTACTGGTTAGGGCTAATTTTACGTCATTCGGGGTAGTTTTACGTCCTATGGGCTAGTTTTCCATCCTTCTGCCTCGTTTTCGTTGTGTTGTTTTTTTTCAGCAGCCCTTTTTTTCCTCATTTGTTTTCCGATCGTGAAAAAAATGATGAACATATCTCAAATTAACTTGCAACCTCACTCACAGGCGCCCCAGCTCTCCCCCTGTGCTGTGTGTGAGTGTGTAATTGAATTTGAGGCATATTTTTTGTTTCCAGTTCCGTGATTCGGGCGTTAAAGTCGGATTTTTTGCGAGGCGCACAGTCTATGTCCCACGTGCTTCAACTGCACACTTTCCAAAGCTCTCATTGCAGCATAAGTCCCTCATGCTTCAACTGCTCGATTTGCGAGGGTCGCAGTACAATGAGCGCCTAGGATATCCTCGAGCCTTAAATTTTTCCCTCAGTTGGTCTGCTTGGATCTTGAAATCTTCTGGATTACTACAATTTCTTTTGACCCGTAGATACTGACTTATCGGGATTCCTAGTTTTAAGGCTCTAGGGTGTTGACTTGACCATTTTAGTAGTGAGTTTGTTGCTGTAGGTTTTGTAAAGGTAGATGTATGTATTTTTCCTGTTGAGTCCTTTGATATTATCAGGTCTAGGAATTCAATTTACATACGTAAATTTTAAACCTAGAGAGTTTACATTTAATCTTTCAATGAACTCGATAAATTCCTTGACATCTCCAATCCATAATACCATGATGTCGTCAATAAATCGATGCCAGGATAGTATTTTGTCATTGTATCCAGACATATCTTCAGAAAATACCTGTGTTTTTTCCCAATAACCTAAATACAGGTTTGCATAATTCGGGGCACATGGGGTCCCCATGGCTGTACCATTGATTTGGTGATACCAATGGTTATTGAAAATGAAGAAGTTTCGTGTTAGTATGAAACGAAGCAATGATGTGATAAAAACATTCATATTTCTATCTTCAGTAGGCCTCATACTTAAATAATGCTCCACTGCTGAAATCCCTTGATATTAATATGAGACATTATATGTTAATAGCTCTTTAAGAGTATTTACCCATCCATAGGCTATTTTTTGTTCCACAGTTACTTGAATATTATAATAAGGTGTTAAGCACCAGGGAACCATTATACAGTGGTATATTGAGATAATAACTGATTTGTGGTTTAGTCCACTATAAAAGACACTTTTTAAAAAATAATGCAAAAAACATTTTTGTAAAAAACTGGAAGTATACAAATTGAATATTCTTGTTTAGTTGATTCTAGGGACAAATAATTCAATTGTTCTTGTCTTGCCAAAGATTCAAAATAAAATCCTTCAAATTAAAGATCTGTTCAAGTAAACAATAAGTGAATCAAAAAATGGCACAATCAAATGTGGGCCAGTGGGACTTTACAGAATTAATGAAGGAAGCAGAGTCCACATTTTCTATTAAAGAAACAGGGTCACTTAAATTATCTGGTGAGCTTAACGTATCAGGAAGTTCTAAAGAACTACTTAAAGGATTAAAAAGACAAATAAAAACTACTGTATTTATCGGCGTATAAAACGCATTTTTTCTCCCTGAAAATAGGGGGCAAATGATAGGTGCGTGTTATACGCTGATATTCCCTCCCCCCTCCTCATCCTCAACCTCCCTCCTCATTCTAAACCCCCCTCCGCATTCTAACTCCCCCCTCCTCAACCTAAACCCCCCTCCTCAACCTAAACCCCCCTCCTCAACCTAAACCCCCCTAAATACCTCCCCCTCACTTACCTGCTTCTGCTCTGGCCTCCACTCCGCTCCTTGGCCCGGCGCGCATGTGACGTCACATGCGCGCCACGTCATTAGCATATACCGGGTGCCGGAGGAGGGGGTTTGAGGAGGTGGTTGAGGATGGGGTTGAGGATGGGGGGTTTGAGGAGGGGCTTGAGGATGGGGGGGTTGAGGAGGGAGGATGAGGAGGGAGGTTGAGGATGAGGAGGGAGGTTGAGGTTGAGGATTTTGCTTCAAAGTTCTTTATTTGAAATTTATTTTTTTTTCCCTGAAATTTCCTTCTTAAAATGAGGTGCGTGTTATACGCCGGTGCGTGTTATACGCCGATAAATACGGTATTTGGGAGATATCAAGCCTCCAAAATTATATCAAGTCAAAAATTGTCCCTAGAGGGCTAAGAATCCAGTTAGCACCCGCCACGCATTTATTAGAAGAAAATTTTGTGACAAAATGGACTGAAATTGTAGATAAATGTTCGATAGAATTAATGAGCTTGATCCTAGAAACGGAAAAAAAGAACTTGGAAAATATAAAACAAACAGTTGTAGATAAACAAACAGATTTTTCAAAATTCAAGGATAATGTGGAATATGATACATTTAATACAAAATTACACAACAATGTTGAGAAATTTAAGAGAGATATTATTGTGAGAAAAAAAAAATTCTTACGTGATAGTCATGATTATCAAGTTGGAAAAGTATATAAATTTATCACATTTGGGCAATCAAATAATACTGATATAAGTTCCTCAGAGGCAGAGACATCAGAAGGAGAAGAAAATACACAACATTATAAATCACATAAACCGGAACAACATGGAATGGGAACGTTTAGCGGCCCCACAACAAGATCAGGATCTAACCAAACCACGTTAGAACACCATTTTTTAGGCAAGGGGCACGCCCAAAAACGCCACTATACGTCTCGACCAAGAAAGAATCATTAAAGTTTACCACAATAAAACAAAATCTTATAGATTTTACAAAAAATCCCAATGATCAAAAAAATCAAAAAAATCAAACAAAAGTTAAAAGAAAGGAAGCTTTTAAGAAACCAAGAAGATTGTCTCCAACACTTAAAACAAAAAATGATATAAAGAACACAGATATACATATAGTGTCGACAGAGATACACTTAAAAGAATTACAAAAGGATACAGTCCCTATACACTGTAAGAATTCAAGATGTCAGAAAGAATGTATAAGACATAGTCAATTTGAAAATCAAATAGAGCAACTATCAATAGATAACAGTAAAAAAGAAACTGCAATATCTACAAAACAAAAAGAAACCACTGTGATAAATTTGTCAGAATTTAATCTGAAGGACCCACACATATCTCTGTTAACGAAGGGCCTCTCTTTTGTCCCAAGTAACTCAGACCTATTTGTAAATGTGAAAGATAGAAAATTATTTGCGAGGAAACTAGCACTCAAAAAATTCTTCACACAAAAACGACAAATAGAACTGAACAATTTGGGAATATGTGATGAAGACAAAGAAGTATTTGAAACCATGATGTCACTAATGGACAAACAAAAGTATGAAGGTGTTTCTCAAACTAAAATAACTAGGAAAAATAACAGCACCTTTACACCTGACTTCAAACAATATGCAAATATTCAGGTATTTGTGGATTTGGTGACCAAAGACTTAAAAAGTCTATTCAATTATACTCAGGATAAAACAAGTAAAGTTAAATACAATTTAAGTGTGAAGGAATTCAAATCTCTACAAGAATTAAAAAAGAGTAAGTTGGTAATCAAACCCGCCGATAAAGGAGGTAACACTGTTATCCTGGATGAACAAGAATATCTAAGAATGTGCAATAAATTATTAATGGACACATCAACATATACAGTGTTAAAAAGTAATCCACTCCAAGAATTCCTAAAAGAGCTAAAACATTTACTGCAAGCAGCCAAACAAGATAAACTCATAGATCAGAACACGTATGATTATCTTTTTCCAAAAAGACTCACGTTGATTGCGTCACCACGTAGTGACGTAATGACGTAAATTGCATTAAATAAGCGGAAATGGATAGAAAAGGGCTATAAAAGCCCCATTTAAACCTATATTCAGTAGCCCATGAGTAAGCCCTAAGAAGGGCGAAACGGGACCGTCAGGACTATCTCTACAGAAGCTCAAGTACTCTGGTTATATTGATTTTTGTATTAGGGGAGTATCATTATACTACAGATAGTGGTGAATTATGGTGTATATATATTTTTTGACTCCTTTGGACTACTCTGAATTGCAAGTCTGCTTTAATGACATATAGTAGTCTAAGTCAATAAGGAGTTTAGTATTTAACAACCTTTACATAAGTTATTTCAGGTAATCCCCATATACTCCCCAGGTGTAATCATATAACAACTAATTACAAAACCTTTTTAATAACCATAAGAGTACTAAGGATGCGCTTTTTTCTAGATTGGTTTTAAAATTTAAACTTTTTTTACACATTTTTATATCTTCCCAAGGATTACCAAAGTAATTTTGCCATATGATGGAAGATATTATGTGATATTAATATGAGACATTATATGTTAATAGCTCTTTAAGAGTATTTACCCATCCATAGGCTATTTTTTTGTTCCTTTATTTTCCACAATTACTTGAATATTATATTAAAGGTGTTAAGCACCAGGGAACCATTATACAGTGGTATATTGAGATAATATAGCTTTAAAGTAATGCTTTCTTGCATGCCCTGTTCTTTGAAAAAATAATAAATACATTACTATAAGCTGATAATTATTTATGGCACTTATAAGGATTTAAATTGAAATAGAGAAACATTGGCTGTAGATAAGAGTTTAAATATAATACATTTGATATGAATTCATCCTTTAAATCAAAATAGATCAGGATCAAAGTAAAGTCACATAAAAAAAAAAAATTTGATCATAATCTCCATAATTACAAACATTTTGATCCCTTACTGCTGTGTACATGGCACTATGGAACTTTGATCCTTAAAGTAAACCAAAGTAACCTCCAAGACTTGATATTCCACAAGTGTTTAATTCTGATTTTAAACAATTAAGGCAATTTGTCACACTATTCATTGATTTAATTTCAAACTAATATGTGCCTACAGTTTTCTTATTAAAGTAAATATCTCAAACTATTTTGGCTTCACCCACTAAGCAGAGTGGAGATCCTTATCCAACAAGTCTACAGAATAGTGGATTATATACATACCTGCACATTTTAACCCCAGTGTGTTTCCTGGGTGCCAGTAATTCAGAGGTTGCGGCACATGTGTAGGAGCTGTTTATAGTCGGTAAACATTAGGCAAATATGTTTATTTCTATTTTTAGATAATGCTTCTCGTTACAGATTTTTGGTGTGCTTTGATTGCCTAATTAACTTTGATGACCCTTTGTTGTTAAATTATTGTATTGAAAGTTATTGTCCTTATTGCATGATGGGACATTTAATAATAAGAAGCTTAGAGCCTTAATAAATTGTGATTTGGCAATTTTAAAAGGGCTCTATATAAGCACAGAGCATATTTTTTTACAGAAGTTTTTAGTTAGTGAAGACCTTGCTTTTGGATAGAAGTTCACTAACTAAAAACTTCTGTAAAAAAATATGCTATGTGCTTAAATAGAGCCTTTTAAATTTTCTGAATCGCAAATTAATAAGGCTATTATAGGGTAAGAGCACCACATATTTTTTACTGGTAACAGTGATTTTATGTGTGCTAAACTGTGTCCTAAATCCAATTTAGGTGTGTCATGGTGCTACACTGGTATTGAGGTCTATGGAGAAATGATTTATCCCCTGTAGACTGCATCTGATCCTATCAGAGATTTCCCATGAGGTATTCTTGCAAAAGGAGTTTGCCCGGGGCTTATAAATATGTTTTCAACCTATGCAGCACTATTTTTTTTATGGACATGAAAACATTTGAAATGTTTAAAGGATTACTGTATATAAAGGAATATATTTTTGAAGACGTTGTGAATAAAACATGTCTGTCTTGTCTGACTTGAGTACTTTCTAACAGCTTACAGTTTGAGGATATCTACTGAAAAGTTAAAGGAGTAGTGGGGAACTTGTTAAATCATTAAGGCTTATGCAGTAGTACTTTACACAAATCTCTTCGACTGCATGTTTAAGTCCTTTCTTGCAGAAATGTAAATGCCCCTCTTAAACTTGCAAACTAGCTTTTGATATTAGTCAAACTCAGTAAATAAATATATATATATATATATATATATATATATATATATATATATATAAAGGGAGAGAGAGAGAGAGAGAGAGAGAGTACATTTGCATGTCCCTGCTCGACTTCCCAGTATGCAGAGTAATAACTGTATTTCTCGGAATTCTGGGCATGAAACAAGTTTTTAACTTTTTTTAGACATTCAAATGTGAACATAAATGTACTATTTATTACTGTACTATTGTACGGTAGAGGGCTTCTATTGCTCTTTTGCCCACCATATATTAAAACAGAGAGCAGTGTAATAACTGTATTTCTCGGAATTCTGGGCATGAAACAAGTTTACAACTTGTTTTAGGCATTCAAATGTGAGTACAAATGTACTATTTATTTACTATACACAATAGTATGATATATACTATACAATATACACTATATATATATATATATATATATATATTCAACTATCTGCTCGTTTGAATGAGCAATGGACAATTTATGACTTCACTGTTGTGGTTGTTTTGCTAGTGATTTACAAATGAAGCTAGAGTAGTAAAACATATTTCTGTACAGTATGTGTGACACAGATATAGGTGACACATGAAATGTACAAAAGAGAGGAGGGGGTGAGCGGTTGTAGATACATACTCACGTGGAATAAGCGGGGTTTGATCAAAGCGGTGGGAAGCAGAAGTGTCCATTAGTCAGGGGGTGTGAAGAGCCTGACTATCTTATCAGAGTGTGGACAGATTTTTAGATCTACAGCATAATTAAAACACATACAGGAGGTATTTTGATATAACACAATAAGACACAAATCCAAGATATTTTTTTTTATTTTTTTTATTTTTTTTATTACAAAAGCAATAAATATACATTCTTTGGTCTATATCAGAACCTTTCTTGCCTCTCTTGCATTATTAAATTTATCAAATGTCTCAACTAAAGCTTCTAAATGCATTTAAGAAATCATACTTAAAACATTACCAAACATGTGTTTTGGATGAAAAATATATTAAGTAAACTCTGTTTAAACTTCATTGAAACTAAGGGACGTCGCAGAGGCTTGCCAGGCCGCCTGGGTAAGACGCAGCAGCGATTTACCAGGCAGAGCCTGGAGGGTGTCGTGCGTCATCACATCGACGCGTCGGGGGCGTGACTTCCGCCCGTTTCACGGGCATAGGCAGTCACTGCGCGGCCTGCAGAAGGAGTCCCACCCTCCCATCCCTTGGATGAGACTAAAATTTAACTCAAAGAAAAGCTATGTCTGGCGCAAACCCAACACATCACATCACCCAAAGAACACCATCATGCAGCATCATGCATCATGTTTTTCAGCAGTCGGCACTGGGAAACTGGTCAGAGTTGAGGGAAAGATGGATGGTGCTAAATGCAGGGATATTCTTGAGCAAAACCTGTACCACTCTGTGCGTGATTTGAGGATGCAGGTTCGCCTTCCAGCAGGACAATGACCCCAAAAACACTGCTAAAGCAACACTTGAGTGGTTTAAGGGGAATCATGTAAATGTGTTGGAATGGCCTAGTCAAAGCCCAGACCTCAATCCAATAGAAAATCTGTGGTCAGACTTAAAGATTGCTGTTCACAAGCGCAAACCATCCAACTTGAAGTAGCTGCAGCAGTTTTGCAAGGAGGAATGGGCAAAACTCCCAGTGGTAAGATGTGGCAAGCTCAGAGAGACTTATCCAAAGCGACTTGGAGCTGTAATTGCAGCAAAAGGTGGCTCTACAAAGTATTGACTTTAGGGGGGTGAATAGTTATGCACATTGACTTTTTCTGTTATTTTGTCCTATTTGTTGCTTGCTTCACAATAAAAAAAAAAACATCTTCAAAGTTGTGGGCATGTTCTGTAAATTAAATGATGCAAATCCTCAAACAATCCATGTTACTTCATGCTTGTGAGGCAACAAAACAAGAAAAATGCCAAGGGGGTGAATACTTTGGCAAGGCACTGTATATATATATATATATATATATATATATATGCCTGCTGGGGCAAATATATATATATATATATATATATATATATATGGGCCCAGTAATCCCATGCGGGTCTATTTGGACCTCATGAGATACCTAATGCTAGTCATTGGGCTCCCTGCGAACTCCCATGGCAACTATTTTAAACCCTACACAATGGAGGTCCATAAGTATCACATTGTATCACTGTGAGTACCATAGGGTCCATATTGGTCCCCCATAGACTCTAACACTAATACCCCAAAAAACCTGTAGGGGGACGACTTCCAGCAACCATCACTGATGCCCTGGTCCTCAATCTTAAGCCCTGGATAAGGGGGCACTCCCAGAATCCATGCTCTTCTTTCTTGATTGAAGCTATGGTCCCTCCCTTTGACCCATAAAATTGTGAAATAGAATGGAAGCCATAGTCAGCCACTTTAAAAACCTAATTGACAATACTGAGAAGAACTTCTCCTCTCAAGGGCATGTAATTGTAATTTAGGTAGAAACACACATATTATAGGGAAGATACCACACATAGTTTAATTTGTTAGTGTTTTGTGTACAGTTGTGCTCAAAGGTTTGCATACCCTGGTAGAAATTGTGAAATGTTGTCATTTATTTTGAAAATATGACTGATCATGCAAAAAAATGTATTTTATTGAAGGATATTGATCATCTTTAGCATCAATTACATCGTGCAGTCTTTTGTAATAGTTGTCTATGAGGCCCCTAATTCTTGCAGGTGGTATAGATGCCCATTCGTCTTGGCAAAATGCCTCCAGGTCATGCAAAGTCTGGTCGTCTTGCATGAACCGCACGTTTGAGATCTCCCCAGAGAGGCTCGATGATATTAAGGTCAGGAGACTGTGAAGGCCACTCCATAAACTTGGCCATTGTCATGCTAGAAAGTCCAAGAGTGTCCCATGCTCAGCCTTCGTGCAGAAGAATGCAAATTGTCTGCCAGTATTTTCTGATAACATGCTGCATTCATCTTGCCACCAATTTTCACAAGATTCCCAGTGCCTTTAGAGCTTACCCCCCCCCCCCCCACCCACCCACCAAATCTTCGGTGAGCCACCACCATGCTTTTTTGTGGCATTGGTGCAGTAAAGGATTCTTTCTGGCATCTCGACCATGCAGCTAATTTTTTTCAAGTATTGTTGTATTGTGCTCCTTGAAACAACCACACCGTCTTTTTCCAGAGCAGTCTGTATTTCTCCTGAGGGTACCTGTGGGTTTTTCTGTGTATTACGAACAATTTTTCTGGCAGTTGTGTATGAAATGTTTCTTGGTCTACCTGACCTTGGCTTGGTATCAAGAGATCCCCGAATTTTCCACTTCTTCATAAGTGATTGAACAGTACTGACTGGCATTTTCAAAGCTTTGATTATCTGTTTATATCCTTTTCCATCTTTATGAAATTCCATTACCTTGTTAAGCAGATCTATTCTGCTCCCCATGGCTCAGTATATAGCCTGCTCAGTGCATCCACATGAGAGCTAACAAACACATTGACTATTTATACACAGACACTAATTGCAATTTAAAAAGCCACAGGTGTGGGAAATGAACCTTTAATTGCCATATTAACCTATGTGTGTCATCTTGTATGTGGGTAACAAGGCCAAACATTTAAGGGTATATAAACATTTGATCAGGGCCATTTGGGTTGTTTCTGTTATCATTCTGATTTAAAAAGGAGCCAAACATCTACAGTATGTGATAATAAATGGATTCATATGATCACTATCCCTCCATAAAATACATTTTTTTTCTGCATGATCAGTCATATTTTCAAAATAAATGCCAACATTTCAAAATTTCTGCCAGGGTATGCAAACTTTTGAGCACAACTGTAAGGGTTTGTTACAGGCATCATATTAAGTTAGGGCTTAGATCTTTACTTATAAGATTTCTTATATGTAGTCAATATGCTTTGTTCCAATCAGAAGCAGCCACCAAATCTTTGTTCCATCAGCAGTGGACTGAGAAAAATAAGTAGTCTGTCATGGAGTCTGGCAATTGTTGACAACAGATAATTTATAATTCTCGTAAAAAGCCCTTTAGTCAATAAAATGTAAAGTTGTAGGGCTTAACAAACCGCTGTAAAGCTTAGCTGTTCTTGTAAAGCAATATATACAATATCTGGTTGAAAAATGCTTAATCTTTGTTTACAATACTTATTTAATAATGTGCTTCTGTTTTAGGAGAGCTTCAAGTTTTTTTCCCAGTCTGCATAACACAGAGCACAACACTGATAAATCACATGCTGTGTGTGACATTAGCCGGACTATAGTGTGTGGGGGGGGGGGGGGAGTATTTGATCCCCTGCTGATTTTGAACGTTTGTCCACTGACAAAGAAATGATCAGTCTATAATTTTAATGGTAGGTGTATTTTAATAGTGAGAGATAGAATAACAACAAAAAAAAACAAGAAAAAAACATGTCAAAAAAGTTATACATTGATTTGAGGGTCAATAGGGGAAATAAGTATTTGACCCCTTCGACTTAGTTCTTGGTGGCAAAACCCATGTTGGCAATCACAGAGATCAGACGTTTCTTGTAGTTGGCCACCAGGTTTGCATACATCTCAGGAGGAATTTTGTCCCACTCCTCTTTGCAGATCCTCTCCAAGTCATTAAGGTTTTGAGGCTGATGTACGGCAACTCGAACCTTCCGCTCCCTCCACAGATTTTTGATGGGATTAAGGTCTGGAGACTGGCTAGGCCACTCCAGGACCTTAATGTGTTTCTTCTTGAGCCACTACTTTGTTGCCTTGGCTGTGTGTTTTGGGTCATTGTCATGCTGGAATACCCATCCACGACCCATTTTCAATGCCCTGGCTGAGGGAAGGAGGTTCTCACCCAAGATTTGATGGTACATGGCCCCGTCCATCGTCCCTTTGATGCAGTGCAGTTGTCCTGTCCCCTTAGCAAAAAAACACCCCAAAGCATAATATTTTCACCTCTATGTCTGACGGTGGGGATGGGGTTCTTAGGGTTATAGGCAGCATTCCTGCTCCTCCAAACACGGTGAGTTGAGTTGCTTGGCAATGATCTTGTAGCCCATTCCAGCCTTGTGTAGGTCTACAATCCTGTCCCTGACATACTTGGACAGCTCTTTGATCTTGGCCATGGTGGAGAGTTTGGAATCTGATAGATTGATTGCTTTTGTGGACAGGTGTCTTTTATACAGGTAAAAAGCTGAGATTGGGAGCACTCCCTGTAAGAGAGTACTCCTAATCTCAGCTTGTCACCTGTATAAAAGACACCTGGCAGCCAGAAATCTTGCTGATTGATAAGGGATCAAATACTTATTTCCCTCACTGACCTGCAAATCAATTTGACATGCGTTTTTCTTGGGGGGGTGGGTTTGTTATTCTATCTCTCACTGTTAAAATACACCTACCATTAAAATTATAGACTGATCATTTCTTTGTCAGTGGACAAACGTTCAAAATCAGCAGGGGATGAAATACTTCCCCCCCACTGTATAATGTTTTGTAAAAGGAAATTAACTGCAATTAGTTTATTTTTACAAATGAATGTTACTGCCTATACAGACCTTCATGACATGCTCAATTTTTTGTGGTAGAATCAGACTATCTGAAAGAAGTTAAAAACTACTGTAAAATAAAATCCAACACATATCACACAATGCTTTACCTAAAAGTAATGGTGATACATTTAAATGGAGATTCCTTTTGAGGTAACCTGCCAATAATGTGTTCATGCTACTGTGGACTGGCCTTAAAAATCCCAATTGCTTTTTCATTTCACAAGAAAATGTTGTTACAGTGCTAATTGCAAGCTAATTCCTAGTTATGACTAAAACTAAGCCTTATCTCAGTTTCAACTGTTCTCCTAACACATTCTTGAACATGTGGCTCTCCTCTAGTCACACTTGAGAAAGAGAAAGTTACTGATGTCAGACATCACAAAACAAATGCCTGAGATATATATTTGTATGCAAACACACACGTAAGGGGACATTCTGTCCAAGCATAGTATGTGGACAGGACACAGAGAACGTTAAAAGGACACTGGATATTATTCAAAAATAGGAGTGTTGCATAGAATGAAATCAATGCTTGCACATACTTGATAACATACCTTAAAGATCACTTCACGTTTGTCTTGGTTTTGTTGCTTTTCCCAAACACACGATTTATTCAACCAATCACAGGTGAGGTGTTTTCCCATGATGGAGAAAGAGTCCCATTATGGGAAAGCCATTCTGGGGTTTGTCTTTATTGGCTGAGAAGCCAACCATGTAATTAGGGGTAAAAATATAATATTACTGGGGGAGGAGATAGCAGAACATCATAGACACAATTGTAGTTTACATTTTTAAGCTTTGAAAATATAATATCACAGTATATATATTTTAAAATACAATAATTAGATGATTGTGAAGGGAAAAAATCCATTGCAGAGTCCCTTTAAATGTTTCAGATTTGAGGAGGCATGGAGTTGCCATTTAATACTATCATTCTGTATTTTTTTTGCAATGAATTAAAATACAGAAATATAATCTTATTGGTTCAAAAAACCATTCATAATACAACAATAATTCACATATATGGAGAATACTCATCAATTAATTAATGGAATTATAGTAAGTGGAGAGAAGATGGTTAAACATACAATATTCACATTTCATGTGATTTCTATAGAGTCTATGTACAAAGCTGTGATGAAATAACCCTATCTGAAAAGGGGGTATTTAACTTCACTTTTTAATCCAATTTACCTCCGCTTGATACATATTCCAATTTATCTTCAAATGTCTCAGGCATGTGGATTGTGCTTCAGAAAAAAATAATTTCTAAATAATTTAATTCTATCATTCTGTATTTTTTTGCAATGAATTAAAATACAGAAATATAATTATTATTGGTTCAAAAGACCATTGCATGTATGTGTATGTATATGCATGTATGTATGCATATATATATATATATATATATATATATATGTATATATATATATATATATATATATATATATATATATGTATATATATATATAAATGTGTGTTTATTTATTGTTTGCTCTCTGCCTTCTTCCTGAGTTTGGTTACAGCTCTATGGTTCCTTAGATGTGAAACTATTTATGACCCCAATTTACTTACTTTGGTAGGGACCCCCATATACTTGCACGGCTGGCTGAACAGAACATTATTTGTGAATCCTGTATTTTTTTGCTTTATTTTTGAATCTATAATCAGTATTGCCTCTGACTTGACAAAGAGAGGAACGCTCTTGAAAGCTCGTCATGAAACCTATGAATATGTTTGTCCAATAAAAAAGGTATAACTATATACTGCAGTACTCTAATTATTCATCTGGATTACTGGACATTCAAGGCTACCTCGCTCTTCATAAATAATTAAAAATATATATATATAATATAAACTTCAATCACCCAATAATTAAAACAACTTACTTAAATAATCCCAAAACTAAAATGGTGGACCTATTATTGTCAACATAAAAGGGATTTGAATGTGTGTTTACAAACCTTCCTGAGACAGCAACAAACAGAATTACCTTAGAAAAGAGAATAAAAAAACTTTGGTAACGAATATTTGAATATAATAGCCAAATATTTAAAGTTTGAGTTTTTATTTATTAAGTTCAAATACCACATAGAAACAATGGGATGCAGTGGTGTTTTAAATTAGACTAGAGGATCAGATTGCCTGTATTAGATTGGAAAAGAAGTGTAGATATGTCTGCCTGGGTCACCGTCTTAAAGTAAGGACATGCTCTCCTGGGAAAGTGGTGTTTTCAGTTTACAGTAATCAACTAAGGCTTATGCCAAACAACTCATCAGATATATGAAGTTTCATTTACTGGCAACAAGAGTTTTCCTGTACGTGGAGATATTCAAGTTTAACCTCAAAGGAGCCACCAATTAAACATGCAAATAGTTAAATTAAGATGAAAAAGTGCTGCCTTAGCTTCAGCATCGTTCTGTTATCAGTTAAAGGAACAATGACACATGTGTATTAATATATTAAAAGGCCACTAATATATTAATGAAAAACTGGAATGCTTCATGTATGTAACAAACTAACAACAATAGCAGATGAGTAAGCCATGAACATATTTTGTTTTAGAGAAAATCTTAATTTCTGAAGAATCTTGGTAAAGAAAGTTTCCATTTGCTATAATTTCAGCACTTGCTGCTAGCTTGGAACATGAGTATGTGTGTATTTCTTATCTATCTATGGAGAGAGCAGGAAATGATTAATTAAATTAATTAAATTCAATTGTATTAAATTAAATTGTATTTTTTGAAATGTAACACCTACCCCTTCTCCAGCACATGTCAAGAAGAGGGCAGCTTGGACTATAACTTCAAGCCTGCTCCTGCAAAAATATAAATGCCCCTCTAACACATACAACAGTCATCAATGTATCATGGATGCCTCCACGGATCAGCAGAGGCATCAAAATATTTTGAAAGACTAATAAAAATGATTAATAAATTAAAAGCTAGCCTTTGGTGGGGATTTGACATGCCTAATTATTCTCTTAGACTCAAAGAATATATTTGTTTCATTATACTGTGGGCCTTTAAATATACTAAAAACAAACAGATTAATATCACTAAAATACATATTTATACTACATCTCTCGTTAGACCTTACCTTCAAACTTTGATACATAATGTTGTTTTAAATTAACCTAAACAGGAAGCCAGGTTCATGCGCTTACCCCACAGCCTGCCAGTTCTCCTTTACAATGAGAATTGTGTGTTGCCAGTTCTCAACCAATCACCACTTCATTTAAAAAATATCCAGTGATTGATTGAAAATAGGATTCTCCCGAGAATTTCAATGTGACTGATAGCTGGCAGTGATTATTGGAAGGATTGGGACAGTGAGTGGTTACATTGTCTTAAAATTGTTTTCGTTTTTTAGTGCATAGCTTAGTCTATTTTTTAGGTGTCAAAATCAATAGAGACAAAAGAAACATTACATTGTTCTACGGAACACAGTTTTTTCCATGCATTTAATATAGCATGCTTTAAACATAACAAAGCTGTGTTTTACATGAAAAAAAAGTAAAAGCTAATTAAACTTCATAAAAACTAACAGGAAGTGCACAGAGCATATGGACATTTGTATATTTTATTGGCAGACAAGTATGACTTATACATGCATATTACTTCTCATTGGCTGGTAGGACCAAGCCCCTAGATCAGTTAAACATAGGAATACTTTTTTTCTGGTTTGATAACATAATAAAAAAATAAATAAAAAAAAAGCACACGTGGTACATTATAAAATACCCTGTCAGATTCAACAATAACAAAAAATGCTTTCAATGCCCATTTATTGATTGATTAATTCACATTTGTATAGTGCTTTTATCCAAAGTGCTTTCAACATTTAGATGGTTTACGATAACATAATTTTCAGTTTGATTACATCATTGGTAGAAGGGTAAAGTACAATACAAATTTAAACATACAGATACCAGAGGATTAGGAGACCCATTTAATGTAGTTCTGGATTTTGGTGAGGTAAATCACAAGTTTCCAGCAATTTCTAGAACCCAAGTAGATTTTTTGTATACCATACTACCTGTGAACATCTGCAGAACTGATTCAGTAAAATGCGTCCATGTGTTAATAAGTGTCAGATTTACTGAAAGTACCTGTCATGATTTCCCTTCAGTTACTGTTAGGACATGCTCTTGAAAAAATGTATATTTCTCACACTATAACATTTTTTCTTTTGTTTACTGAACTGAGCATTTTATAGAAATGGCAAGTATTTCTATATGTTTCATGAAACAGAGGGGATTCCTATATATCATTCCACCATCAATTATCTATTCTCTGATATGTGTAATTCTTCAGCCAAATTAAAATACAGGACTACAGATATATTTTAAAGAGTACTGGTTTTGGTCAGTTACAAATATAATGTATCTATAACATACGAGTTTAAAAAAATAATACATTGCAAATTCCATTAGCACACTGCAAGGACTAAAATAAATTGCAAGCTCTTAGTATAGTCTGCAACATTTTTTCAGAGCTTTTAAACTGTCTGTTTTCTCCCCAAGCAGAGCTTCTTCTTCCTCCTCCTACCTGTGTCTATTAGAGGCATGACCAGCTCTTCCTGTGTGCTGGACTATCATGGAGCTTGAGGTAGGCTGGGATAATATCACTAAGCTTGCCCCATGATATAATTTGCTCTGTTGACACAGAGATAACAGCTCTATTGTAATATGCTTGCAGCTGCCCCATGAACCATCATAGTTTGGATCTCATCTACTGAGTATGCTTAGTCTGAAGCAGAACCTACACTGGTCAGACTTCAATTTTAGTCCAGCACACAGGCAGAGCTGGCCACGTCACTGATAGACACAGGTAGGAGGAGATACACAGCAATGCTTGAGGAGAAAACACACAGTTCAATTTATACTTTTATGTATTTCAAACTGAATACTGTTTTTAATAATATATCCCCAGCAAACTATCTTATGAGCTTTATTTGTAAAAGCAATGCAGGGGTCCTTACATTTATTTTAAACTTTCTAAAACATTTATCAAATCAAATTCTTCATAAAAGCATATTATAAATATGACAACTTAGTGGTCATTAATGTCATTATGAGCAGAAGTGAGAAATTATAGTAAAGCTAAAAAAATGAGTCTATTTAAATGTTTGTTTATGAAAACTGGCACTGACCGTACATTAAGTGGCTTATCATTATTTATTAAAGAACTACATCTCCCCCCACTGGTTATCACAAATAACAGCAGCAGACATGCAGTGTATGTACAGAATTCCTGGTGTAAGCCAGTCTCATCTCCTGTAATTAGAAGTAAGCCATGTAACAGACTCCTCTCTCTGTACTGATGCATCATCTGGCAGCCCTACATCAACAGTCATACCCATACCAGGAATTAATCAATGTTACAAAGCCTTATTACAACATAGCCTCATTCAGTCATATAGAGAGGAATGCATCATGTGTCACTCTACCTTTGGTGTTAATCCTGGCTTCGTACACAGCTTATATTTTACACAGAAGTTTAGAATTGTATAAATATTTTAATGGACTCTAATGTTTTTTTTCTCTGTTGAATAATCAAAAGATTCTTAAAAAATAGAAGAACTTTAGCTGAAGTGGCACTGCTACGGATATAGATGGTTGTATAGAGAGAATTTTAAATAAACAGCCCCAGAGTGGTGTGATCAGGGTGCAGAAAACAGTTTACTGTATATACTCGAGTATAAGCCGAGTTTTTCAGCCCTTTTTTTAAGGCAAAAAAGGGCCCCCTCGGCTTATACTCGAGTCACTCTCCCCCCGTGTCTCTCTAACCCCCCCGTGTCTCTCCAACCCCCCCGTGTCTCTTACCCCCCCTTGTGTCTCTAACCCCCCCTGTGTGTCTCTAGCCCCCCGTGTGTCTCTAACCCCTCCGTGTGTCTCTAACCCCCCCCCGTGTGTCTCTAACCCCCCGTGTGTCTCTAACCCCGCTCGTGTGTCTCTCTACCCCCCGTGTGTCTCTCTGCCCCCCCCCGTGTCTCTTTCCCTCCCCCCTCCTCAACCTAACCCCCCCTCAACCCCTCTCCTCCACCTTGAGGTTGAGGAGTTGGGTTGGGGTTGAGGGGGGTTGAGGTTGAGGAGGGAGGTTGAGGATGGGGGGTTGAGGATGAGGATGGGGGGGTTGAGGAGGGGATTGAGGATGTGGGGGTTGAGGGGGAAGGTTGAGGAGGGGGGGTTGAGGAGGGAAGTTGAGGAGGGGGTTGAGGAGGGGGGTTGAGGAGGGAGGTTGAGGATGAGGAGGGAGGATGAGGAGGGAGGATGAGGAGGGAGGTTGAGGATGAGGAGGGAGGGTGAGGAGGGAGGTTGAGGATGAGGAGGGGTTGAGGAGGGGGGTTGAGGATGGGGGTTAGGGTTGAGGGGGATTGAGGTTGAGGATGGGTGTTGGGGTTGAGGGGGATTGAGGTTGAGGAGGGGGGTTGAGGGGGGTTGAGGTTGAGGAGGGAGGTTGAGGATGGGGAGTTGAGGATGAGGATGGGGGGGTTGAGGAGGGGGTTGAGGATGGGGGGGTTGAGGGGGAAGGTTGAGGAGGGGGTTGAGGATGGGGGGGTTGAGGAGGGAGGTTGAGGAGGGGGTTGAGGAGGGGGGTTGAGGAGGGAGGTTGAGAATGAGGAGGTAGGATGAGGAGGGAGGTTGAGGGTGAGGAGGGAGGTTGAGGAGGAGGAGGAGGGGTTGAGGAGGGGGGTTGAGGATGGGGGTTGAGGAGAGAGGATGAGGATGGGGGGTTGAGGAGGGGGTTGAGGATGAGGATGGGGTTGAGGAGGGAGGATGAAGATGGGGGGCTTGAAGAGGGGGTTGAGGATGGGGGGGTTGAGGAGGCAGGTTGAGGATGAGGAGGGAGGTTGAGGAGGAGGAGGAGGGGATGAGGAGGGGGGTTGAGGTTGAGGAGGGGATTTGAGGATGGGGGGTTGAGGAGAGGATGAAGATGGAGGGGTTAAGGAGGGGTTGAGGATGGGGGGGTTCAGGAGGGAGGATGAGGAGTTAGGTTGAGGAGGGGGTTAAGGATAAGGAGGGGGTTGAGGATGAGGAGGGAGGTTGAGGATGAGGAGGGAGGTTGAGGATGAGGAGGGAGGTTGAGGAGGGAGGTTGAGGATGAGGAGGGAGGTTGAGGACGAGGAGGGAGGTTGAGGAGGAGGAGGAGGGGTTGAGGAGGGGGGTTGAGGATGGGGGTTGAGGAGAGAGGATGAGGATGGGGGGTTGAGGAAGGGGTTGAGGATGAGGATGTGGTTGAGGAGGGAGGATCAGGATGGGGGGCTTGAAGAGGGGGTTGAGGATGGGGGGGTTGAGGAGGGAGGTTGAGGAAGGGGTTGAGGATGGGGGGGTTGAGGAGGCAGGTTGAGGATGAGGAGGGAGGTTGAGGAGGAGGAGGAGGGGATGAGGAGGGGGGTTGAGGTTGAGGAGGGGATTTGAGGATGGGGGGTTGAGGAGAGGATGAGGATGGAGGGGTTGAGGAGGGGTTGAGGATGGGGGGGTTCAGGAGGGAGGATGAGGAGTTAGGTTGAGGAGGGGGTTAAGGATAAGGAGGGGGTTGAGGATGAGGAGGGAGGTTGAGGAGGGAGGTTGAGGATGAGGAGGGAGGTTGAGGACGAGGAGGGAGGTTGAGGATGAGGAGGGAGGTTAAGGATGAGGAGGGAGGTTGAGGAGTGGGGTTGAGGAGGGTGATAAGAGAGGGGGGAAGAGACACAGGGAAGGGAGAGGTTGGAAGAGACACAGGGAAGGGAGAGGGGAGAAGAGACACAGGGAAGGGAGAGGGGAGAAGAGACACGGAGAGATAGGGGGAGACAGAGGGCACAAGAGGGACACAGGGGGCAGCACATTTCCCACCCTCAGCTTATACTCGAGTCACTCATTTTACCCAGTATTTTGTGGTAAAATGGGTGCCACGGCTTATAGTCGGGTCGGCTTATACTCGAGTATATACGGTAATTTTACATGCTAAGAATATCACATACAATGAGTTTCCAATCCGCATAGTTTTGCACCAATAGGTAATGTATAAAGCTATTTTGAATAAAGCCCAGGAACCCTTGTGTGCCTCAAATGGATTGATGCCACACCATAATCTCAAAAAGACTCCCAAGGAAATAATGACCCCTCTCCAGGACTAAAAACTATTTTCCATAACACATATTAACTCCCTCCCATCAGGGCTGGATTAAGACGCCCTAAGCACTTATAAGATTTTGGTGCCCCTATATATATATATGCAATATATGTACCTTGAACAGCTCGAGGTCAGTTTACGTATATTCCTTCCTGTCTTGCATAGATGTGCACACATTCAAATGCAAGGGAAACTTTCCTCGTACGTCCTTTCCCCACTGTGGCAAGTAGAAGACTAGCTGGCCTGGTACACCAGGGTTGCCAACTGATGTTGGTAACAAAACGCTAGAACCACCACAAAAAAAGCTAAATTCCTATTCATTACATGTTATAAATTGGACTTTTTATGGCCTTAAACCCATTTTTAAAAAAAAATAAATGTCTATTCAAACCATGTTATAATTTTCAAACAAAAAAAGCTAAACAGATGCAAGAAAAGCGAATTAATTCCCTAGATGCCATAAGCACATGCTTATTTTGCTTAATGGTTAATCCAGCCGTGCCCCCCATACTCTAACAGCAATAAAACATCTTTGAATTTTGAGATTTTATTTTGTCAATCCTATCATCCCCTCCCTTTCAAAAAAGACGCCTATGGCGTAGAAACATACGTTAGGGGCACACAGAAGGTCTGGTTTGATAACAGGTGCTGGCTCCCTTAGAGGCAAATACAGTAGCTGATTCAGCTCTACAAACAAACAATCCAACAATAATTGTGTCAAAGATGGAAGAATAGACTCCTTTTCATTAAAAGGGACAGAATAAGAACAGAAAGACTGTGAGCCTCATTCAATTTGAAGGCTGCATCTCGCTGTATATAGGCCATATGTCTGCAGGCCTGTTGCAGGCTCACGGTCTGCTACAAATCCAGTGCTATTCAGTTGAACAAGGGCGCAAGTTATGAGCCAAAGACTCAAGACCATAAACCCTGGTTTCACATGTAATGCTTTTGAGTATTCGATCTGATGAAGCGCTCCAAAATCAAGCAAGCCTGTAATTTGCAATCCCGTCACAGGTCAATTACCCAATAGGAACAGGAGAACTTCAATCAACACCGCAGAAACGGGTTCAAAAGCCTGCGAACCCTGTATCTGCCTGACTGTGCTGTAACTGAAAAACTCAACACACAGGTCTAGGAGTTGGTGGGTTTTTGAGTGATATAGATAAAGAGAGACAGAGAAAGAGACAGCGCGCGGGCATGGAAGGTGGGGGCCCAGTACTCAGAAACAGGAAGTAGGTGAGAACGTCCCCTAGGTCAGTGGTTGTCACAGACCATGATTAAGGTGAAACACTGTGTGAATACACATGTAAAGTAGTTCGAGGCTCCACCACCTGTAGAATACTAGTTGCTTCACCTTTGGTTCCCGAGTTTGGTTCCCGAGTGTCTTATGGCTCCTGAGAAGAGGATTGAGAACCACTGCCCTAAGTCCACCTCATCCACACTCCTCAATGAATAATATTTTGTATTAATGTTGACATACTATTGGCTGGCTACACACGGTGTACATGTATGGTTATGTTCAATATTTCTGCAATTGATGTTCATTGTGGATTGCGTTGAGATGCGGTGTTGCAGTCAATCCAAACAGTGTTCTGATCGATATTTTGTTCTTTTCTGGGTATGTCTTAATAGCCCAATCTCACGACCATGAAGTCATGTTCCTCAACCTCCTCTTTCTGTTTCACAGATTCTGCTCATCAATTTTGGATAAATCCTTAATATCTGAAAACACAGTGTGTGTGGAATAGATTTGTATGACATTATCTATGATTATTTGCATCTGTTTAATTGAGCAGATATGGACAAGTTGTAAGTGCTATGCACATGATTGGTTTCTTCAGTTAAATTGAGTGATTTATTTTGTTAAATCATTTTTATTAATGGGAATAAAAGTTATAACAGAGTAAGATGTACAGTACAAGAACAACATATGTTGTATTCAAACGACATCAGAAAAGGCTTGTGTCTACTTTTCCCAATTTTTTTGAGTTTTGTTGCATAAATTACAATTAAATATGTCATATTATGCCAGTACAATTTAAAAGAAAAGAAAAGAATGATAGAAAAGAGGAAGAAAGGAAAAGAGGGTGGGGGAAGATGATCCCTGAGGTCTGTATATGTATTTCTTTTTTTTATATGCTATCATCCAATTTGTATTTCGTAGATGACGCAACAGGAAGCCCACTTTTTTGAGTTGTCATTTAGTTTAGCAGAGATCCTGTTCATTGAATGTATGTATTTAGGTTTTTCAGTACTTCCCCAAACACAGGAATGGACATCTTCCAAGTTTTAGCAGTAATGTTCCTGACTGCTAAAAAGATTTGGTTTGAGAGAAGTTGAGCCTCTTTAGAAAGGAGAAATGGAGTGATTTCTGATGATCCTTTTTTCATTAGATTCCAGTTGCAGTGGTGTAGTGACCACATGTGACCCTAGTCAATCAGGAACAGCAGGATCAGAAGTAAGTCCTTTAAGGTAGGACCCAGGAGAGGTTACCTCAAGTGATTTAGCTGATAAGCCCTTTCCTAAGAATGACGGCACACCATGAATATGTACCATCACACTGAGACTGATTTATTGGTTACAGTAGAGCACATTTATCCAAATCATCATCCAATCAAAACAAGACACAATTTCTGATGTCATCCCCCTGTTTACCCCTGCTGGCCAGGAGCTATACTGCTAGCCCTAACCCTTCCTTTGTTCTCATCTTCCCTGGGTTTATTCAGTTGGAACAATGGCGGTTAACCCTTTTTTGCCACCACATTCATAACTGAATGTTTATGTTCTCTGGTGTCTGCCTGTTGTTCCTCTGGTCTTACTGGACCCCTCAACTGAATATCCTGCAAATTGTAACCCCATTTTCCCAGTGAACCCTGATAATATACTTTATTTAAATACCTGTGGAAAATAAAACATTTTAATACCAAACATGCTTCAAATGCCAATAACCACACACCAGAACAGGCTACACGTGGTTACACAACATGGCTGTCATAGTCCATGTATCCAAGCGGGTAGGACACCTTCCTGGAACAAGGGGACACATTTGTACAGTCTTATATTAATGAACAAAAAATATATGTTTGAACACTCTGAGTCTGCCAGGGCTTAATTAAGCAGGGGGAAGTCATTAAGCTATTTTAATTAAAGAACAATTAATGTTGATGCCTCTTCTGCGTGTTTGGTACATACCTGACAAACAAGTATATTTGATCTTGAACTGCAATGGTCCTTTAAATGTTTGTTTTAAATTAATTGCAACAATTTATATATATATATATATATATATATATATATATATATATATATATACCAAAGTTTCATAGATTACTCCAAGGTCTGCCTAAAAGGTAGGTTCCACCCAAGATGAAGTTTTTTTTATATTATATACTAGTAACTTGCCCGTCATAAGTTATGATATAATATGTTATTTTCAACTGTCTCTCTCTGTGCTGTCTCTCTCTGTGTGCCTTCTGTCTCTCTCTGTGCAATGTCTTTCTCTCTGTGTGCGCCCTCTCTCTCTCTGCTCCTTCTCTTTGAGCTGTATGCTCTCTTTCTCTCTCTCTCCCCCCTTCCCTGCCTCTCCCTTCCCCTCTCTCTTCCCCTCCTTCCCTCTCTCTCCCCTCTCTCTCTCCCCCCTCTTTCTTTGCCTCCCTTCTCCTCCCTTCCTCTCTCTCTCCCTTTACTCACAACTGAAAACTATTATAGGTAATAACTACTAGAGGCGATTATCTAGGTATAAGTTATGGAACCCTTCCATGTTTGTGGTGAGTGGAAGCTGCCAATTTAAAATTGATTTTTGTTACTGAGACAACTTTGTGACCTGATTGGGTCACACGTTTAAAAGTCATCTCAAGAGCCAATCAGCTGAGTTCTGAGTATTTTAAAGGACAGTTACATCCATGCTTATGTGTTAATCAGCAGCTCACATCACCTTATATACAGAGAACTTAGAGCAATAAAAGGCAATTGCTAAAACCTTTACACATATAGATGAATTTATATAAGTGAAATATTTCACATAAGAGCAAATTGTGTTTTGGTGAAACTTTCCCTTTAATTATGCCCATAGTCAAACTCAGAGTTTTGAAACTTCAGCCAGTAGGTTCATAATGGTCTACACTGTTATGTGACACCGGCTCCAGCATTAGAAGCTACACCACATGTATTTGCATTAGGAGATGCAATATGAAGAATCACAACTTAACATTTAACAATTAATTAACAATGAATCTGCATATTACAAAGATCAGAGGAGATTTAAAAAGCTTGAACTTGATGGACTAAAAGTTTTTTCAACCTGTAACTTGCTAGCAACCCGCCTTATACTTTGATAAATGGGAAGAAAAGGAGAGGAGAGAGAATGACACCTCCTTAGAGTTGAGAACAGGGAAATTTAAAAGTTATAATAATAATTGTAAGCTTTATATAACTGAGCTAAAAGGAATCACAGTCACGTATGCAGAGTTGAGTACTTTCCTAAATTTTGGGGTCAAAATCATAGGGGTCGTCTTATACATGGGGTTGTCTAATACACGGAAAAACACAGTATGTGTCACAAATAGAAATTATTCAGTAAATTACAGAATCTAGCATATTATAACATGACTACTAGATTATTATGAATGTTCCTCAAATCCATGCTCAAAATCAATTTCTCCAATTCCTGTATTACATTTAAATCTCATTCTACTTCCATTACTTTATCTCATAATTATTCCATTCCCACAATAGCCTTTTCAGATGTATAAGTGAGTTTAGTATTTATTCTAACACAATTTTTTCTATTTTTGCATGTTTCCTGGATTATGAATAATGCTTAAAATCGTATTCAATATAATATTTTATTAAACTAACCACCATAACTTAGTGAATTTTAATGAAAAAGAAAACATAAAGTTATCTTAATCTTTTAATTCCTTTATCAATAGTTTTACCCCCAACCATGCAAACACTTTAACTGGACCCTTTCTCCTGTGTGACTCATGTTCCATTATCAGACAATCAAGTAGGTGTAACAGCTAGCTTTTTTAATCCATGTGGCTTTCAATTTCCCTTTAAAAATGTCCATTTCTTAATTATTGGTAAAAAAAAATTAAAGGACCACAGTAGGGTTCATAAAATAGGATCTAATTTTTTAAAAAGAACTATGGCCTCATTCAAATGCAATTTGGTCAATTGAATAGGGCTCTAAATAAGCACAGAACATATTTTTTTACAGAAGTTGTTAGTTAGTGAAGCGCTTGCTTTTGGATAGAAGTTCGCTAACTAAAAACTGTAAAATAAATATGCTCTGTGCTTACAGTATATAGAGTCCTATTAAATTGGCCAAATCACATTTGAATAAAGCCCCTAGTAAGCAACAAATGCATTATTTGAAGAAAACTAAATTCAGTGTAGATCTACAAAACTTAAATTTGAATTTTAGATTTTAGCAGATTTACTTATCTCCACCACAAATCAGAAGTCCAGGGGGTGGGGTCATGTTACCATTAGTGATTGCTCTGACTTTATCTAGAGACCTGATAACATTTATTAGTGTTTGACCACTAAGGACCTTTAATGGATGATAACAGACCCAAGATGTTTTTAAATGTTCTGCCACTATCCTTTTATTACTGTTTTTCCTGCATCAAACATGGAGAAGGAAGCTGTATACATTTTCTAAAATAAAGCAAAATACATTTTTTTATTTTATTTAAATTTAGTATGTTTTCCCCAGAACCTTTTTTTATTATTCATCTAGTGTAATAATCTGAAAAGGGTTGTTTACTTATAACAGAAATTAAAACATTTTAGTGAAATCTCTTTTAGAAGCTATGCTCTGATATTTTATTTTACTAATGTTCCTCCCAAATTATTACTAAATTATCTTTAATCCTCACCAAGGCACACATTAGTAAGTCTTATGTCCTCCCCTCGAAATGTCATAAAATATTTCCAAAATGACTTTTCAGGTTTGGCCAATCAGAGGCTGCACAGTTAGTTTAGTACAGCAATAATTTACTCCTTCTACAAGCAGCTAATCCTCTTTTATCACCATTATCTTTTATTTATAAAGAGACAATATATTCAACATAAAACATAATAATGCATTTTCAGTTATACTTCATGAATTACTCTGAAATTTTAACCAGGACTTCACAACACCCAGCACTTCACTTCTAGATTCTCCCCCATAAAAGCTGTCGTCACACAACCCAGGCTACAAATTTGCTGATAGCTTGTTACATTCTTTGGCCCTCATTCAATTGCAATTTGGCCAATTGAATAGAGCTCAAAATAAGCACATAACATATATTTTTTTAAGAAGTTTTTAGTTAGTAAACATATATCCAAAAGCAAGGTTTTTACTAACTAAAAACTTCTTTAAAAAATATATGCTCTGTGCTTATATAGAGCCTTATTCAATTGGCTAAATCGCAATTGAATGAGGCCCATTGTTTTTTGCAGACCGCAGATGTATTTTAGGTATTCTAGTTACTTTTTTAAACTTGAGCTTATTATTAACAATTTCACTATGCACTAGGGATATATCAGTCAATTAAAAAATACATTACTTATTGGCATTATGTTTATCATCACTATTCAGCATAGTTAAAATCAAGTTTACTGTAATAATTGTTTGACACTTCTTTTCTTTGTGCAGAACACAATTTTCATTTAAAGATTATAACTATAGTTGAATTTATATATTGCATAAACCTTTATTTTTATAACTGCACTTTAAATGCATTGCGAAACTAGTATTCACAAGCACCACTTTAATAATTTGTATATTTTGTATTGTTATTTTCACTGAGTAAGAGTAGCTTATTATATATTTTAATTTTCGAAACTCATTAATAGGCCGCTCAATCACATTTCTATCTTATATATATTTGTAGAGGGGGGGTGAGATTACATATATTTTTAAGACGAATTTCATAGATAGATTGTATATCTCTTTTCAGTAGTGAACAATTTACCATTAGGACATATACACATAAAAATAATAAGAAAAAAATCATAATTTTTGAAGACTATGCATAGGAGATTCCATCTTGTCTGGTTTCAACACTTCCTGATAGCTTGTATCCTGAAGATTATCTTTATCTTTATCAGTAAAGAAAGGGGTTCTGGAAGCGAGAGAGCAAATTGGGGCTTGTAATATAATTGGATTTTTTTTTTATTTGACCCACCCCCATTCCCCCACACATGCTCAAATGCAGGCACTTTGCAACATTAAAGGACCACTGCTATTTAAAAAAAATCAGTAGTTAAGATTGAAATTAAAACCACATTCCTTCTCCTCACTAGCCAAAGAACAGACACCTTGCATCAAAGGATGCAAGCATAGCAACCATCTCCAGAAATGTAAATGCCCCTCTCTCACATACAACTTCCACCAATGTATCATGGATCCCTCCAGGTTCCTGCAGATATATCAACATTTATTTTTTCTAATTAAAAACTATCTGTATTACTTATTTCCTGCTTAATTATGCTCTTAGTCAGGCTCACGTTTTGAAACATATATTTGTTTTAAACTGAGTAGTGATTCTTTAACTGCAATCTCTGCTCCTCTAGAAATCAGACACCTCTCTCACCAAACTATTTTCTGTTTAAAACAAGCTTTATGATTTTTCTTTGCCTATTTATGCTCTTCCTCAGAATAATAGTTTTCCAACATATTTTTTTCATTGTTCTGTGGTCCTAAATTGTACACACACCATATTTTTCAGGTGAAAGCAAATTCACACCACTTATACCCTATGACAAACATTCGCCAAACCCATAAAAATACAAGACAAGTCTTTAAAAAAGCCTCACAGTGCATTCATTTTGTTTTTATTTTACCCAAACCAAAATGGTGAGATTACTGAAAGAAAGGCATCGAGTGGTAACAGTGTTATAGATAATGAGAATAATAATTTAGGAGTACAACTGAGTATTGTTTCCTTGTTTTATAAACATACTAGCGACTTGCCCGTCAAAAAATTACGGCAATAAGATAGTAAGGCAGGTAATGTTATTTGTGTGCAAAATTAATTTTGTTGGTGTTTTAAGTTCCTTCGGCGCTCATTGCGATGCTCTTGGTTATTTGTGTGCTATGAGCAGCTTTGGTGTTTTTTTTTTGGTATGGCAATGAATAATTAATAAAATTACCTATTGTGAAGTAATATATGCAGGAAGCATTGTGTTGAAGAGCTGGCAATCTGTTTTCATGTTGCTGCAGCATCAGTATTGTGGAGCTGCTGTGTAAGTGTCATGAATGTGTGCAGTGTGTAGTGTGATAGTGTGCGTGCGCGAGGCAAATCCGTTAGGGTAGCTAGGTACTTCCGGATTGTATAAGTTAGTGTTCTAAAATGGCGCCTAATGTATGGTATGCGGCTGTGGCTGATTTTGCGTCCTTGTTTTCGGATCTCGTCTGACTTTTTCTGAAAATCCGTAGGTGTTTGGTGGTGTTTTCCAGGTTTAGGGTCCTTTAGCCTCGTTTCCTTTTTGTTCGGCGGCCATTTTTTCTCTCGCAACAGTGATTTTCGAGTGTCTAAACTTCACTTGCAAAGGTCCTGGGTGCCCCCCCTTGCTGTGGGTAAGCTTTTTATGTGTTTGTTGTGTGTATTTATTGTGTTTCTAATTGTTTTCGAGTCGCACGGGTTGCGTCCTTGTTTTCGGATCTCGTACGTCTTTTTCGGAAAAAGCGTTTGGCAGTGTTTGGCGTCTTTATAGTGCTGTAGCCTCGTTTCCGTTTTTTCCGGCGCCCATTTTTTCTCTCGCTTAGGGGATTTTCGGGTGTTTAAACTCTTTTATTTTGAGTTAAATTGATGTGTAACTTCAGTTTTCGAGGTCCTGGGTGCCGCCCCTTGCTGTAGGTAAGCTTTTAATGTATTAGTTGTGTGTATTTATTGTGTTTTTCATGTTTTCATTTGCGCGGGTTTTGGGTGTTTTTTGCAAGGTCGTAATGGGTCGTAACGTGTTTTGTATTTTTGTTTCGTAACTCCGTAAATTTTGCGAGGTCCACAGTTGCTGGCAAGGAGCGCTTGCTCACAGCTATGCTCACAGCTATATATGTGATAAGAAACTGTGTATTGTTGAAGAAGTGCATGCTGGGGGCCACATGCAAAGTGTCTAAGTGCCACATGTGGCCCGATGTTGCCTGTTGCCCCCCACCGATCTAGACTCATTTGAACTAAAAGTTTCTGGCATTAGATGAGAATGAGTCCCATTACAATTCGCAATGTAGCAAGTAATGGCTCCCTCGTAACTGTGGGAACTTTTTTTCGGTTACTAGGAAGACATTCCTAGATTTTAGATTTTAGCAGATTTAATTATCTCCACCACAAATCAGAAGTCCAGGAGGTTGGGTCATGTTACCATAAGTGATTGCTCTGACTTTATCTAGAGACCTGATAACATTTATTAGTGTTTGACCACTAAGGTGGACCTTTAATGGATGATAACAGACCCAAGATGTTTTTAAATGTTCTGCCACTATCCTTTTATTACTGTTTTTCCTGCATCAAACATGGAGAAGGAAGCTGTATACATTTTCTAAAATAAAGCAAAATATTTTTTTTTATTTTATTTAAATTTAGTATGTTTTCCCTAGAACCTTTTTTTATTATTCATCTAGTGTAATAATCTGAAAAGGGTTTTTTACTTATAACAGAAATTAAAACATTTTAGTGAAATCTCTTTTAGAAGTTATGCTCGGATATTTTATTTTACTAATGTTCCTCCCAAATTATTACTAAATTATCTTTAATCCTCACCAATGCACACATTAGTAAGTCTTATGTCCTCCCCTCGGAAATGTCATAAAATATTTCCAAAATGACTTGTCAGGTTTGGCCAATCAGAGGCTGCACAGTTAGTTTAGTACAGCAATAATTTACTCCTTCTACAAGCAGCTAATCCTCTTTTAGCACCATTATCTTTTATTTATAAAGAGACAATATATTCAACATAAAACATAATAATGCATCTACAGTTATACTTCATGAATTACTCTGAAATTTTAACCAGGACTTCACAACACCCAGCACTTCACTTCTAGATTCTCCCCCGTAAAAGCTGTCGTCACACAACCCAGGCTACAAATGTGCTGATAGCTTGTTACATTCTTTGTTTTTTGCAGACCGCAGATGTATTTTAGGTATTCTAGTTATTTTTTTAAATTTGAGCTTATTATTAACGATTTCACTGTGCACTAGGGATATATCAGTCAATTTATTATTATTATATCAGTCTTATTATATATTTTAATTTTCGAAACTCATTAATAGGCCGCTCAATCACATTTCTATCTTTTATATATTTATAGAGGGGGTGTGAGATTACATATATTTTTAAGATGAATTTCATAGATAGATTGTATATCTCTTTTCAGTAGTGAACAATTTACCATTAGGACATATACACATAAAAACAATAAGAAAAAGATCATAATTTTTGAAGACTATGCATAGGAGATTCCATCTTGTCTGGTTTCAACACTTCCTGATAGCTTGTATCCTGAAGATTATCTTTATCTTTATCAGTAAAGAAAGGGGTTCTGGAAGCGAGAGAGCAAATTGGGGCTTGTAATATAATTGGATATTTTTTTTATTTGACTCACCCCCATTCCCCCACACATGCTCAAATGCAGGCACCTTGCAACATTAAAGGACCACTGCTATTAAAAAAAATCAGTAGTTAAGATTGAAATTAAAACCACATTCCTTCTCCTCACTAGCCAAAGAGCAGACACCTTGCATCAAAGGATGCAAGCATAGCAACCATCTCCATAAATGTAAATGCCCCTCTCTCACATACAACTTCCACCAATGTATCATGGATCCCTCCAGGGTCCTGCAGAGATATCAACATTTTTTTTTCTAATTAAAAACTATCTGTATTACTTATTTCCTGCCTAATTATGCTCTTAGTCAGGCTCACGTTTTGAAACATATTTTTTTAAACTGAGTAGTGATTCTTTAACTGCAATCTCTGCTCCTCTAGAAATCAGACACCTCTCTCACCTGCAGATCCCTCACCAAACTATATTCTGTTTAAAACAAGCTTTATGATTTTTCTTTGCCTATTTATGCTCTTCCTCAGAATAATAGTTTTCCAACATATTTTTTTCATTGTTCTGTGGTCCTAAATTGTACACACACCATATTTTTCAGGTGAAAGCAAATTCACACCACTTATACCCTATGACAAACATTCGCCAAACCCATAAAAATACAAGACAAGTCTTTAAAAAAGCCTCACAGTGCATTCATTATTTTTTATTTATCCAAGCCAAAATGGTGAGATTACTGAAGGAAAGGAATCAATTGGTAACAGAGTTATAGATAATGAGAATAATAATTTAGGAGTACAACTGAGTATTGTTTCCTTGTTTTATAGACATATAAGAAACTGTGTATTGTTGAAGAAGTGCATGTTGGGGGCCACATGCAAAGTGTCTAAGTGCCACATGTGGCCCGATGCTGCCTGTTGCCCCCACCGATCTAGACTCATTTGAACTAAAGGTTTCTGGCACTAGATGAGAATGAGTCCCATTACAATTCGCAATGTAGCAAGTAGTGGCTCCCTTGTAACTGTGGGAACTTTTTTTCGGTTACTAGGAAGACATTCCAATGGAGTTCTCCTAAAACCTCCCCTACACGTAGCTGATTCACATATAGGGCTGTTTGGCGTTGCTCTGAGCGCAATGTAGTGTTCACGCAGTGTTCACGCAGCCTGCTCGCAGGAGACTCTAAGTCTGAAGCCCAGTAGTCTCTTTAGCAATGCTGGACACTGGTACTGAAACTACACTAGCCCAAACATCTTCCCTATCCCCTATCTATCTATATAAACCACTTCCTATGACAGGGAAATGGTTAAATTATAAGAACTAATGCAGGGAATTTATGACCCCTCTGTCTATAACACGCTACCACCCATGAGCCCAGGGATGCCCAGGATTCCCTTCAATATCCACTAAACAGGGGAACCCCAGGGATTCCCTCTTTCCCCATGCTTAGGGGAACCCCGAGGAAAGCAAAGCTATAAAATTGACAGAAATCTGATACCTTTAGTGGCTAAATGCTGGTATTATGGTTTTTCTCAAGTGTTTGTTGCCTCTGGTGATTTCTGCACAAATTCTTTGTAATCCAGGTGAGTGATTAGTAAAATTCCTACAAGGATTTGGCTGGAGATACGGGCAAGAACAACAGATCTCGCTGATCTCTGACTGGGGAAGGTTAAAGGTCAAGCTCTCTTTATTTCTTCCAAGTCAAAACTAAATGTTCAGTGTTATCTGAAGCAAGAAACGGCAGAGCCCATCATGTGCTGAGACTTGTGACTGAAATGAAGGACCAATCTGACTTCTTATCAGTTGTAACAATGACTATACTGACACATATTGATGTTGCTGAGACCTTAAGTGAAGCAAATAAATCATTCCATCAGTGATCAGACTGGTGTGAGCCTGAAAAAACAGACACTTCAATTTGGTCTCAGTTGCAAAAACCCCAATGAGCTGTGGTATTTTAATCTTACGATACCAGTGTGGTTATTTTTTATATATATTTTAGATTGTAAGTTTGTGAGTTTTCAATCGTGCTCGGTGCTTTGGGGAAAGCACTATGGACACTGGATTCTAAACTCAAAGACATCCTTTTGTAATGTGTTAATATTACTATTGTTTTTTTGCCTTGATCGTAACCCATGTATAGCCCTACTGATAATAATAATAAGATATTTGGCTTTGAATAAATAAACTTTATTATAATCCTTTATTGGTAACCAGCATAAGTTTACTGCAGGCTTCCATTTTGTTTCTTCAGCTTAGGAGGGTGCATCCATATACATTACTGAGCTTTTCATTAGTACTAATGAAATCAATGACAGTTTTAGGTGTGGCGATAGAAGCTTTCTTATATACAATGGGCCTCATTCATTTGGGATTTGGCCAATTGAATAGGAATCTAAATAAGCACATAGCATATTTTTTTAAATAAGTTTTTAGTTAGTGAAAACCTTGCTTTTGGATAGATGTTTACTAACTAAAACCTTCTTAAAAAATGTTTTTATATGCTTATTTAGAGCCCTATTCAATTGGCCAAATTGCAATTGAATGAGGGCCAAAGTCTATTCCCACCTCAGTAAGATTAATCAATTTAATGGTGTGGTAAAATAAAGACATCTCTAAGATCTATTAAAGTTAACACAATAAATAAATCTCCCTATATTGTCTGTTTGCAACATTTTTGTTTCATTCATTTTATGACGGACCTTCTCCATCCTGGTCAATGCTACAACGCTAGAAGGTAGAGCGTGCTATGTGATTAAGCCTATGGGGACACCCTCGGGCTTAGTTTAATATTGCTCAGAATCACATTACTATAGATCAGGTGACCCCTACTCATAATAAAAAAACATGGCTCAATCATATGTTCCGGGTACATGTCATGTGTTTGGAAATCTGAGTTAATGCTGCCCCCTTTCTTTCATGCTGACAGGCTGAGGGCCATATCCACCCCATATTTCCCATATATTTCATATAAAAGCAATAATTTGATTTTAAATATACTTATTCATATTACTGTATATCTTACAAATTAAAACAATAACTAAAACATTTGTTGCTTTTTAAGTTGACATCCAATATATCATTTATTTTAAATCCAAGCTTCTGTAGAAAGTTTTCCCAGAAGCTATTTGCTTGTGTATATATTGTAAAAAAAAAAGAAAAATGAAAGCTTTGGTTTTCTTTCTTAGCATAGGGTTCATTACCATTGTAGCTAAACCTGGGTATATTTATACATTTTAAAGCTTCCAATAGCTTTGAATCAAATGCTGAAGTTTAATAGGAACATATACCAAATACATGTTTATGTTAATGCGCTTTATCATTTAAGGCAAATTCTGGAAATTAATTTGTATAGATGCACAAGTTATACATTTCACAAGTTTTATAGTAAATTACAAATGTATCTAAAAATCAATCTAAAATAGCTAGGGAACCATTTTAATGGAATTATATGGTTGAAAACATACCTCCATCTGAACCTACAGACTATGAGCCTCATTCAATTGCAAGCATGTAATTACCCGTAACCTAGCTGGGGGTTACCTTTTTAAGATACATTTAGATGTATTCAATTGTCTCTAACCAGTAATTACAGGCTC